>OW818030.2:57444948-58026563 GCA_942486065.2 Calliphora vomitoria | reverse complement strand
TAACGATTCCCCAACCGTAATGTAAAAATTAAAAAGAAGTATTTATAAAAAGCAACAATAATTTAAAAAAAAACAAAATGTCCAAATCAATAGGTCAAATGACCACTTTTAATTAATAACGACTACAAAATCATGGTATTCAAACCAAAACCTGAACGAATTTCATAAGTAAGAATAACTCTATTAAAAAAATGGAATTTAACCCACTATAGACCAAAAATTAAGCCTTTTGCAACCATTAATGCAAACATAATACATTGTATTCATTCATTCATTTATTTTAATTTTATTGTTTTAATGTTTAAATCTAATTAATTTTGTAAATTTAAATCACTTTCGTTAATTTCAACGTCTTGGTGGCTAAGGTAAAATTCTTCCATGGGTTCACTGCAACATAATAGTTCAATTACTTCAGGTGGAAGTGTGGAACGATTCCGCTTTTGTAAGCGCTTATTTAAAATTGATACGGAAATTAATGGATCTGAAGTATCGACAGCTTAATATCAATTCGGAGCTTAAAATTAACTAATACGTTACAAACATCTGCACAAACGCATTGTACCCTCCCCACTATAGTGGTGTAGGGATAAAAAATATATTGTTTGCATTATATGCTTCTCTATTTCATCTGAAAATATGTTAACATCAATTTTGTCAACTACATATTTGAAAACGGCATACAAATAGATAGTTTTTTTATACAGAGCATACCTAAAAAAGAGGAATTACTCCTAAAACGCAGAAAATCGCAGTTTGAGATAAATTGCTAATAACTCATTAATTATTATTTAATCTATTACTAAAATTTGAAAGAGGTCAAATGGGGTCAACATTTTATATGGCTTACGAAGACTCAAAGTTTTGGATAAATTGTACCGTTTTGAGGTTGTGTAGGAAAATGAGTTATTTTCGGGTATAGCGACATAAATATAAATCAGCTTTAATTAAACACATTTGTACTTACTTGTCTCTTTATTTTCCATTTTATACCAATCAGTTATTACGAACACAGTTCGAGAAACACACACTTAAAGTTGATCAAGCACTACTGAAATTGCAAGCACATTTATAGAAAAAATTACATCTATTGGCTTTGACGCATAGATGTGTAACGGTGCTTGACATTTAACTCAAACAAAAAACATGCGTATTTTATTTGAAGTTTTCCAATTTAACTTTGATTTAATCACTTTTGCACAGAAAAAGGTGTCATTTGACCTAATGTGCAATGTAAGAAAAATAACTTAAATTAAAAATTAAGCTTGTACGATAAATATGCATTAAACAGATCCATAGTACGCAACTCAATTGGTAAGTAGTTCCAACAACGACCAATTCGAATTAGAAATGGTTTCTCATAGAATGAATCATTTTGTTTCCCATCCGATTTCAATAATTTTTATATTTTGGGAAAGCGCCTGCCTGGGTCTTGAACAAATATGCTTGCATGTGCTATATAATTTACGATTTATAGGCATTTCAAAAAAATTTTGCCATACCTTGGTCCGCTTTTTTTTAATAATATAGGCCGCACTTTTGAACTGAATGGACTCGAATTTCCTTTGTGATTTAGACAACTAAATTACCAATAATATACAAAAGATTTCAGAGCAAAATCGATTATAGATCCATAAATAAACAATTTTGAATTTAAAAATTCAAAAAATAGTAAATTTTTGCTGTTTTTTGGGCGAAAATGTGATTTAACTCTTTTTTTTTATTAAAAAAAACTTTCTTTAAGAACACATAAAAATTTTATGTTTTTCTGTAATGCATCTTTACGGAGAACATTCTGGTATAAAAAACATGTAATATTTTTCGAATATGACGCCCTTCAGAATTTGGCCAGTTTTTTCGAATTTGGACCACATGTTCTAAACTCCCAAAGCTGGGAACAGAAAATGGAAAGCAGCTCTGGAAATCTTGACGTGTTTCCTCTTTATCCCCAAGGTATCTTCCCAGCCCCGAAGGAAATGAGTCGAATTAGCATAATTGTAAAAAATACAATTTTTGGGATTTCCGCTAAAATTTTTAGGAATTGCGGGATTCTTTTGGCAAGTTTTTTACACCCTGTTATTTAGCATGTCAAATATGAAAAACGTTGAAAGTGTCATTGAGTTTTGTTAATAAATAAAGATTTTATTACATTTTATATATTTATTGAGTCTCTAAAACTAAAATTTGTATCAAAATTTTAATAGGATTGCAAATATTGGGAATAATGTGATCCAATGTGATTCCGAACTATTTTTTTTTTTTTGTTTAGATAAGATAATTTTTGGTCTTAGCAAAAGAATTTCAAGTCAATATCTGAATTATATTCGTATGTATGTATGTTTTTTCTATTGGAGGTGAAAACCTTACATAGGTCCCAGTTGGGAATGTCGGATTGATACCGACTAAAACCATAACCATCGTCAACACCACACTCCGCGGGACTTTTATCAGGTAATACTTCACGGCGCGGTCAGCTTTTTTTGCTGCTTTCATTTTCTCATTGCGATTGTACTGCTGTAAGCTGCTTTCGAAGCTGTTCCTCTTTCCTTAGTGATTCTGTGATATCTGTACTGCGTCTCCGGATGTGTTTACTACATTGATTGCCTTTTGGCAGGAATATTCGGTGTGACGTTTAAAATTTAATCGGTTATCGATCATCACACCCAGGTATTTGATAGCCTCGGTGGATACAATTTCACTTCTTCCTACTTTTATGTTTAGAACCTCTTTTGCTCTCCTGCTGCTTACCAACACCAGTTCGGTTTTATGTTCGGCTAGTTTCAGGTTCATGGAGTCTAACCATAACCTTATGGTTCTAATAGCCTCATTTGCATAAAGCTGTACATCATCTATGTTCCGGGCTTGAACGACTACAGCGACATCATCCGCGAAGCCTACAATTTTTGCTTCCTCTGGTACATTAAGTCTAGCACATGATGTTCCACAGGAGTGGACCTAGGACGAATCCTTGGGGAACACCCACCGTAATGGGGAACACCTGCCGTAATTTTATAAGATATTCTGGTACGTTTAGTTGCTGCAGCGCTTTGATTATGTTGTTCCATCTAGCTGAGTTAAAAGCATTATTAATGTCCAATGTAACTATCGCGCTGTAATTTCATGAACTGCCTTTACATTGGATTGCTTTTTTCTACTACCAGTGTTATGGCATCGACTGTTGACCTTGCTTTTCGGAATCCAAACTCCATCTGTGAGATACCCTCAGCTTCTTCCACAGCGTTCAGTAACCTGTTGTATACTACTCTTTCTAGGCACTTGCCTAATATATCTAATAGGCATATCGGTCGATACGATTCGGGTTCTCCCAAAGTTTTCCCTGGTTGGGTATCAGGATAAGTTTTTGTTTTTTCCAGATAGAAGGGAAACCACCATCTTCAATGCTCTGTTTGGGATATTATCCGGTCCTGGTGCTTTTCTATCGTCAATTTTCAAGAACAGTTTTAGTACATTTTCTTCTGTGACTGGTGTAGGGTGAGATGCGTTACTGCTCGGAGTCTCCCGTGTATGCGGTTCTCCTTCTGGAAAAAGCGTAGCAACTATTTTTTTAATCAGGATTGGACACGTTACTTGGGCTGATTTCAATACGATACGATACGCTTTCACCCATGGATTGGAGTCGGCTGCATTACATAATTGTTTAAAACAATTAGCTTTGCTCCTGTTGATGGCCTTTTGAATTTCAAAATTGGTTCTTGACCGTCCTCTTTGGTAGCGGCGCCTGGTTTTTAAGCATTCTTTCCTCAGTGCTGATATTTCCTCGTTCCACCAATAATTTTCTTTCCTTCTACCACTATGTCTTTTTCTAAGCATTGCAGCATCGCAAGCCGTTTTCATGGCATTCACTAATCTATCCGCCATGTCATTGGCACTTCCGTCTTCTATGCTATATTTTGAGAATGATTCTGCAAAGGTAGCTTCATAAAGTATATCGTTTGCCCATCCTTGGAAGGTAGCTTTTTCTCTTGGTATAGTTGTGCGGCCTTCATTGTCTATGGCAAATAGTATTGCCTGGTGGTCGCTGTGAATGTAGTGCTGACTCACTTGTCACTGAACGTCTTTAGCTAGAGGAGTACTGACGAATGAAATGTTGACTATCGACCCGTATCCACCTCTCCTAAAGGTTTGTGCACTCCCTGTATTTAGTAGTACTAGGTCGAGTAAAGAAAAAGCTTCCAGGAGTAATCGTCCTCTGTTATTGGTACTTTGACAGCCCCAATCTATAGCAGCAGCTTTGAAGTCTCCGTTTTACAGAACTTTGCCATATGGCCATATTCCAAACATCTGTAGCACATAGTAAGGCGTACCGTCTCCCTTATTCGGTATACAAACCAACCTATTTTAATTTTGCCCATTTCTACAGCCTTCTTCGCGGCTTCTAAAGGCAAGCTTATTTTGGCAATTTGCGTGCCCCCGTAGAATTTTCGGATTGACTTCACTACTTCTTCGTTCAGATCTGGAATCTCCAACGCCCTTGTGTAAGCGAGGCATATTCCCTGCTTAGTCGTGATGTCGTCCCGGTCTTTACACTCTATTACTGTCTCTTCCGTATGGGTTTTTATCTCCACAGAACCTTCGAGACATGTTTTGATCTTGTCGTTAAACTTGTCGGCGATACTCTGACTCGTACTTTTTAGTTCCAGGATAAGGTCGCCCTTCTGAGTCCTTCGGACCCTATTCACCTCATCTCCTAATTCTATCAGTTCTGGATCGGTTCTAATCTTCCTTAGAATATCTGCGTATGTGACATCACCCTTGGCTGATATGATCATCGTGTCGGGTTTTGGTTTGCGTGGTCCTTTCTTTTCTTGTTTCCTACTGTCATCCACATATTCGGTTTTGGGACATTTATAGGTTCTGTTGGATTTTCTGTAGCCCTCTCTTCTTGTAGCGGTACATGTTCCTTTTTTTTGGTGAACGTTTTTTCGGTCTTTTCGGAGTTTCCATACTCGATGTGGCATCTATTCGGTCTCTACTTCTCTTTGCCTCATTTTTGTTGGGAATATTCTTGGGAGATGTGTTAGTTTCTAAGGAATGAGATCGTAAAATTCTTAACACACGTTTTTCATTAAAACTTTTAACCCAAGTATTATTTGATATATATTTTTTTTTTTTGATCAAGTTACCTTTGTAAAATATGTCAGTTATTATGTTTAATATCAATTATATTCATTTGTTGTTAATCTGATTAAAATGAGTGATCAGAAAAAGTGCGTACTAAAGTTATTAAATATTTTCAACAAAATCCAACTTGGTCCTACAAAAAGTTGGCCAAGCATTCAAAGGTCTGCCGTCAAACTAAGTCCCATGTTATTAAACAGTACTGGGAGAACTTGTCCGTTGATAGAAAACCTGGTTCAGGTAGAAGGAATGGTCCACATGATGTTTTTAAAGCCAAAAAATAGTAGCATCCGGGTCAAAATTTTTATGTTGCTGATGCTCGAGGGAATGTTGAAGAAAAGTTTAGGACCCAATATCAGACAGAATTTCCGAAAAAGTTCTTGGTATGGCAAGCAATATGCAGTTGCGGCAAAAAAGCCAAACAGTAAACTCTATAAATACCGAAATTTACATCAAGAAATGTTTACAAAATAGGATGTTTCCAATCATAACACTTCTTAGTGTGTCCACTTATTTTTGGCCTGATTTGGCACCCTGTCACTATGGTAAGAAAAGTCTTGAGTGGTACAAGAACAATAATGTGGTATTTGTACCAAGAGAGGCCAATTCTCCAAACTGCTTGGAGCTAAGGCCAGTGGAGTGATATTGGGCTTGTTTAGCCATTAAATTAAAATGAGAAACAAAATTAATTTAACTGAATGTAATAAAAATGATTAAGAAAAAAAAAACAATGAATTAGTAACACCCTAATCATTATATTTTTTGTAAAAAATAGTAGTTTTTTGCACCCTTGACCTTCTATAAGGCTTGTGTAATTTTAAGTTAAAACTGTTATACCAAAAAACATCCTTCATTTTGAAAAAAATAAACTTTACTTGATTTATAAACCTTAAACAAACAACACCAATTTTATATTTTTTTCATTTTCGAATTTTTTAAAAAGTTCTAATTCAATTTTAATATCGGTCAATTCCGTGAAAACTCTCACGAAACATTTTGGCGCCTGAGCAGTGACTGATTTAAAAGAATAAAAGATTTAAACATTTTTTTAAAAAATTTCATAAATACTACAATTGTACAATTTTCGTAAATAAAAAGCAGACATTTTCGGCCGTGAACAATTTAAAAGAACAGTGCTTGAGCTTTTAACAAATATTTTCAAGTATTGAAAAAATAAATAAAATTAACAATTATTGTGAAATTAACCGCGATCGTTAGTATAACACACGGTTAAAAATAATACTAATAAACAATTTACCAAACCAATCAAGTTTACCTTTCATCCCCTAAATCTAAAGGAGTCTTCAAATGCATTGCAACTGCTGCTTGTGTTTAAAAGAAAAGGGAAGTTCAAACCAGCAACAAAACAACAACCAGGTATTTAAGAATAAATAATTTGTGTGAGACTCGCGTATAAATACGAAGTATATTAAATACTAATTTATTTGAATACAAAATAAATTCACGTTCCGCAAGTTTATTCCACACAACGATTATTTTTTCTTACCAATTTATTAAATTATTCGCCCTGAGATGTGAAACATTAAATAAAACACAATTAAATATTTTTGATAAATTTATTGTCACAAAGAAAATTGCAGAAAACTTAATTATTAAATTCATAATTAACTTGATATCGATCGGTTTTCTTTTAATTTTTCTCTTATATCTACGACTCTGATCTCCTTGCTTTAAATTTATTTAATTTTCCTGGAAAATGGAATTTAATAATAATTAGTAACTAAGACTTACCATTTTCCAATTTTTACTTTCACTTTAATTTATTATTGTGCTGTTTGTTTATTACCAACATTCGTTAATTAACAGTTGTTCCTTTTTGTAACCTACTAATTACAATTATTGTGATTGATCATAACTTGGTATTATTGTACACAGCTGTTGTAATATTGGGACTTGGCTCCACTGTTACACATGTTCGTGACGTAGATCAACACATGTAAATAGTACAGAAGGCAACATAAGAAAAACAAACATACATCCCAGCGAACATTTTTAATTGATTAAAATAAAGTGAAAAAAGTTTATGAAAATTAAATAATATATAATTAGATAAATAAATGTATCCATTTTAATTATAAAATCGTAATATTTATGATTATCTATAAGAAAGCTTGAGGATTGAGTTGATTACAAATAAGATTGAAAAATATTTTAGTAAAAAACTTTACACTTGAGAAAGTATTGATTTTGAGGTCATTGTAAATTAATTTATTATTGAATTCTTGCTATTATTGAAAGAATTCTTTGTTTGTTTTTGCAAATATTAATTTGTTTGTACGTACTACACAGCAAACAATTTGATCGAAAGTTAAATTGTAATATAATTGAATTTAAAAGTAATTTCATTAATTCAAAACTTATTTTATACAATTTTACTGAAATTAAAATTTTATCGAAATTATAGTTGGAAGTCGTTTAATCGTTTTAGATCTCGAAAATTGTTATTTACTTTAAAATAAACAATAACATTTTCTTGAGATTCTTCCATATACATACTTGTAAAACTTATTTGCGAATAAAGTTAAATTAAAAGTATAAAAAATGCAAGCTAGTAACAGAAATGGTAAGCCCAGTAGACTGGAAGCTTTATGCCAACAGAAAAATACAGTTTTAAACAACATTGATCGAGTTCGGCGAGCTATAAGAGAAAAAAACATTTCTTTCAATCCAATAGAATTATAATGTCGTCTGGATATATTAAATTCATATATTGAACAAGCAATGACTTATCAATCCGAGATTGATATATTGGATCCTGAAAATGAAGATAGATCTGCCGTAGAAGATTTATAAATGCTTACTTCTTGGATATTTAACTCCAAGTAGAAAACAAAGTATGCTTGATACCACTATTGGTTGTTCCACTCACCATAGCAGCCTTCCAAAAATGAAATTGCCGAAATTTAGCGGCAAGTACTCAGAATACAAAAATTTCATTAGTTTGTTTGAGAGCATGGTTGATCATGATATGTCGCTTACTGAAATAGAAAAATTCAATCATTTGATTTCTCTGATGAGGCTCTAGGTACTGTAAAGGCTTACCAAGTTACTGAACAGAACTATTCCAAAGCTTTGAAAAATTTGAAACGGGTTTACGATAATCCTTGTCTTATTTTTTATTATAATATTAGACAATTGTTTCACTTGCAAGAAATAACGAAGCCTTCGTCATCAGCTTTGAGGAGCATGATTGACACTGTTTCTGCAGTTTACGATTCGCTATTATCAATTGGTGATGACAAGACAATCACAAATGCGATAATAATTCACCTGGTTATGACAAAAGTCGACCCAATCACTCGAACTAAATGGGAAGAACAACTTAATTATGAGAAGTTGCCCCTTTGGAAAGATTGCGAAGAGGCCCTGAATAAGAGATATCAACATATTTCGGCTGAAGAAGCTTCCGGTTCGCGGCCTCAAAGTAATAAAACTACACAAAAGAAGAATGAAAATAATTCGGGAAGAAAAGGAAAATCATTTTCGTGACAAGCTAATGCACAACAGGACAACATTCCGGCCTGCATAAATTGCTTGAGAAAAGGTCACACAGTAACAAGGTGCAAAGCATCGAAATGTCGAGTTTGCAATCGCTCGCATCACACTCTTTTACATCAATATGCTGCCACAAATGTTCAGAGTTTAGATATGGCAAGTTCCAGTCTCCTAGTGCATCTGTCAATATCTCATCGTCTAATAGAGATAATGTTATCTTGGCTACGGCTTTGGTGAAAATAAAGGACAGATCCGGGCAATATGTATTTGCTAGGGCATTATTGGACTCTGGTTCACAGATTAATTTTGTAACTGAAGAACTTTCGCAGCGATTGCAATTAAAGAAGGAAGAAAACAATCTCAGTCTTGTAGGCGTAGGGAAACTAATTCTGCAGCCAAATTTAAGATTCAGGCAACTGTGAAATCTCGAGTAAATTCTCATGAATTTTCTTCGGTTATCAGCCAGATAAAGTAATTTCTACTTCTGGCTGGAATATTCCTGATAATATTGAACTTGCTGATCCATACTTTTTCAAGCCTCAGAGAATTGATATGTTGATCGGCGCTGAGATTTTCTTTGAATTGTTATGCATTGGTCAAATAAGAAGAAGTCCCGACATCCCAACTGTTTAGAAAACGCTTCTGGGTTAGGTTGTGTCCGGTAAATATAAAAATTGTAAGACTTCCACCAATGAATCGACTATCAAAAGATGTTAAAATGAAAGAGATGTACAATAATTTTATGAAAGAGTAAATTGAGTAAATACCAAATTCGCCACATTATTTTATATCACATCAGTGTGTATTGCGAGCATATCAACGAAACTTCGAGCTGTTTTCGACGCTTCATGTAGAACTACTACACATGTGACATGTCTCCCTTAACGATCTTTTAATGATTGCGCCCACAGTTCAAGAAGAGTTGTATTCTACATTAATTCGGTTTCGTTTGCATAAATATGCATTCACTGCGGACATTGAAAAAATGTACCGCCAAGTTTTGATTGATGAGGCAGATAGAAAATTGATTCTTTGGCGTGAAAGTGAATCACATAACCTTGAAATTTATAAACTGAATACGGTTGCTTATGGCACGTCATCGGCACCATTTTTGGCAATACGGTGCCTGATACACTTGAGCAATCAATTTAAAAACTCGCTATCGATTGGATCTAAAATTGTCCGTATAGACTTCTACGTCGATGATTTGCTAACTGGTGCAGATTCAATTGAAGAACTCGACACAATACGGAATCAAGTTACTGAAATATTAAATTCAGCTGGATTAATTTAACCAAATGGGTTTCCAACTACGAATCGAAACCTGATTCCATTCTAATTCAGAAAACTTTACATGATACCGAAATACCGAAAATATTACAAAAACGTTGGGCACTTATTGAAAGCCAAGGTCCTACTTCAGGAACTTTGGTTACAGAAATAGAATTGGGATGAATCGATTCCGATGAATCTTCATACATCCTGGGAGAATTTTGAAACAAATTTATCCAGAATTAATATTCTCGATAAATTTATATATGCTAATATGCTTCGCATTCTAATTGCGAAATTCATGGATTTGCAGACGCTTCAATAAGAGCATACGGCTGCTGCATTTACGTTCGAAGTAGAGTGGCTATTAATATTTCATGTCGTCTACTAACGGCAAAATCTAAAGTCGCTCCTTTGAAAAGTAAGTCGCTACCACGACTTGAGTTATGTGCAGCACATTTATAAGCCAAAGTATGGGCTAAAGTAAAAACCATGATGTAGTGTAGAACTGAAACTGTTAAGTTCTGAACAGATTCCGAAATAACACTTCATTGGATTAAGACACATCCATCAACCCTTGCAACTTTCGTACCGAATCGTGTTGCAGAGATTCAGGAATTGTCAGACCAAATTATATGGCGACATGTTCCTTCACGAGACAATCCTGCTGTTATTGTTTCTAGGGGTTATAATGTTGATGATGTCAATGACTCCACTGTAAATAATAACCCAACAGCAATTGAAATGAATTTATCTTTTTTGAAAATAATTGAAATTATTCAGAAATACGAGTATTCCAATGAAATTAAAAATCTTCTCAATTCAAAAGTCCTGCAATCAAACTTGCAGAGATTAAATCCATTTATTCATAAATTTGAAGAAGGGAATCTAAAATTTTCACTTATTGCTGAATGCAGCAATGCGAAATATCCTTTATTGATGCCTAAAAAATGTCATTTTATGGCGATTTACCTGCGACACTTACATTTCGAAAACTGCCACGCTGGAGCAAAAGCATTAGTTGTTCTTCTTCGAGATAAAATCTGGCTAATAAATGCCAAGAAGAATGCAGTCGAGTTGTTCGCAGATGTATCCATTGTTTCATGTATAAACCGAAACTGTTGAATCAGAGGTGAGAGCTTTACGACCATTTAAAATATGTGGCGTAGATTTTTGCGGTCTAATGAATGTGCCTTTGAAAATTCGTGGCCGTCCACCCGTAAAAATGTATATCGCTGTATTTATATGTTTCACCTCAAAGGCAGTTCATTTAGAACTAGTTAGTGATTTATCTTCCGATTCGTTTATTTTATGTCTCAAAAGGTTCATCGCCAGGAGAGCGATGCCGGCCAAAATTTACAGCGACAACGCAACCAACTTCGTCGGAGCCAGCCGGGAGCTACGAGAGGCCAGAGGAGAAATGTTGCAACAGGCAGAATTGTTCGCAGCCAACAGAGGGATGAAGTTCATCTTTATAAATCCCAGAGCTCCTCATTTCGGTGGATTGTGGGAAGCAGCGGTCAAGTCAGCCATGAACTTGATGATGAAAACTCTTGACGGCCGAAGAACTAGCGACGTTGGTAGCCGAAATCGAGGCCGTCCTCAACTCGCTCCCAATTTCTCCCATCAGCAGCGATCCCAAAGACGGGGAGGCCCTGACACCAGCTCATCTCTTAGTCGGAGAGAGCCTACGAACGCTGTCCAGCGAATTGCCAATAGACGAGTGGTGCTAGGAGTTGCCCGACGTCGACAAAATCGTCGTCGTACACTACGACAATCTGCCAGCAAAGCAGTGGCCGAGTAGTAGCCGTTTTTCCAGGCCAAGTCGACAAGATTCGGGTAGCGGAAGTGAGGAATAGGAATGGAGTCATCAAACGTCCAATCCACAAGCAAGCTATGCTTCCGATTGATTGAAGACTGCAGTCCTTCAATGGCCCCTGCATGTTTAGCCATTAAATTAAAATGAGAAACAAAATGAATTTAACTGAATTTAATAAAAATGATTAAAAAAAAACAATGAAAAAATAGTATTTTTTTGCACCCTTGACCTCCCATAAGGCTTGGGTAATTTTAAGTTAATACCAAAAAACATCTTTCATTTTGAAAAAATAAACTTTACTAGTTTTATAAACCTTAAACAAACAACACCAATTTTATATTTATTTTCATTTTCGAATTTTTTAAAACGTTTTAGTTCAATTTTAATATCGGTCAATTCCGTGAAAACTCTCACGGAACAGGGCTCTTGTTTAAAAAGAATTGAAGAGCACAAAAAAGGTATCTAAAAGTGTAGTAGATTTTAAACGGAGATGGACAACCTGTTCCACAAAGTGACAGAATTCACTATAAAAACCATAATGGAAGGGTTTCATCACTAGTGATTGGAACTATAAAGATTTTTTTTTGTAAATGGTAATAATTATTTCAATGAAATAAAAAAAAAAATCAAAACTGTAAGTTTATTAAGAATTTTTCGATCTCAGTCCTTAGAGGGACGCAATTCCCTGCTCTTTCATCATGTTCATTATTGTATGTGACTCGCCCTCAATTTTTTCTTAATGGCGTGGTGTACGTTGTTTCTATTTTTAACGTAGTCCATGAGCTCGACTATCATGTCTCCTAGTACAACAAAAGCGTCCTTACGGTGTTTGGTTGCTTCTTCGTCTTCATTGGTTGCTTCTTATATGACTCGGACGCTTTTGGGTTTTACTTCGACTGGAGGAACCACGAAGGCGTCACCCTTCTAATTACACCTCTCTAGAGAGTACCTCCTGTGGGGGATGCTTATTTAATGGCGGCATGTAATCGCCATGTCGCAGAATCGTCGTCAGGCTCTTGTTACCCTTTTTAGCACGGTCGGGGACTGCCTATCACATCTAATCTACATATATGTAGGTATAATCTACATATATGTAGGGATTTTTCGTGATCGGGATTTCCCGAATCCCGGGATTTGTGAAAAAAAATCCCGGGATTTTTCGGGATTAACAAATCTCGGAAAATTGCGAGATTTTTGGTACGAAATATGAGTGATCACAGATCGAGCTTTTTTTCTCGATTAAACTTTTATAAACAAAGTTATTAGGGAGTTTAGAATTTTTAAGTATTTCGTATGAAAAATCAATCTTTGGTCAGAAATATGAGTGATCACAGATCGAGCTTCTTTTCTCGATTAAACAAAGTTATTAAGGATTTTAGATTTTTGAGGTTTTCAGATAAAAAAAAACGATTTTTGGTACAAAATATGAATGATCACAGATCGATCTCCTTATCTCGATTAAACACTTATTTACAAAGTTATTAGGGATTTTAGATTATATTTTTTCCGATTTTCGCAATACTTTACAGTATAATTTCAAAGTACTTAAAACTTATTTCGTGCAAAATTTTATAAAGATTGCCGCATAATCAACATACTTATGACTTCTCAAACAGTATTCCGGGGTACAACAGAGAGTATTTGTGGATAATTTTAGTCAGCCCTAACGTGTATTAGGACTTCAATATTTTATTTTCAATACAAACATTTTTGACAAAAATTGTGCGGTTTTAATTGCAAATAACTTTTAAACTGCCTTACCAATTTTTTCTCATAGTAATGGTAATGTACGCTTTCCTAAAAATCCTTTTACTATGAACTACCATATGTAATCAATACAGTTTTGTTATGGATTTCTCACTGTTCAGAATACGGGTATAAATATGAAATATCATTTGTGTCAAATTTATTTTAATTCAATGCATTAGTTTTATCTTTGATATATTTTCACATAAATATATTAACAAAAAAAAATAGTTTTTATTGTTGAATTTTATATTTTTTTATGTATGTATGTATGTATGTATGTATGTATGTATGTATGTATGTATGTATGTATGTATGTATGTATGTATGTATGTATGTATGTATGTATGTATGTATGTATGTATGTATGTATGTATGTATGTATGTATGTATGTATGTATGTATGTATGTATGTATGTATGTATGTATGTATGTATGTATGTATGTATGTATGTATGTATGTATGTATGTATGTATGTATGTATGTATGTATGTATGTATGTATGTATGTATGTATGTATGTATGTATGTATGTATGTATGTATGTATGTATGTATGTATGTATGTATGTATGTATGTATGTATGTATGTATGTATGTATGTATGTATGTATGTATGTATGTATGTATGTATGTATGTATGTATGTATGTATGTATGTATGTATGTATGTATGTATGTATGTATGTATGTATGTATGTATGTATGTATGTATGTATGTATGTATGTATGTATGTATGTATGTATGTATGTATGTATGTATGTATGTATGTATGTATGTATGTATGTATGTATGTATGTATGTATGTATGTATGTATGTATGTATGTATGTATGTATGTATGTATGTATGTATGTATGTATGTATGTATGTATGTATGTATGTATGTATGTATGTATGTATGTATGTATGTATGTATGTATGTATGTATGTATGTATGTATGTATGTATGTATGTATGTATGTATGTATGTATGTATGTATGTATGTATGTATGTATGTATGTATGTATGTATGTATGTATGTATGTATGTATGTATGTATGTATGTATGTATGTATGTATGTATGTATGTATGTATGTATGTATGTATGTATGTATGTATGTATGTATGTATGTATGTATGTATGTATGTATGTATGTATGTATGTATGTATGTATGTATGTATGTATGTATGTATGTATGTATGTATGTATGTATGTATGTATGTATGTATGTATGTATGTATGTATGTATGTATGTATGTATGTATGTATGTATGTATGTATGTATGTATGTATGTATGTATGTATGTATGTATGTATGTATGTATGTATGTATGTATGTATGTATGTATGTATGTATGTATGTATGTATGTATGTATGTATGTATGTATGTATGTATGTATGTATGTATGTATGTATGTATGTATGTATGTATGTATGTATGTATGTATGTATGTATGTATGTATGTATGTATGTATGTATGTATGTATGTATGTATGTATGTATGTATGTATGTATGTATGTATGTATGTATGTATGTATGTATGTATGTATTTTCTTTGAATTGTTATGCATTGGTCAAATAAGAAGAAGTCCCGACATCCCAACTGTTTAGAAAACGCTTCTGGGTTAGGTTGTGTCCGGTAAATATAAAAATTGTAAGACTTCCACCAATGAATCGACTATCAAAAGATGTTAAAATGAAAGAGATGTACAATAATTTTATGAAAGAGTAAATTGAGTAAATACCAAATTCGCCACATTATTTTATATCACATCAGTGTGTATTGCGAGCATATCAACGAAACTTCGAGCTGTTTTCGACGCTTCATGTAGAACTACTACACATGTGACATGTCTCCCTTAACGATCTTTTAATGATTGCGCCCACAGTTCAAGAAGAGTTGTATTCTACATTAATTCGGTTTCGTTTGCATAAATATGCATTCACTGCGGACATTGAAAAAATGTACCGCCAAGTTTTGATTGATGAGGCAGATAGAAAATTGATTCTTTGGCGTGAAAGTGAATCACATAACCTTGAAATTTATAAACTGAATACGGTTGCTTATGGCACGTCATCGGCACCATTTTTGGCAATACGGTGCCTGATACACTTGAGCAATCAATTTAAAAACTCGCTATCGATTGGATCTAAAATTGTCCGTATAGACTTCTACGTCGATGATTTGCTAACTGGTGCAGATTCAATTGAAGAACTCGACACAATACGGAATCAAGTTACTGAAATATTAAATTCAGCTGGATTAATTTAACCAAATGGGTTTCCAACTACGAATCGAAACCTGATTCCATTCTAATTCAGAAAACTTTACATGATACCGAAAATATTACAAAAACGTTGGGCACTTATTGAAAGCCAAGGTCCTACTTCAGGAACTTTGGTTACAGAAATAGAATTGGGATGAATCGATTCCGATGAATCTTCATACATCCTGGGAGAATTTTGAAACAAATTTATCCAGAATTAATATTCTCGATAAATTTATATATGCTAATATGCTTCGCATTCTAATTGCGAAATTCATGGATTTGCAGACGCTTCAATAAGAGCATACGGCTGCTGCATTTACGTTCGAAGTAGAGTGGCTATTAATATTTCATGTCGTCTACTAACGGCAAAATCTAAAGTCGCTCCTTTGAAAAGTAAGTCGCTACCACGACTTGAGTTATGTGCAGCACATTTATAAGCCAAAGTATGGGCTAAAGTAAAAACCATGATGTAGTGTAGAACTGAAACTGTTAAGTTCTGAACAGATTCCGAAATAACACTTCATTGGATTAAGACACATCCATCAACCCTTGCAACTTTCGTACCGAATCGTGTTGCAGAGATTCAGGAATTGTCAGACCAAATTATATGGCGACATGTTCCTTCACGAGACAATCCTGCTGTTATTGTTTCTAGGGGTTATAATGTTGATGATGTCAATGACTCCACTGTAAATAATAACCCAACAGCAATTGAAATGAATTTATCTTTTTTGAAAATAATTGAAATTATTCAGAAATACGAGTATTCCAATGAAATTAAAAATCTTCTCAATTCAAAAGTCCTGCAATCAAACTTGCAGAGATTAAATCCATTTATTCATAAATTTGAAGAAGGGAATCTAAAATTTTCACTTATTGCTGAATGCAGCAATGCGAAATATCCTTTATTGATGCCTAAAAAATGTCATTTTATGGCGATTTACCTGCGACACTTACATTTCGAAAACTGCCACGCTGGAGCAAAAGCATTAGTTGTTCTTCTTCGAGATAAAATCTGGCTAATAAATGCCAAGAAGAATGCAGTCGAGTTGTTCGCAGATGTATCCATTGTTTCATGTATAAACCGAAACTGTTGAATCAGAGGTGAGAGCTTTACGACCATTTAAAATATGTGGCGTAGATTTTTGCGGTCTAATGAATGTGCCTTTGAAAATTCGTGGCCGTCCACCCGTAAAAATGTATATCGCTGTATTTATATGTTTCACCTCAAAGGCAGTTCATTTAGAACTAGTTAGTGATTTATCTTCCGATTCGTTTATTTTATGTCTCAAAAGGTTCATCGCCAGGAGAGCGATGCCGGCCAAAATTTACAGCGACAACGCAACCAACTTCGTCGGAGCCAGCCGGGAGCTACGAGAGGCCAGAGGAGAAATGTTGCAACAGGCAGAATTGTTCGCAGCCAACAGAGGGATGAAGTTCATCTTTATAAATCCCAGAGCTCCTCATTTCGGTGGATTGTGGGAAGCAGCGGTCAAGTCAGCCATGAACTTGATGATGAAAACTCTTGACGGCCGAAGAACTAGCGACGTTGGTAGCCGAAATCGAGGCCGTCCTCAACTCGCTCCCAATTTCTCCCATCAGCAGCGATCCCAAAGACGGGGAGGCCCTGACACCAGCTCATCTCTTAGTCGGAGAGAGCCTACGAACGCTGTCCAGCGAATTGCCAATAGACGAGTGGTGCTAGGAGTTGCCCGACGTCGACAAAATCGTCGTCGTACACTACGACAATCTGCCAGCAAAGCAGTGGCCGAGTAGTAGCCGTTTTTCCAGGCCAAGTCGACAAGATTCGGGTAGCGGAAGTGAGGAATAGGAATGGAGTCATCAAACGTCCAATCCACAAGCAAGCTATGCTTCCGATTGATTGAAGACTGCAGTCCTTCAATGGCCCCTGCATGTTTAGCCATTAAATTAAAATGAGAAACAAAATGAATTTAACTGAATTTAATAAAAATGATTAAAAAAAAACAATGAAAAAATAGTATTTTTTTGCACCCTTGACCTCCCATAAGGCTTGGGTAATTTTAAGTTAATACCAAAAAACATCTTTCATTTTGAAAAAATAAACTTTACTAGTTTTATAAACCTTAAACAAACAACACCAATTTTATATTTATTTTCATTTTCGAATTTTTTAAAACGTTTTAGTTCAATTTTAATATCGGTCAATTCCGTGAAAACTCTCACGGAACAGGGCTCTTGTTTAAAAAGAATTGAAGAGCACAAAAAAGGTATCTAAAAGTGTAGTAGATTTTAAACGGAGATGGACAACCTGTTCCACAAAGTGACAGAATTCACTATAAAAACCATAATGGAAGGGTTTCATCACTAGTGATTGGAACTATAAAGATTTTTTTTTGTAAATGGTAATAATTATTTCAATGAAATAAAAAAAAAAATCAAAACTGTAAGTTTATTAAGAATTTTTCGATCTCAGTCCTTAGAGGGACGCAATTCCCTGCTCTTTCATCATGTTCATTATTGTATGTGACTCGCCCTCAATTTTTTCTTAATGGCGTGGTGTACGTTGTTTCTATTTTTAACGTAGTCCATGAGCTCGACTATCATGTCTCCTAGTACAACAAAAGCGTCCTTACGGTGTTTGGTTGCTTCTTCGTCTTCATTGGTTGCTTCTTATATGACTCGGACGCTTTTGGGTTTTACTTCGACTGGAGGAACCACGAAGGCGTCACCCTTCTAATTACACCTCTCTAGAGAGTACCTCCTGTGGGGGATGCTTATTTAATGGCGGCATGTAATCGCCATGTCGCAGAATCGTCGTCAGGCTCTTGTTACCCTTTTTAGCACGGTCGGGGACTGCCTATCACATCTAATCTACATATATGTAGGTATAATCTACATATATGTAGGGATTTTTCGTGATCGGGATTTCCCGAATCCCGGGATTTGTGAAAAAAAATCCCGGGATTTTTCGGGATTAACAAATCTCGGAAAATTGCGAGATTTTTGGTACGAAATATGAGTGATCACAGATCGAGCTTTTTTTCTCGATTAAACTTTTATAAACAAAGTTATTAGGGAGTTTAGAATTTTTAAGTATTTCGTATGAAAAATCAATCTTTGGTCAGAAATATGAGTGATCACAGATCGAGCTTCTTTTCTCGATTAAACAAAGTTATTAAGGATTTTAGATTTTTGAGGTTTTCAGATAAAAAAAAACGATTTTTGGTACAAAATATGAATGATCACAGATCGATCTCCTTATCTCGATTAAACACTTATTTACAAAGTTATTAGGGATTTTAGATTATATTTTTTCCGATTTTCGCAATACTTTACAGTATAATTTCAAAGTACTTAAAACTTATTTCGTGCAAAATTTTATAAAGATTGCCGCATAATCAACATACTTATGACTTCTCAAACAGTATTCCGGGGTACAACAGAGAGTATTTGTGGATAATTTTAGTCAGCCCTAACGTGTATTAGGACTTCAATATTTTATTTTCAATACAAACATTTTTGACAAAAATTGTGCGGTTTTAATTGCAAATAACTTTTAAACTGCCTTACCAATTTTTTCTCATAGTAATGGTAATGTACGCTTTCCTAAAAATCCTTTTACTATGAACTACCATATGTAATCAATACAGTTTTGTTATGGATTTCTCACTGTTCAGAATACGGGTATAAATATGAAATATCATTTGTGTCAAATTTATTTTAATTCAATGCATTAGTTTTATCTTTGATATATTTTCACATAAATATATTAACAAAAAAAAATAGTTTTTATTGTTGAATTTTATATTTTTTTATGTATGTATGTATGTATGTATGTATGTATGTATGTATGTATGTATGTATGTATGTATGTATGTATGTATGTATGTATGTATGTATGTATGTATGTATGTATGTATGTATGTATGTATGTATGTATGTATGTATGTATGTATGTATGTATGTATGTATGTATGTATGTATGTATGTATGTATGTATGTATGTATGTATGTATGTATGTATGTATGTATGTATGTATGTATGTATGTATGTATGTATGTATGTATGTATGTATGTATGTATGTATGTATGTATGTATGTATGTATGTATGTATGTATGTATGTATGTATGTATGTATGTATGTATGTATGTATGTATGTATGTATGTATGTATGTATGTATGTATGTATGTATGTATGTATGTATGTATGTATGTATGTATGTATGTATGTATGTATGTATGTATGTATGTATGTATGTATGTATGTATGTATGTATGTATGTATGTATGTATGTATGTATGTATGTATGTATGTATGTATGTATGTATGTATGTATGTATGTATGTATGTATGTATGTATGTATGTATGTATGTATGTATGTATGTATGTATGTATGTATGTATGTATGTATGTATGTATGTATGTATGTATGTATGTATGTATGTATGTATGTATGTATGTATGTATGTATGTATGTATGTATGTATGTATGTATGTATGTATGTATGTATGTATGTATGTATGTATGTATGTATGTATGTATGTATGTATGTATGTATGTATGTATGTATGTATGTATGTATGTATGTATGTATGTATGTATGTATGTATGTATGTATGTATGTATGTATGTATGTATGTATGTATGTATGTATGTATGTATGTATGTATGTATGTATGTATGTATGTATGTATGTATGTATGTATGTATGTATGTATGTATGTATGTATGTATGTATGTATGTATGTATGTATGTATGTATGTATGTATGTATGTATGTATGTATGTATGTATGTATGTATGTATGTATGTATGTATGTATGTATGTATGTATGTATGTATGTATGTATGTATGTATGTATGTATGTATGTATGTATGTATGTATGTATGTATGTATGTATGTATGTATGTATGTATGTATGTATGTATGTATGTATGTATGTATGTATGTATGTATGTATGTATGTATGTATGTATGTATGTATGTATGTATGTATGTATGTATGTATGTATGTATGTATGTATGTATGTATGTATGTATGTATGTATGTATGTATGTATGTATGTATGTATGTATGTATGTATGTATGTATGTATGTATGTATGTATGTATGTATGTATGTATGTATGTATGTATGTATGTATGTATGTATGTATGTATGTATGTATGTATGTATGTATGTATGTATGTATGTATGTATGTATGTATGTATGTATGTATGTATGTATGTATGTATGTATGTATGTATGTATGTATGTATGTATGTGTGTATGTATGTATGTATGTATGTATGTATGTATGTATGTATGTATGTATGTATGTATGTATGTATGTGTGTATGTATGTATGTATGTATGTATGTATGTATGTATGTATGTATTTTTTTTTATAATTTTCTAAGTCAGCTGTTCAACGATGCCACTTGCCTATATTTTGTTGTATATTGTATGAAAACATTTTCTACATTTGAGGTGAGACCCAGTTAAAGTCGGTTCAATTTAAAACATACTTTAATTTTGACTATAGTTAGAAAATAATAAAAAGCGGGTTTTTATTTTAAAGTTGTTTTTAATAAGAACTGACTTAATTGTTTGACTATGATTATGGGCCATATTTGCTGTTTTAATTTTGTATAACTTGCTATTACTATTCAAATATTACTATAAAAATTCCAATGTTAGTTTGCAATTTCTAGTAGCAGATAAAACCAGTTGTCAACTCGTTCTTGTAGTACAACAACCAATATATATGTTCGTGCTTTAGTAGCACACACACTTTTTTGCCGAAGTAATATTGCGCGTCAGCAACCGTTTTATTTTTGTTATGCTTGCAATTTTCTCTAGCAGCAATTTACTTTTCTTTGGTTGCTCCGCTATAGTTGCATTAATATTTCTTGTTTTTAGGCTATTTTGATGCTGCTAGTTATTTTATTGAACATGACATGTTCAAATGAGTCTGTTTGTACCGAATATGATGAAAATTGAAAGATTCAAGATGAATTTGTTTGTGATGGAATTTTTGATATATGAGACACATTAAGCTACTCAAAATTATCTTTGAGACTAAGAGCCAGTTTTTGACTTCGTATTTAAATATTAATTATATTCAAGTTCTATTTAAATAAGAAAATGAGTTTCTCAGTGCTTTTTAAAATGATACTTAAATGGCCAACGTTGGCCATTTAAATTCTATTTAAGTTTCATAAACTACCATATGTTTTTAACAGTTGTCTTTTGTTGTCTGTTTTTTTTTACTCTATTGTAGCGCTGTATTTTTTTTTACGGCATCTAACAAAAGCTACACTTCCGATGCGGTGAAATTGGGGCTTCTTTTGTGCATTTTCCTACAAATATTTTAATGTTTAATAACCTTTTTTTCTTATTTGCCAAAATGCATCAATTTTTGTTTTGCTTGAACAGCTGTTTTATACAAAACTATCGATAATTTTTAAGTGTGTCAAGATAGCAACGATATTTAGCAACGCCGGAAATGAAAATGAAAAATTTTATGGGAATTTACAAAAACGAAAATTAAAATTCCATGGAACGTGGGCAGTGCCACGGGAACAGCTATATGGGAGATGGTAGTATACATGGTATAGATTAAAAAAAGTGTTCCGTGCAACAAATCTGCTCACCCATTCCTGAGAAAATTGCGTTCCTCCAGAGTGGTCAGAAATATATAAAATTTAATATTGCATGGAACGTGGTCAGTGCCACGAGGTTACCTATATTAGAGATGAATGTACACATGGTATAGATTAAAAAAAGTGTTCCGTGCAAAAAATCTGCTGGCCCATTTCAGAGATAATTGAGTTCCTCCAAATTGGTCAGAAAAAAATGGAATTTAATATTCCATGGAACGTGGGCAGTGCCACGAGGTTACCTATATTAGGGATAGAAGTATACATAGTATAGATTAAAAAACGCTTTCCGTGCAAAAAATCTGCTGGCCCATTTCAGAGAAAATTGAGTTCCTCCAAATTGGTCAGAAAAAAAATGGAATTTAATATTCCATGGAACGTGACCAGTGCCACGAGGTTACCTATATTAGAGATGGAAGTATACATGGTATAGATTAAAAAACGCTTTCCGTGCAAAAAATCTGCTGGCCCATTTCAGAGATAATTGAGTTCCTCCAAATTGGTCAGAAAAAAATGGAATTTAATATTCCATAGAACGTGGGCAGTGCCACGAGGTTACCTATATTAGGGATAGAAGTATACATAGTATAGATTAAAAAACGCTTTCCGTGCAAAAAATCTGCTGGCCCATTTCAGAGAAAACCTCGTGGCACTGGCCACGTTCCATGGAATATTAAATTCCATTTTTTTCTGACCAATTTGGAGGAACTCAATTATCTCTGAAATGGGCCAGCAGATTTTTTGCACGGAAAGCTTTTTTTAATCTATACCATGTATGCTTCCATCTCTAATATAGGTAACCTCGTGGTACTGGCCACGTTCCATGGAATATTAAATTCCATTTTTTTCTGACCAATTTGGAGGAACTCAATTTTCTCTGAAATGGGCCAGCAGATTTTTGCACGGAAAGCGTTTTTTAATCTATACCATGTATACTTCCATCTCTAATATAGGTAACCTCGTGGCACTGGCCACGTTCCATGGAATATTAAATTCCATTTTTTTCTGACCAATTTAGAGGAACTCAATTTTCTCTGAAATGGGCCAGCAGATTTTTTGCACGGAAAGCGTTTTTTAATCTATACCATGTATACTTTCATCTCTAATATAGGTAACCTCGTGGCACTGCCCACGTTCCATGGAATATTAAATTCCATTTTTTTCTGACCAATTTAGAGGAACTCGATTTTCTCTGAAATGAGCCAGCAGATTTTTTGCACGGAAAGCGTTTTTTAATCTATACCATGTATACTTTCATCTCTAATATAGGTAACCTCGTGGCACTGGCCACGTTCCATGGAATATTAAATTCCATTTTTTTCTGACCAATTTGGAGGAACTCAATTTTCTCTGAAATGGGCCAGCAGATTTTTTGCACGGAAAGCGTTTTTTAATCTATACTATGTATACTTCTATCCCTAATATAGGTAACCTCGTGGCACTGCCCACGTTCTATGGAATATTAAATTCCATTTTTTTCTGACCAATTTGGAGGAACTCAATTATCTCTGAAATGGGCCAGCAGATTTTTTGCACGGAAAGCGTTTTTTAATCTATACCATGTATACTTCCATCTCTAATATAGGTAACCTCGTGGCACTGGTCACGTTCCATGGAATATTAAATTCCATTTTTTTTCTGACCAATTTGGAGGAACTCAATTTTCTCTGAAATGGGCCAGCAGATTTTTTGCACGGAAAGCGTTTTTTAATCTATACTATGTATACTTCTATCCCTAATATAGGTAACCTCGTGGCACTGCCCACGTTCCATGGAATATTAAATTCCATTTTTTTCTGACCAATTTGGAGGAACTCAATTATCTCTGAAATGGGCCAGCAGATTTTTTGCACGGAACACTTTTTTTAATCTATACCATGTGTACATTCATCTCTAATATAGGTAACCTCGTGGCACTGACCACGTTCCATGCAATATTAAATTTTATATATTTCTGACCACTCTGGAGGAACGCAATTTTCTCAGGAATGGGTGAGCAGATTTGTTGCACGGAACACTTTTTTTAATCTATACCATGTATACTACCATCTCCCATATAGCTGTTCCCGTGGCACTGCCCACGTTCCATGGAATTTTAATTTTCGTTTTTGTAAATTCCCATAAAATTTTTCATTTTCATTTCCGGCGTTGCTAAATATCGTTGCTATCTTGACACACTTTTTATATTTGTTTTGTTTTCTTTTATCAGCTGTTTTCAACATTTTCATGTTGGTAGCTCTGAATTTAGTACATAGAAAACCAAGTCAAAAAAGGTTTTAAGTTGGTTTTAACATAATAGTTTTGTATGGTAAAACCAGGTTTTAACAATGATTTTATCGATAAAACCAACTTTTGCATTAAAACCACTCAGTGTGAAAACACTATAAGGTAGATTCACAGTTTAAATTAGAACTATGAGCACCAGTCCTGTAGACACTTCCATCTAATTTACCACCCCAGACTTTTGCAACATTTCAATGAGACTGCTAATTTGGAACTTGCAGACCCTGAATTCAATTAAAGCCGACAAAGAAACCCGAACTCAAAAAACAATACAACCAAATATTTGTTGAGTACATCGAGTTATGATATATGACGAAAGTTTCTGCCCTGGAAATCAACACAAACCCAATTTTTTTTTTTATATAATGTTTATTTAACCAAAATTTATATACATTCTTACACTATAAATAAACAAATAGTAATACTTAAATTAAATTATATACACTGTCTCATAAACGGGGTCTCAAGTATATTATATAAATTAATACTATCATTTTAATATTATATAATTATGTAAGTTTAACAAAAAAAAAAATGTTAATTTATACAACTTATTGTAAAGAAAAAATGGCAAAAAAATCCTTACTTTTATATTACAATAAGATAAAACAAAATATAGTTAAGGGATAAAACAAGAGAGTGGAAATTATTAAGTGAGCCACCAATACTTTCCATTAATATTAAGATTTATATCCTCAGAAAATACACTAGTATCAAATCTGCTATTGTCCGCTGTCAATTGGTTTTCATTAATATTTTTTGTAGTGGCTCGTCTATAAACATGGTAGAATATAGGAATGCCAATTTCGTTTTGTATAAAACCATTTCTATCTAGGTATAAAAACGCCTCTGGTGGTACATATCCGGTTTGAAGACTTTTCTCGATGTATTCATGATTGGCGTAATAAGGTGCCATAATCAAATTATTGTCGTAGCATTCTAGACTTTTTGTAATGTGGTTTCTTATTACATGAATTATAAAGTTGTCAATTCTACTAACTTTTGCATAATTATATAACTTCCTATTAGATATATATTTTAAGTAGTTACTATTTTGTGATCTATAAAGAGAAGTACAACTTCTCAAACATTTTCTTTCAAAAACTCTTAGTTTTTCCATATATGCTGGGGAAATGTTGAACCATATTTGGCAACCATATACTAAAATTGGGCGTATTAGTGATTGGTACATAATTATCTTAACTTTTGTATTTATATATTTTGAGATGAAAAGCTTCCTATGCTTGAAAAAAGCCTTTCTGGCTTTTATTATTTGAGCGTTAACATGAAAATTAAAATATAAAAATTTATCTAAGTTAATGTCTAGATATTTCACAACATCTTTATTTGGTATATTTACATTGTTATTATCCTTGATGCCAAAAGATTTCCAATTCTTTTTGATGTTAAAATTACACTTCCCTACAGGAGGGCGAAAAAGAATGGTTTCACATTTGTTAGAGTTGATCTTCATTTGCCAGTCAAGTGCATACTTTTGTACTACATTAAAATTATTTTGTAGGTTTTCATTAATTCTTGAAATATTGTTATCAGCATGATATACAATGATATCATCAGCAAAGCCAATTATATTATCAATTTTATTTAAGAGATCAAATATAAATAAGTTAAAAAGAACAGGAGAGTTAACAGTTCCTTGTTGTAGACCATTAACAATAGTAAATTTCTTTGTACTAATCTTATCTTTATCACATACTATAAAGGTTTTGTTATTTAGCATATTGTGTAAAAGAATAATAAAATGGATAGGAAATTTGTAACTTAATAATTTATATATTAACCCCCATATGCATAAAAAAATTTTAAATTTATCAAAGGTTTATAAAACAAATTTTGTATGAAAATTTTGTTTTATAAACCTTTTATAAATTTAAAAATTTTTTATGCATATGGGGGTAAACCAGGTATCCATATACTATCAAACGCTTTTTCGAAGTCTATTAGACAAGCACCTGTGCACAGGGATTTGTTTAAATTCCAGTAGATATCTGAAACTAGCAAATGTATCGCATGAACTGTTGAGTGTTTATGTTTGAACCCGAATTGTTTATCATTGTTTAGGTTGTTCTTTTTACAAAACAACATTAAATTATTGTTGATACAAGTTTCAAAAACTTTGGAAATATTAGGGAGCAAACTTATTGCCCTTAAATTTTTGGGGTCACTATTGTCTTTATCTTTCTTTGGTAATACTACCACTTTAGCCGTTTTCCATGCCATAGGGAAATATGAATTGTTAAGCATATTATTAAAGAGAGTGCAATATTCATAAATGATCTCCTCTGGAATATATTTTAAAATAACATTGGGAATTTTATCAATACCTGATGATAGCTTTTTCCTTAAATGTTTGAAAGTGTAAATGAGTATATCTTTATTTGTAAAAAAATCTTCATTCAATTCATTGGACTTTTTGTGGAAACTAAATGTAGTTAAAGTTGATTTATTGTATTCATATTCAGTTTTATTTTCCAAAAATCTGGAGAAACAATTATCAATTTCAACCTGTAAACTATTTCCTTCATCAATTTCCTTGTACGAGTGAATTTTTTCCAAAAAGATACCAATTATATTTAATTTTTGTTCATCATCTTTTACAATAAATTTATTACTATCATTTTCTCTTTCTAAATCTTCAGGATTAATCCCAGCATTTCATTCTCTGGAGCAATTTTAATTATATTTATGTCAGAGTTATTAGTCTTAAATTGTTTTCTAACCTCACTGAACATATTTGATGAATTTTTGTGATCTAAGGCTCTGAGTTTCCGTTCAAAATGGTTATTAACTGTAATCGAAAAATTATCATTTATAAGTTTTTTTTATTAATTTTAATTTAGTTTTAAGAAAATTAAAATCTGTCTGGACAAGGCACATTCTAATCTATTAAATCTTTTGATGATAGTTACTATTTTGCTTTTCTCCGAATAAAGTTTTTTAATAATTGGATTTAAAAATTTGTCTACAGAACAGATTTTTCTATTGAACTTGTTATGGCATTATTTAATCTAAGTAAATAAAAATCTATTTCAGGATTGCTAAGATTTCTATCATTAGGTATTTTTCCATTGTCATATAGTTCAGATATCATATTATTTCTGAATTTTTTCCAGTTGGTTTTTTTGAAATTATATTTTAAATTAGGCATTTCCCTAAAGAAACTTAAAGGATGATCATTAGATACACTCAACAGCTTAATTTGCACAGCATTATGATCGCTATCATAGTCAAATGTTTTTAAACAATTTATTGTATTATTCTCCCTTTGAATATTCAAACGGGAGTCAGCTATACATATGTCCAAATATGAACCACAACGAGGGTATGAAGGTGATACAGAGGCGTATAATACACATCTGAACATAATTTCATTAGATATAAGCCACTCTCTTAACATATTTCCCTTTGTATTGGATGAGTTGTTACCCCAGTCATTATGTTTGCAATTCAGATCTCCGGCGAGTATATAAAAGTGGTTTGGATTTTGCAAATCTAAGGATTGAAAAAGTTGGAATAATTCTGTCTTAAAAGGACCGCTATTATTCCCAGAGGGATAATAAGCTGAAATAACAAACAATGTACGATTGGCTAATAATGGTATTTTTTTATACAACTTTCCAGTTGTTTAAACGAATTAATAGTATTATTGGCATATTTATTAAACTTGATACAATTTTTTATTAAGATTGCAGTACCACCTCCTGCTTTGTCATTTTGTCTATCCTTACGTATCATAATATAGTCCTTAAAATTTAGTTTATGTCTAAGGTTCAACTTTGTTTCATTAAGTAATACTAAGTCTGCATTACATTTATTTATAAAGTTATTTAAGTCATATCTTCTACTTAACTTTATTTATTATCCAAAACGTTTTGAATGGAGTTAGTGTTATTTACATTATGTAAGTTATTGTCTTTAACTACGTTAGCAAAACTCATATTAGTACTTATTGGTATTGAAGTATTATTTTTTCGCATTTGAGACAACTCTTGGTTTTTAGAACGCAGCTTTTGTTGTAGCTCTTTATATCTTTCGCATCCTTTATATGATGCTGGATGGCCGTATTTTTTGCATAACACACAATATAGTTTTTTTTTCATTGGCAGGAATATTCTGAAGGGAACATTTACCAATATCATGTTTTTCGTTACATTTAACACATCTATGAGGTAAAAAGCAATTAGATGCACTATGAAAGAAACTCTGGCAGTTTCTGCATTGCGGTATTTCCGGTTTTCTTAGATTTTCCCAATGTACACATCGATAAAGTATACATTTAATTGATTTAAGTTCGCTAACTTTACTTTCTTTAGTTATTTGTACCAGATAAATTGGAAGTGAGTATTTCTCAGATATTGATTTCTTTGTTGTAAAGGGGCTAACCTTCACGAATTTCAAATTTGCATTCTGAAATTTATATAGCTCATTTAAAATTTCGTTTTCATCAATATTGGCACATAAGCCTTTTAGTAAATAAGTCTTTGTTTTAACATCTTTTGGGGTATATGTAAAAAACTTAGTTTTGCTCTTTTCAAGATAAGCTTTAACTCTAACATAGTCATCCATAGATAACATAAAGAGAGAGATTTTCTTATTATTACACTCTTTAATTTTAAATTTGTTTATTTTTAGTCCATCTCTAATAAATTTGATAAGTTCATTGGGTTCCACATCAAAAATATTTAGAGGTGGGATTTTAGTATTGTTGTTTTGATTTTTTTTACATTGGTTATTATTATTTGTGTTTTCTTTGTCATTGTTATTTTCATTACTTGTAGTATTGTTTGAGATAGCACGTGAAGATGTTGTTGGTTGTTCGTGCTCTTGCACATGTTTTTCAAATATCTTTAAACATTCTTGATCACAGTTTGTATCATTATCAAGAATTGCCCAATAATTGTTTTTTTGTTGCTTAGCTATTTGTTCGCATTGCATTTTGCTTTTTCTCTTTCTCACATTCTCAGTATTTTGAATTGTGTTTTCAGTATAATCATTATTGTTTACACAGTCATTATTTGCATCTTGAGCATTACGCTCACTCATTTCTTTTTTATTATTATTATTATTTTTTTTTTGTTTAAGAGTCTCTTTCTCTTGTAAATTCTTTTAAGCAATAACAAAATAAATGTTAATTACAAAATAAATGCACAACACAATGAATGCGTTGAAACATAAATTATTTTACATCGAATAAACGATAAATAGAAATCAATCTCCGCTTAACGACTTTCTTCATTGACCGTCACGATCGAACTCACAAACCCAAATTATTACCTACCGTATTGCACAGTAATAAACCGTGAAAGGCTGACAACTAAACTTAGAGTAGTTTTCAACGCCTCGAGCCCATTTTCAGTCAAGAAGAGTTTGAACGAAATTTTGTACCCAGGACCTTTACTTCAACAGGATTTAGTGCTCCTCATACTGAAGTGGAAATTCTTCTGTTTTGTGTACAACGTAGATATCACCAGCTACCCTTTTTGCCCGATCAGAATCAGAAAACTCAGTGTTTACATTTCTACTGGCTTCAAAGACCCGTGTAGCTCCCATTAAACAAATATCTTTTCCTCTTAGAACTGTGTTGATCCGTATTATTGGCAAATCTGGCATGTGGGCTTATAACAAATCTTCAAAACAAATAATATCAACACATATTACTGGACCGACTGAACAATAGTGCTGTCCTGGTTAAAGAAACCCCCTTGCTCATGGAGCACTTTCGTAGGAAATCGTCTAGCCAGACGAGCATGTATTCCCCAAGAATTAGAAAACCACAGCCCATGGTGGTATAGACCCTCCTGGCTAAAATTGCATATAACTCCATGGCCGATACCAACACATACTGGTGACACCAAGTTAGAAGTTAAAACAGTAAAAGCATTTACAATCACAACTCATGATAAACAAATTTCTAGCTTAAGTTTGGAAATTTGTTGTGCTTTGTTGTTTTCTTTCAAAGGGGTTGAAAGAAATAGAAACCAAAATTATTTATACGTGTGTATGAATGTACATATATAAATAACTTTGGACATATAAAATGCAGGTTGCACTTACTTGGTTTTATAGTATTCACGGTATGAAATAAAAACAGGTGCTTTTAAAACGTTATAAAAATTTATTATAAATAAATTTGTGGGGTTTTTTGCTGTTGGGGTTTTTGTAGCTGCTGATGCTGCTGAAGTTTTTGACAAACTGTAATGGCGCTTAGGCAGATTGACATGACTTTAATTGTCAACTGTCAATCTTCCTAAGCGGCATTCACAATAATACAAGGACCACAGGCATAGCGAGCGAGGGTCACTATATTTATAGGAGGGGCTCCATATCGATGTCGAGGAAGTCTTCGTCCTCCTCCACATCATCGCGGGCCTCAACATGCCGGCCCCCTTGCACGGGTGCAACTAAAATTGCTTCGCTTAGGCGGTTAATTGTGGCGACCATTTGACGAAGCAGCTGGTGGGTCGTGGCCTGTCCAACGGCTTGCTCTTCCAATTGTCGCTGCAACATAGTAGGCCTCCTTCGTGAGCGCCTTTGCCGCGAGGTTAGAGTCTGGAGGGCCCCCGACTCTCGACTGCTGTCACGGGTGCGCTGATGAACTTCATCGTCCGCTACTCGTCGAGCATTGCGTTGCAACCTCTGCAATGGTTGGGGTGTGGTCACTCGATTAGGGATGTTTAGCCGATCTTGAACAGAGCGCCTTTGAGTTGGGGGTACTACATCAGACTCCACACGTCGTTCCTTGTGGAGTAGTGTATGATGCTTCTGTCCACATCGACTACATACAGTTGTTGAATTACAGTCCCTTACGTGGTGGCCTTGTGATAGGCAGTTTGAACAGTACTTATGAACTCTCACACTGTACGCACGTTGACGGACCGAAAACCCTTTGAAGATTCTGCAAGAACCCAGTTGATGGGTTTGAAAGCAAATCAAGCAGATTTCGGTGCGTCTAATGGGATCCATTTCTATCTGAAAAGAAACAAAAAAAGGGAAAACCAAGGAGAAAGAAGGGAATTAGGTAAAACAATATTTGAAAGATTGAGTGATTACATATGATGAAATATAAGAGTAAAATAAGCTACTTATCCGAGATTGGCAACCAACAGAGTTTTACTATAGGCCTAGTAACTAAACCATATTGTGTTCGAATATCAGCTACTCTCACTCGTTTGTCAGATCCATGATAAATATTCTCAATGCGACCCAAACGCCAGTCACTAGGAGGAAGTAGTTCATCCTTTATGATGACGAAATCTCCTACAATCAATTCCTTCTTCGGATAACGCCATTTGTAGCGCTTATGCAGTTCCTGCAAATATTCCGTTTTCCATCTTTGGGCAAATCGATGGTGGAGAGCCTTAAGTTTCTCCCATCGATTCAAAAGAGACATATTAAGATCTTCTGTTGTCATTTCGGGCGGGACCATTATAGGCGAACCTCGGAGAAAGTGTCCGGGCGTTAAAACTGTTAGGTCCTCAGGATCCTCAGTCATCGGAGATAAGGGTCGGGAGTTAAGAACACCTTCAATCCTAACTAAAAGGGTAGAAAATTCCTCAAAATTAAATTTCTGATTTCCTACAACCTTTCTAAAATGAAGCTTAAAGCTTTTTACTCCAGCTTCCCACAGGCCTCCCATGTGCGGTGCACTAGGTGGTATGAATTTCCACTCGAAGCCGTGGATAGCATATCTTTCAGACATGTCCTTTGAAGCTTTCTCTAAGAACATTGGATATTCAGCAAGCAATGCTTTACTTGCGCCTACGAAGTTGGTACCGTTGTCAGGCATCAAACGTTTCGGTAACCCTCGTCTTCCGACGAACCTATCAAATGTGGCCAAAAAAGCCTCAGATGATAGATTCGAACATGACTCTAGATGTATAGCCCGAGTAGCAAAACATACAAATATACAGGCGTAGCCTTTCATGTATGGAGAATTTCTCAAATGGCCGGCAGCAAAGTCTACACCAGTAAAGGTAAACGGTAAGGAGAACGTAGTTCTCTCAGCTGGTAAGGCTGCCATTATCTGGGATAAGACTTTCTGTTTATAACGAACGCACGTCAGACATTTGTTCACACATTTTTTTTACTGCTCTCTTAAGGGCGGGTATATAGAACTGGTATCGCACCATACTCATCATAAGAGAGATATCAGCATGCATTAAATTCTTGTGCATAAAATCAAGAATCATTTCGGATAAGTTTGATTTGTATGGAATGAATTTTGGGAATTTTTCTTCATAGCTCAAAGATGAATTAACTATGCGACCGTTTACTCTTAGAAGTCCGTTTGAGTCTAGGAAAGGGTTCAATGTTATTAACGAGCTTTTTTTTTTGAAATTGTTTTCAAGTTGGACAAATCTTTATATTCGTCAGCATAATAAGCCCTTTGAGTTAATCGCATTAATACAATTTTAGATTTATTGAGCCCGTTCTGCGTTAAAGGTTCAGCTCGATTTTGACCATTGTTTAAGGCTAAACTGCAGAAACGATAAACATAGGCTATAACTCGAAGAGCTTGGTGATATCTTGTGAATCTATTGATTATATAAAATTCATCACCAATTTCTCTTTTTGCTCGCGTAATCTAACACCTTAAAGGTGGAGAATTGTCAGTAGTCAATATATTTCGGGAATTTGAAGCATTCTTGGAAGGAGAAGAATGAACTGAATCGCTGGTGCAATTAACTTGTACTATTTTTCTTTGTTCTGGGGGTTCTTGGAATGGTTGGGTAGAACTTGGCCAATGTTCTTGAGAACTAAGAAGCCAAATTGGTCCATGCCACCATAACGGGTTATTCAATAACTCCTGTGGTTTGCATCCTCTTGTTCCGAAATCGGCCGGATTTTCGGAAGTGGACACGTGTCTCCATGTGGCATCGCCAACATTTTCAATAATTTTAGATGTTCTATTAGCTACAAAAGTTTTCCACGAAGATGGATGTTTCTGAAGCCAAGCAAGAACAATGGTGGAGTCAGTCCACATATAAACGGATGAACTTGGGAATAAATTATTAGATAAAACATGCCTTACTAACTTTGAAAGTAGTAAAGCGCCACACAAATCCAAACGTGGAAGACTAAGTTTTTGTAACGGTGCTACCTTGCTCTTAGCCACTAACAAATGTGTGCTTCTATGGTTCTGATTCTCGGATCTTATGTAAAGAGCGGCACAGTATGCCCTCTCTGAGGCATCACAAAAACCATGCAACTGAATAAAGTTTTCAGGTTGAAAATTAACCCAGCGTGGTATTTTTATTGCTTCAATATATTGGACATTTTCTATGAAAATGTTCCATTTCATACAAATTCCATTCCATAATTCCTGAAGGAGAATTTTGGCTTGAATAATTATAGGCGTTAGCCATCCTGCCGGGTCAAAAAATTTCGCCACATAAGATAAAATTTGCCGTTTCGTTACCGAATTTTCTACACAAATTTTTTGCATTTTGTAACTGAAAGTATCACTCATAGCGTTCCAACGAATTCCAAGCGTCTTTGTGGAACTTGAATCCTTAAATTTCAAGAAATCTTCATTCAAAAGATTATCTCTCGGAATGTGTTCCAATAATCGTGGATGATTTGCAGTTATTTTCTTCAATGGAAAGCCTGCAGAATTAAGTGCGGTGCACAACTGTTTCTGAGATGCTAATGCCGTTTCTAAAGTATGTCCCCCTGATAACACATCATCAACATATGTTTCATTTCTCAATATTCTTGACGATAATGGAGTATGATTTTCCGAGTCATCTGCTAACTGTAGAAGTGTTCGAATAGCTAAGAAAGGTGCACAATTAATACCAAAAGTTACCGTAGATAATTCATAATCTTCTATGTTGCCTGTATTGTTATTTCGGAACAATATTCTCTGATAGGGTCTATCAGAATCATTATTTGACGATACATTTTCTCAATATCACCATTGAAAACATATTTATACTTCCGCCAATTCAAAATTATAGTCATAAGATCTGACTGAAGAGTTGGCCCACTATATAAAATATCATTTAATGAATATGAACTTCGTGTTTTACGTGATCCATTAAAAACTACTCGTACTTTCGTTGAAGCACTCTCAGGTCGGAAAACTGCATGATGAGGTAAATAATACGAGAAATATTTACCATTTTCATTTATTTCGGCAGAGTTACATTTTTGCATATGACCCAAATCAATATATTCCCTCAAAATGTCATTATAAATATTAAGCTGGGATTTTTTGTTTAAATTCATTTCCATATGAATATATTGCTTCATTGCTTGATAGCGAGATGAAGCCAAAAAAATTGATTTAGGGAACTCTTGCCTGAATGGTAATATTACCACATATCGCCCATCTTCTCGTCGAAAAGTGGTTTTCTCAAAAAGTTTCTCACAAAATTTGTCTTCTTCGGATAAGACAGAATTATTGGAAACCTCTTCTGTTTCCCAAAATTTCTTAAGCTGAATACCTATGTCGATTTCCTCTTTTGCCCTTTCACTTACATCGACCGCAACGAGTGAAAGCGAGTTTATCTTGAATGGGCCGTAAATAAACCAACCATAAACTGAGTTCTGAGCAATCATATTTCCCAAAATATTTTTCCGAATTCCTTCAAGTAAAATATATGGTATGACGTCGCTTCCCAATAACAAGTCAATATGAGAAGAAACATAAAATGTTGGATCCGCCAATTTTAAGTCACTAATCTCGGTGAGATTAGGATTAGAAATTGAGGCTGATGGCATCAAACTCGTTAAGTTTGAAACAATCACAGCTTGAGTATCAGGCTTAAAATTATGATTTTCTGCGCATAATGTTATGTTACAAAGTTTCTTAGAATTAGCAACTATTGTACCTCCTAATCCACATATCTCGAAATCTGCAGATTCTGTCTTCAAATTTAACCTATTTTGAATTCGTTCAGTCAAAAAAGACCTTTTCGATGCAGAGTCAATCAGTGCTCTAACCGTAAATTTATCTCCCAAATGATTAATTTGCACCAAAGCAGTTGGTAACAAAATATCATCATGGTTAACCGACAAATGAGTTTGGACATTTGTTGGAGCTGCATTACTGCACGAAGGGCACTGTAATTCAACATCAATATTTGCAGATGTTATATTATTTATTGGTTGTGTGGATTCAGTATGAAACGACCTGTTCACCATTATTATTTTGATTTAAATGTAATAAACTGTGATGTTTATTTTTACATTGCGTACAGCGGAATATACTCTTACAATCTTTGTTGACGTGAGTTGGTGATAGACAGTTGCTACATATATTGTTCCGCTCAACATAGTCAATTCGTTGCCTGACAGTAAAATCTGAAAATTTTTTGCATATTCTCAGATTATGGTTTTCATTGCACAATTGGCATGAATTCTGATTATTTGAATTTATTTTCTGGCCTGAATTTTTACCAATATTGTTCCTACTTGTTCCCTGTTTCAAATCATTTTTATGACTAGTTGCATTCATATTTAATTGATCTCGTGCTCTCTCTATCCTTTCTACTACTCGATGTCTACTTTTCAAGAAGTTGTCCATCTGAACCCAAGATGGCATTTCAGAATCCGTTTCCAAAGATTCTTCCCAGGCAGTAATTGTCTGTAGGGGTAATTTACTACTGCATAAATATACTAAAATTGGATCCCATTGATCAACACGAATGCCATGACCAATTAACATAGCCAGACAATCACGTATAGTTGTCCTTATTCTATTAATATCCTCGCTAGTTTCACTAGTAGCAGGCTTTATGGTGAAAAGAGCTTTCAGTCGAATTTCTACTAAAAATTTCTTGTTTTCATATCTTGATTTTAAGGCATTCCAAGCTGCTAAATAATTTTGTTCAGATAAGGGATATTTCTGTATTATTGCCAAGGCATCTCCAGATGTTTTGTTAAGTAAATGGAAAAACTTCTCTACAGTAGATACTCTTGGATTCGTATGATAAAGGACAGAAAACATATCCCTAAAGGATGGCCATTCTTCATAACTTCCATTAAAAACCTTCATGTCACATGCTGGTACTCGTACACCAATTTCTGACAGGTCAAATGTGGTATTTGTTGGAAAGAATGTGGAGTTACCCAAAACAGAAGAATGATGTGGGCCATTTTGTGCATTCGATGAACCCTTTGCAGCCTTCAGAAGGTCGTTCATACTTGCCTTCGTCACCTGATACTTTTCCCTACATTCCCTGTACCTAGTGCGGGCTAATTCCTTAAATTCCGGTGATATTATAGAATCCATCGTACTATAAATTGTCTCGTAGGAAATTCGAATGGTTTTCCAATCCTCTTCCAAGGATTCCAATTTAGCCTCTACTAAGGATTCCGTCAAATCCTCAACATGTGTTTTCGCGAAGTTGTCGCATTCTTCAAACATGTTATCTGTTTCAATAGCAAATTTTGAATGAGCTTGACTACCCATATTGATTTATCAGGTTTTTAATACGATAGTATGCTTTAATTAATATATGAATAACCACAATTGCGTTACAAAGCGGAATTTATGATAATACTCTCAATATATTCTTCAGGAAATAGTTTACAATTACCACGGAGTAGTAAAAATATAATTTAATAAAATTCCTTAATGAACCGACAGCAATTTTTTGAAAATGCGCGGAAAACACAAATTAATATGATTGTATTTAGTTAATATTCTCTTCTTTATTAATTTAACCGCTGGCAATTAAATGCGCGGAATTATTTCTCATAAATAATAATTATGTTATTACAATATTATTATTAATTATTACCGTGTTTTTCACGGCAATATGATTTAATTGAATTTTTCCTATTAAATTAACCGCTGGCAGTGAAAATGCGCAGAAATTGCCTGTTAGTAATATATTTTGTTATAATTTCCGAAATTTCGTTTTTTATAACGATTATGAAATATGAAAATATTACTTTTATTTAGTCTAATATATTTTCTCTTTGTTTAATAATATATTCTTATTATTGTTCTATTTTAATGCAAACCGCTGGCAGTAAAATGCGCGGATAATTTCACAAAAAAATTATAAAAATATTATTTAATTTAACCACTGGTGATTTATTAAATATATTTTTCCTTTTTATTTAAATCAACCGCTGGCAATGGAAATGCGCGGAAATTATTGTTAAGCAACGGAGAAATTAATAAGTAAATTAATAATATTTACTATTAATTTTATTTTTAATTTTCCAAATCAACCGCTTTGTTAAATCAGCTGTTTAATTGTTACTTTGACTTTCAAACAATTTTCACACAGAGTTGTATGAAAAACGCAGTGGTTTGTATTTTTGTGTTACTATTTTAATGCAACTAATAAAACAACAATTGTTATTGGTTAATACCTTTTGTGTTTTCGTTCTCAACTTTATTCGTGAAATTTATATTAAATTTATTAGTGAAAATTTATTAGTGAAATTTATATTTAATAAAAATAAAAAATCAAAATTGTCTGAAAAGTTTTTTATTTAATCACTGGCTCAATTTTAGGTTTAAAAAGGACCATAAACAAATTTCTAGCTTAAGTTTGGAAATTTGTTGTGTTTTGTTGTTTTCTTTCAAAGGGGTTGAAAGAAATAGAAACCAAAATTATTTATACGTGTGTATGAATGTACATATATAAATAACTTTGGACATATAAAATGCAGGTTGCACTTACTTGGTTTTATAGTATTCACGGTATGAAATAAAAACAGGTGCTTTTAAAACGTTATAAAAATTTATTATAAATAAATTTGTGGGGTTTTTTGCTGTTGGGGTTTTTGTAGCTGCAGATGCTGCTGAAGTTTTTGACAAACTGTAATGGCGCTTAGGCAGATTGACATGACTTTAATTGTCAACTGTCAATCTTCCTAAGCGGCATTCACAATAATACAAGGACCACAGGCATAGCGAGCGAGGGTCACTATATTTATAGGATGGGCTCCATATCGATGTCGAGGAAGTCGTCGTCCTCCTCCACATCATCGCGGGCCTCAACACATGAAGACCCCTTAAATCGATTCTCATGTAATGAGATTTTGGAGAAATACTGGGACAAACAGAACCCATCTTCGAATATCTCCGCCAGAAATTACATCAGAAGAAATCAACTCTGTAAAAAACCGCCTCATCATATGGATTCAACAGAACCATTTCCCCGATGAGTACCAAATTTTGAAATTTGAGCAGATAGTCTCACTTAACTGCAGTCTCTTGACCCTTAATGCATTCATGGACCACAATGGCTATATTCGAGCCAATCACCACCATTAGCCTACAATGAACGTTACCCAATATTGCTCCCACTAAACTCCAAACTGTCACGGCTAATAAAGGGTTTTCCAATAGGTACTTGACAAGTTTGAATATAATTTGTAAACGGACTGTTACTTTCCTTTTATTCAGTAAACCTAACATTTTCATCATGGTAAAGTACACGAACGAACAACGTATACAAATTATAAAAATGTACTACCGAAATTCAGAGTCGGTGAAGATGATGAATTTCACCCCAAAATCATCTTTAGTGACGAAGCTCATTTTTGGCTCAATGAGTTCGTCCATAAGCAAATTATGCGTTATTGGTTTGGTGAAAATCCACATGTGCTTCATGAATCACCACTTCATCCACAAAAAATAACTTTTTGGTGCGGTTTGCATGCCGTCGGCGACATTTGTCCATATTTTTTCGTCGACAATAACGATCGTCACGTTACTTAGAATGGCTCGCCAAGTCCTTATTGGAAAACCCGTTAGCTGAATTTACGCATAAAATTATCCAACATGGAGGTAATCAACTTATGACTCGAGTTCTACGCACAGAATATTGGATATTTAGATTGAAACCCCTAGTCAAAAGCGTGATCCATAACTGGAAAACCTGTGTTTTATACAAAAAACATACTCCAAATTAAATTATGGCTTCTTTACCACCCGAACTTACAACTCTATCAAGTCCCTTTGCTACAACCGGAGTAGACTACGCAGGACCCTTTGACATCAAAAATTTCACAGGCCGAGCGTGTCTTATCACCAAAGGGTACATTTGCATATTTATATGCTCCGCCACAAACGCCGTACACCTTGAAGCAGCAAGTGACTTATCGACCCAATTGGTAGTCATCAAAAACAACAACTTGCCACCTAATGAATGGCAAATGGGACGAATTGTCCAAACTTATCTTGGAACTGACCAAAACAGTAGAGTTGACGACGTCCAAAGTGAAATATTTTTGAAGGGCGGAGTTTTAAAGTGGCATATTTTTGAATATAATTGAGATATTGACTTGAAAATTAGTTCGGAAAAAATGTGGACTAAATTGTTCCTAATAGTTGCAATCCTATCAAAATTTTGATAAAAGTTTTAGTTTTAGAGCTCAATAAATATGTAATATGCTATAAAATCTTTATTTATTAACCAAACTAAACGAAATTTTCAGGGTTTTTTAAACTTCTCATTCTTAATAACATAGTGTAAAACAACTTGTCAAAAGATCAAAGGGAATCCCGCAATTCCTAACAATTGGAGCGAAAATCCCAAAAATGGTATTTTTTACAATTTTGCCCACAGGTTCTACATTTCCTTCGGGGCTGGGAAAATGCTTCAAAAATAAATAGGAATCACATTAAGGTTTCCAAAGCTGCTTTCCATTTTCTAATCCCAGATTTGGGATTTTAGAACATGTGGTCCAAAGTTAAAATTTTGATAAAAAATAGGTCAAATTGCGAAGGGCGTAGGGGCGACATATTCGAAAAATATGACATGCTTTTTATATAAGAATATTCTCTGTAAAGAAAAACATAAAACTGTTATATGTTCTTGAAGAAAGTTTTATTTTAAGAAAAAAAGTGTTAAGTCACCTTTTCGCCCAAAAAACAGCAAAAATCTACAAATTTTTGAATTTTTAAATTGAAAATCATTTATTTTCGGATCCGTAATTGATTTGCGTATTATTGGTAATTTTGTTATCTAACTAATGAAAAAATTGTAGTCCATTCGGTTAAAAAGTACGCCCTATATTTTTAAAAGAGCGGACCAAGGTATGGCAAAATTTGAAAATTTCAATTTTGAAATGCTTATAACTCGGAAATTATAAGAGATAAATAGCACACGCAAGCATATTTTTTCAAGAGCTAGCTGAGCGCTTCCCAAAAATTTAAAAATCTTTGAAATCGGATGAGAAACAAAAAAATGGCACACATAGCGCCGCGCCTGATTTATTTCCAAAAAATTTTGATTCTGCCCCACTGTGCAGTGTAACTTTAAACAGTTTTGACTTCTACAGAATATTAAATTGTGACCCAATATAAAAAATATTTATAAGTGTACAGACAATAAGTAAACGAATCACAAACAGAAAACATTGAATTTAACATAAAATAATATTGAACTAAACAATAAAGAAAATAGAATTTAAATAAACAAAACAAACGGAAGAAAGTCTTCCTCATCCCAATGAGTCCGCACGCCATCTTTGGAAAATCCTGCCTTTCTGGAACAATTCGCAATTGTTTCTGATTGTTATTGATGTGGCTTTCTTCTTTTTTTTTTTTTTTTGTTCTTATTTTCCTCTTTTGGGAATCCCCTCATTATATGTGGCATCTTTCTCGGTACACAGAGTTGTTAGTATGCGTAATAGAAAATTGTTTGAAAAATTCATTATATGGAGACAAAAACGCATGTGAGTCAAATATTACGGCAGCAAAATTGCTTCATTGTATAGAAAACTTCATTGTATGGAAATTCATTATAAGGAGATCAAAAACAATGAAATTGGAAGGGAAAAAGTTGTGTATTTGAAATCAATTCATAATAGGGAGAGCTTCATTGTATAGAAGTTCACTATAGAGAAGTTCGACTGTATTTCAAAATTATGAAAAAAAAAATATTCATTTAAAGATTTTAATTAAAGTGATGAAACATTGTTGAAATTGCTAAATTCAATTTTAATTGTATATAACCCTTCTCTGAACTATTTTTTCATATTTGAACAAATTCTTTTTGTCACACATAGACGATGTACACCATAGAATAAACGCATAGAACGGAAGGAGAGAGCAATAAAATGGAAAAAATACTCTCTTTTCACACATACGGGTGATACAATAACAAAATACATGCAATACATTCTCATGAATTAGGTTTTTGACAGGTTTCAGTTACCTATCTAGTTGTCATCCATTTATCCGCATCGTATATCGGTACCTGAAACGCAAAATGCACTAACTTACATTTTAATGATTTTACAAAGCGAATTTCACCAATACAATAAAAAACACTCCTACGAATTAATTTCTGTTCTAAATTAATTGTGTATATATGTAATATTTTAACAGCTATGTTAGTAATTGCTTAATGCATTGTTTTTTCTGAAACCTAAAAAAAATATTAAATCTGATGTTTTAATAGTATGTTAGTGTAAGTAAACTGCTCTTGGGGTATGTTCCTTGCTTCGTGAGACAGGTACAGTTCACACTGATCATTCCTGGGCTTAAATAAAGAGTAATTTGATGAATTACGAACTTTGGATATGATACAGATGCGATATCATTCTATTTATTTTCATTACATGCTCACAACAGATACCCCACACTTGTATATAGCTTTTGAAGTCCGCTTCTAAATAAAATTTGTTCGCATAGTTTCCTAACGATATTGAGACACTTACTTCTGCAATTCTTCCAACCATTTTTGCAAAAAGCTTATATTTTTTTATAACGTACTGTTTGCATTTTTTTCTTTCTGTTTTGGAGGAGAAATGATTTGTGTTCTATGTGAGCCACTTGATAACGTTCAAACCTAGCGTTGATAAAAACATTTGCTTACACACTTGGATACGATTTGAGACGTGCTTTAAAGAATAGTACTTTGTAGCAGATCGTTTTGAGATTTCAAGGTTGTCTCTCTGAAGACTCAAGAGATCCAGAAAGAGTCGAATTTTTCTTTACGAATAACTTCGTTGAAATAGAAGCATGTCGATTGACTTTGTTCAAAAAATTTTGACTTACATGTGTCATTCATTTCTCTAGGCTTACGATCAGTTACATTTCCTCTAGAAAATCCAAATTATTTCTTACCTTTCATTGGCTTGGTTGACTACGAATTCTCTCTTTGCTTGTTTTGCATTCTGCAATATCATTCATTGAGTGTTCAGACATATTTAAATTCCCGTATATAATTGGTTAAATTGTAGCACTTATTTCTCCCATGCACTAATTTTACACAAATTTTACGAAATACAAAGATTATATTATAATAATTAAATTTTATATGTCTATTGTTTCAATGTTGTATAAACAAGTAAGTAGTTAGTTATTTTTGCGTTTTACATGAAACCGATTTTGTAGTTATGGCTTTTTGATTTTGTCAATAAATACGCTATTTTTGGTCGTGATGGTGTACTTTGGTAAGGTAAATCGGAATTTATGAAAAAGTCGATTTTTAATTTGTTGTCAGTTAGGGCGTTACGATATGTAAGTGAGATTTTTATCTTTGAGAAATTCATCGATTCTCTGAGGGATTATTGGCGTATTTGGACAAGTCTCTATTTTTCACTCATATTAACCATACGAAAAATGAAGGTATTACACCGCTCTATCATACGCTGCAACCCATTTGTCTGAATTGTATTTGTGAGATTTTTAAAAAAAGTTTGAAAATTTAGCTTCGAGAAATTTAAAGATTCTCTGAGAAGCTTTGGATATATTTGGACAAGGCCTTATTTGTCACTCATATGGACCATACATAAAATGAAGTCAATGGACCACTTTATCAGACGGTATGACCAATTTGTCTGAATTGTACTTGTGAGATTTAATTTTTATTTTTTTTAATTTTACTTTGAGAAATTCATCAATTATCTGAGGGATTTTGGGCATATTTGGACAAGTGGATATCAATTCAAAGTGGGTGCTGTTGGGCATCTAAAAATAAGCAGAAACATGTCTAAAAATTAAAATGTTTTGGGCGAATTAATAGTTAATTTGAATGATTTGGTGATTTAGCGGTAACGGTATTTGCAGTTATTTCGTTAACGGCAATTTAATAATAATGGTAATTTCTGTCTGCCTTAAATGATTAATATAGTTTACAAAAATTAAAAAAAAAAAAGAAAACATAAGGGTGTGCTCCCAAAACTCTTATATGTACTTGTATTAAGTTAAATAAATCTTATAAAAATCTCGAAAATACGTAAATTTATTCAAATATTGTACAAATTTATAAAACATTAAAATATTTGCATATTTTTCGAAAATCCCCCATTAAAGATTTTATAGTTGCTTCTGTACGAAGTGGTCCACTTACGCTTAAAATCGGACATGTCCTGGGATACCTTTCCTGTGTTCTTTAATTCTTTTTTTACAAGAGCCAAAAACCTTTCCCCAGGTCGAAGTTGTGGACAGTTTGGTGGATTTGCCTCATGTGGTACAAAATTTACACTATTATTTGAATACCACTCAAGGGCCTTTTTTCATAGTGGCATGATGCAAAATCGGGCCTGAAATATGAAGGCACTCTGTGCTGTTTTATGAAAGGTAATAGCCGTTTATGTAGACACTCCGTAATATATATTTCTGTGTTTATCGTGCCTGATGTCACAAATGATTGGCTTATTGGCGACCATTTTGACCGAAATAAGTTTTTTTTTTTACTCACTTCTTACATTTTAAATATCGTTGATTTCAAAAGCTCAGTTATTGATATCAAAAATGACGATAGCTTAGCGGTAACGGTAGCTAACGTTGAATCTTATATTTTTTTCCATTATTCTTTAACATTCTACTTCATTATATGGAGCTTGATTACTTTCATTATAAATATCCATTATTTTTTTGGAAACTTTCCACTATACGACAATGTCTTGAAAATGCTCCAATCAATTTAAAAAAAAAAACAATGTTAATTATAAAATTTTTTCGCCATACATTTAGATAAGAATGTGTTTAATTCTTTTAATATTTAACAAAATTGATAACATATTTGAATAAAAGGACACATTATTTTTTATCAGTTAACTCAATATGCAATTTTTCTGAAATGGCGATGTCTGCAACGCATTTTCTAACGTTCAGTGTCAATGTCATGCCTATATTTTTCTTATTAAATGATGATCTAGGTCTTTTTTTGATTCCATAAATATGTATGTTGCTGTTCAAATAAATGCATTATCATTATGAATATTATTTGGCATTTTACCAACTTCAACATAAATGCGTACTTTTTCGATGCTATAGTATTATCTTAAACTGGAAATTCTATACAAAATTTATTTATGTTTATTTCAATCTTATCTATGGGGTACAAGTTTCAAAATTCTGTTGTATGTTTTTCGTTGAAGATTACACTCACTCTCCAACGAAAAATATCAAAACAATACAAAAATTAACATTTATAATTGTTTTTCGATGTTTGTTTATATTCTAGTGTATAATAGACTTATTTGTATAAATATATTTACATAATTATGTTTTGTTAAAACGTGTGGCTCTTAACTAGCGGAAAATATGTCTAATATTTTTGTTGTTATCATCTGTCATTTTAAAATCAAATATTTATAAAATATTTTGTCTATCGAAACAAGAGAAAGACAAAAAATAAAACAGTTTTGATATTATTTTTAATTATTTATTTGGGTTTTTGTTATACCCTACACCACCACAAGTGGTGAAAGAGGGTATATATAAATTTGTCATTCCGTGTGTAACATTGAAAAATATTCATCTGAGACCTAACAAAGTATATATATTTTTGATCCTTATGAAATTTTAAGTCGATTGAGCAATGTCCGTCTGTCTGTGTAAAACACTCTCACGTCCAAAATACATAAGCAAAATTAATTAAATGTATACCAAAATGTTTATAATTTTTCTAAGCAGTTTGGTATTGAAAAATCGAATTGAAATTTTGATAATTTTCCCATGATTTTTGTGACTTTTGGTAAATTTATTGCAGGAATACCATGAAATTTTTCACTCATTATTTATATGATAAAAGAACAAATTCTGTTGAAAATGGAAATAATCGGTACATAATTTCTCGTAGCCCCCATACAAATTTCTTCCCGAAATATGGTGCTATGATATATAAATGCCCATAGAATTGCAATATCCATACAAAATTAAGCACAACTAAATTTTGTGCAAACAGAAATCGCGCGACCAATTTTTTTGGATCGGGCACTATTTCCCCATAGCCGCCATATAAAGTTTACTTCCGAAAATCACTTAAATACACATAAATATCTTATATATATCGCTATCAGGTCGAAATTCGACATGCATAATCCCCATGCACATGAAAATCGCTGTAGGGAATTTCATGAAGATCGGCCCATAATTAATTATAGCTCCCATATAAGGACCACTTCCAAAAAACACATTAATTTTCATAAATATCTGAAATATATCGTTATCGAATTAAAATTTTACAGAGGTCGTTAGTATTAATTCACAAATGATACTACTAGATTGTGTGAATATCGGTTCATATTTGATCATAGCTCCCATATAAGGTCCATTTCCGAAAATTACTTAAATACTAATAAATCTCTATCTGGTTAAAATTTGAAGTAAATATTTCCCATATATACGAAAATTGATGTGTTGAATTTTATGAAGATTGGCCGATAATTGGTCATAGCTCCCATATAAGGACCACTTTCGAAAAACACATTAACTTCTATAAATATTTTAAATATATCGATATCGAAATAAAATTGTATACAGATCAATATATTGTATCCAAAAATTATACTACTGGTTTTTGTGAATATCGGTCCATATTTGACCATAGCACCCATATTAGCTGCATTTCCGATAATCACAATAATACCCATAAAACTCTTGTAAATAATGTTATGGAGAAAAATATTAAGCAAAACAGGCCTCAAATACATAGAAATCACGTTAAAATATTGAATTATATCTCCCAAATAAGTCGCACATCCGAAAAATACATTAACGAATATATACACTCATATCGGTAAAAAATGTAACAGATATAAGTTTTAAGCAGATTTGGTGACTATGGGTTCATGATTATATATATAAGGCTCAGATACGGAAAATTCATTAGATCAGAACAAAAGTATACTTTTGAAGTTTGACTAAATATATTTGTTTACCCTTTTTTAGACTCTTTTACTTCACTTGTGGTGAATGAGGAAAATGTTGAGCCAATCGGTAATGTTAACCAATTATCAAGTATATATATTGCTAAATAGTACATTTTATTCCTATTATAAAATTATAGACTCTGTTGGAAATGGTAGGAATATGTATTATTTCAATTATAAATTGCTGAATTAAATAATATTTTTATCCATTTGAAATAAAATATCTTCTGCGTAAACTAGTTTTTCAAACAATATATAAAATACTACCATACAACTATATTTTAAATAAACTTTTATTTTGTTTAAAAAAGTGGTGCGATTCACTAACTTTTATAACGATAATCGCATCGTTAAAATAAATATAACGAAAATTTATCGAATTTGGTATTCACTAACATTTTTAACGATATTCTCTGTCGGTTGAAGTCAGCTGTTACTTTAAGCATTTTTTTTTTCGTTATTTTATCGACAATCGATAAAGTTATTTTGCAATTTTTTCTTCATTATTGATAAGTTGTTTTGTTCTTTATTTCTCTTTTACCACTGATCAAATCAAATTCTTACATGCTAAAATATACTTCATACAAAGAGTACCGTAAACTTAAATTATTTTAATAAATACATACTTATATGTATATTAGGGGAAGGGTACCTTTTATATACACTACAATTATCTTCAACTTTTGTAGCTGGAACTATAGTAAAAATAATGAAAACACAAACATATGAAAAAATATACCGAATAATAAGGGATTTTTTTATTTTGTAGAATTATGTATTTACAAACACAAAATAAAAAACAAAATAATAAAAAAAAGTAAGTCGCAGTCACGAGTCGAACCGACAACCATCCGATTGCTAGTCAACGTTGTACTCACTACACCACTGCTTAGTTATTTTATTTTGTTTCAAATAATAGTTTTCACACAGTAATACAGAAAACAGAAAAATACAGCTGTAAACAATCGTTAAAAATAAATTACTGAATCACACTATCGTTACTGCAAGCGATTATTTGTGTCGATAAACATTACTACTGTCGTTAAAAGTTAGTGAATCGCACTACTGGATTCATCTATAATCTATAAAATGGCTTAAAAAGAAATTCGGTTATAGTCCACAAAAATTGAGCAACTGTATTTGTAGACTATAAGCGAAAACAATTACATTACATTAACATTCTACCAATCTTCATAATCGGATCTAAGTCCCAATAACAAACACTGAATGTGGATATTAGAGTGTTTATAGTGTTTACTGTATGCGAATGTCGGGAGCTCAAAGTCAAAATTTCATATTTTTGTTGGACACACCGGAACATGTGATGTTACACTAGTTACTATTTTAAATATGCCTTAAATGAGATTTCATTTTCGATATAAAATCCACTTTATTATATGGAAAGAATTTTTATATGGTAAGAATTTTCATTATTTAGCCTCAAGTGGGAGCTATTTCCAATAATAGACATCATAGGTGCTTTATAGTGATTTTCTGGAGTATAATTTACATTGTACCTATGAGCAATTATGGACCGATTTATTGAATTTGATTGTGTGATTTGTGTATACATTTATAAAACTTATTAATGCCAAATTTTATGTGGATGACTACCTATGTATTTGAGAAATGTCTGAGTTATATGTCTATTAAAAAAATTGTTTGATATTTTGCGGATTATGTTTTATTAAAGTGAGTGAAGATAAATATGCCGAGTTAAATATGTTTCGGCGTAATGCCTTACGTCATTACATACTTATAAATTTGTTTTTAGTATTTGTGACATATTTGCAAATTTGGGACATTTACAAATATGACATTGAAAAATGTTAATTTTCAAAAAAAAAAAAAAATTAAAAATAGTCAGACGAAATTTTCGAAATAGGTGGTGATTAATTCTGGGTCATTTACCTTTAAAATGAGGTATGTCCCATCCCGTCATCTGTCTTAGTTGGGCAACAATCAATTTTTAAAAAATATGTACATACTTTTTAAATATGAGTGTATGTATATATGTCACAAATACTAAAAACAAATTTATAAATATGTAATGACGTAAGGCGTTACGCCGAAACATATTTAACTCGGCATATTTATCTTCACTCACTTTAATAAAACATTTTTTTTTTTTTGTAATTCATTTTTATTTGCAATCTATTTTACAAAAATTAAAATAATAAGCAAATTACATAAATAAAATAAAAATAACTTATATATTAAGTTCCAATGAACTCAATAAAAAAAAAAAACAACTTTTTTACATTAATTTAAGCAAATTTACTAACATTTTCCTATTTTCTAAAGGGTAGGTCAAGAACGTGAAACCTCTTTAATCTTTGTATTTCTTCGCTATCATCTAATAAGTTGATTGCTAAAACGTTTGGGTGATTGCTGAGTCTATTTAGATATCTTTCACTGAAATTATTAATTTCCTCTTTGACTCTTGCAATTTTGAGATCGTTGTGTATGTTATTGTTATTTACAAACCAAGGCGCATTAGTGATTAATCTTAGAGTTTTAGATTGATATCTTTGAAGTATTTCAATGTTTGAGTTGCTGGTAGTCCCCCACAGCTGAACTCCATATGTCCATATGGGTTTAAGGATTGTTTTATATAGCAAAACTTTGTTCTCCAAGCTTAATTCAGATCTTCGTCCTAATAGCCAATACATTTTCCTCGTTTTGTAGTTTAATTGTTCGCGTTTCTTTCTTATGTGTTCCTTCCATGTAAGTCTACGGTCAATATTAAGACCCAGATATTTAACGTTTCTGCTTTTTGGTATAATTGCTCCATTTAAATATACTGAAGGACAATCATGTTTTCTTAATGTAAACGTCACATGCACCGATTTTGCTGTATTTACTTTAATGTTCCACTTTTGTAACCAATCTTGAATAGGATTTAGCTGATTTTGAACAAATTCAGTTGCTATAATTGGTGACTGGTTGGAGGCTAAAATAGCAGTATCATCAGCATAAGTAGCGGTAATTACATTATCCATTATTGGCATATCTGATGTAAAAATAGTATACAGTACTGGACCCAAAACACTGCCTTGTGGAATTCCTGAGTTGATGTGACCAAAATTAGAATATTCTTCATTGATGCTTACAAAGAAGTGCCTCTCATGAAGATATGATTTTAGTAGTAAGTAAAATGGTGCCGGAATAAGCTTTTTTAATTTATATAAAAGACCAGTGTGCCAAACTTTGTCAAATGCTTTCTCAATATCCAAAAATACTGCTGAACAATACAATTTTCTCTGTAGTGCATTAGAAATTTCTTTGACAATACGGTGACATTGTTCTGGTGTGCCATGTTTGTGTCTGAATCCAAACTGATAATCAGGGATAATTTTTCGTTTCTCCAGTATTGGCAGTAGTCGTTTGAGAAAAAGTCGTTCAAAAATCTTTGAAAAAGTGCTTAATAAGCTAATTGGTCTGTAAGACGATACAGCATTTTCAGGTTTATTATGTTTTAATACCATTACAATTTTGGCGAACTTCCACTGTGATGGAAAATGATTTAATCTCAATATTGAGTTGAATATAGTTGTCAGAAAAATTATGCCTTTTCTTGGCAGAGATTTTAATACTTTTGAGTCAACATTGTCGTAACCAGGGCATTTAGTATTGTTTAACTTGTCAACAACATCCTTTACCTCAGTTGGAGATATATGTTTTATGGGACGATCCATTTGACAAGGTATATCCAAAAAATTCTGTATATCGTCTCTTGTTGGCTGATCATTTAAAAGAAATGGGTTGAATGTGAATTCTAAATGCTCTTTAAAAGCATTAGCTTTACTGATATCAGATCTACACCATTCGTCACTATTATTTTTAATTGGGATATTTCTTTTAGATGGACGTTTTAGATATCTTGTCGCGTTCCACAGATTGTGTTCGTTATCTTTACCCACATCTAGATTCATTAAATAACTTTTTAAAGCATCATTTTTATAATCTCTTAAACGTTTTTTTAAAAGTTGCGATGATCTGTTTAAATTTGTTTTATCTAATGGGCTTCTAGTGTTTTGGTATATTCTTCTTAATCTTCTTTTATTTGCAATGAGTTCCCTTATTTCAGCCGATAATCGAACATTATAGCCATTAGTTTGATGTTGTTGTGGAGTTGATATAAACGCTGCTTCATGAATTATGTTGGTAAATGATTCAACGGCGTCTTCCAGACTGCAACCATCTTTAATTGGTATATTTAAGTTCAAATTTTGTTCGATCCAGTCTCCAAACTGTTGTATGTCTGTTTTAGACGTAATTATTTTTATTTTTTTGGACACAGTTTGAAGCATTGTACTAAATGCCAAGATTACGGGGCTGTGATCCGAACTTAAGTCAGCACTATCTGATATATCCAGAAATGATCCTGGTATTCCTTTATAAATGTAGAAATCCAGAAGATCAGGTATTTTGGTTGGATCACTAGGCCAGTATGTAGGGCTACCTGTAGACAAAGTTGAATAATTGTTCTTTGAAATGCATTTATATAGCTCTCTTCCTTTTGGGTTCGCCAAACGGGATCCCCACCAGGGGTGTTTGGCATTAAAGTCACCACCAACAATAAATTTGGGGCCAAGTTCTTTAAAAAAGTTTTCATATTGTTCGCATTTAACACTATGCCTTGGTGGAAAGTAAATAGAAAATATATTAATACTGTTATTATCACATGTTAGCTTAACACCGGCAGCTTGAAGAAAGTTTTTCTCAATTGGATGTAGAATTTCATACTTAATATTATTTCTTATTAAAATAGCTGCACCGCCGTGTGCTCTTTCGTCAGGATGATTAGCAGCTACAATGTCATAATCCTTTATTCTAAAAAAGGTTTTACTTGTGAAATGAGTTTCACTTATTAAAAAGATGTCAATATAGTTATTTTTGATGAAAATATCAACTTCATTTGTATGATTGGATAGACCATTCGCATTCCATGTTGCTATTCTTAAATTTATTTGCATAATTTTGCCATTAACATTGACATCATATTCATTAGGTTTTCCATCATTTTTTCAAGTCGATCCATTCGAATGTTTTCATTTGCATTTGAAGATTTGACAGCATCTGAAAATGACACATTAAACCTATTCTGATTAGGTTGATTAAAATTAGAATTGTTCAATTGCGGATACTCCGTTGAACTCATGTTAAAATTAGTAGTTCTTTGTCCGTTTGAATATTGTTTTCTTCTACTAGCAACAAGATGTTGGTAGACTCTACATCCTTTGTAGTTGGCTGTGTGGTTTAACATACAATGAACACAACGGGGTGGAGTGTCAATAGTTTTTTTACACTCAACGGTGGCATGATCCATACCGCACTTAACACATCTGTAAGGTTTCTTACAATATGCTTTTGTATGTCCAAATTGTTGACATCGATGACATTGTATCAAATCATTATTTCTCTTAGGAGGTTCAATTTTAACGACTGCATGATTTATGTAATTTATTTCATATATAGTTTTGTTGTTGGGATTTGGATCTAAGTCCACAAAAAACATTGACAGGGGCTCTTTTGTAACACGGCTTCTGACATTTGTTACGCATCTTACTGAATGACCTAGGCTTAAAAGTTCAGCTTTGATATCTTCCGTAGGCGTAGTTGGATGCAGACCTTTTATAATTACTCTGTATGATCTTTCTTGCTTAATTTGGTAAGTATGAAAATTTATATTAGAGTTATCTAAATATTTAATGACTTTCCTATAAGAATCAACAGACTTAATCATCAATCTAACCTGACCTTCCCTTAAAGACTTATAACTAAAATCAGAAACAGAAATAACATCACTTAATTTTTTTATCATAAGGTTTATGTTTTCTACATTTGGTATGTAAATTGCTGGAGGTTTTGGTGTTGCATTCTGATTATCATCTACTGTTTCGTCTTCAGTATCAAGGGCTGAGTATCTGTTGTTGTTGGATGATGTAGATGGTACATCATACAAATTATGTCTTTTTGGGTTTTTAAGCTGCGGCGATTCAACTCGTTTTCGTTTTGTTGTTACACTTTGCCAGGTTGGCTCATGTCTATCAGGTTCTATCATGTCTACAGCATCGTCACTGCTTTCTTCACTTAAGTTTACCATCGCGTAGCAATGTTGTTTTTATGTGAAAGAATGTAGAATTTTTTATGTGCATTCTTGCACTGCAATTGTTTTTTTTTTTTTTTTTTTTTTTTTTTTTTAATACACAATTTTGTTTTTAAATGAACTATTTGTTATTGTTAATCAAATGTTTGTTGTTTGTTTTTTTTTTTTTTGTGGAGAGTTTGTTATTTAAAGAAAAATTGTCACACTATACGTCTGTTTGCGATCGCGGTCAAATCAAGACTTTAATAAAACATAATCCGCAAAATATCAAAAAATTTTTTTAATAAAACAATAAAAAGAAATAGTTGGTTTTGAATAGGTATTCAAACAATATTTACTACTAGCTTAACCAGGTCCGCGTTGCTGGCCCTTAGAAAACATATGTTTTATATTGCATCTCGGTCTCGATTTTAATATACAGTGTTGGACAAAGTCGGTGATCCAACCTTCAATTTTAATACACGTGGTGGCAGTCCGGCTGGTTCCAATGAATTCAAAAATTCAGTAGGATAATCGACGGCTTGTACTTCGTTCATTACTGTGTTAATCGATTTGCATTTTATTGTTTCGCCAGGCAGTTTCAGCTTGTTAACATCATAATTTGTTGGTGCCAAAATTGCATGTTCCCACAGCCAATCCGAATTTTTGTAGTTCGTGGTAAGACTTGGAAATACCTTGTCAACAACGAAATCTCATTTGTGGCGAATTGAAATTTTTCCATTTCTGATGTCCAACAATTGTTTTGAGAATGTTTCGGCTGAAGGGTATTGCAGCAAATGCACACGCATGTTCGTTGATAGCGTTCGGCTTCTGTAGCTTCATCTCCAGTGAAATAAATTTGAAGGAACTTCGCATCATCATTGGGAAGCGGCGGCAATGATCCATTTGGTACATTTGGCCTTGAACTTTAAAGGTGGGCATGAAGCCGATGTCATTTGAAATCATGAGTAGCACTTTTGGATATTTTGAAGGAAGTTCTTGGAAATAGGATTGGCGCCGGAAATGTAACTTAGAAGTAGCTTAGGCGGCTCAATAACTGGTGGCAGAATAACTTTACCGTTCGAACAGCACATTCCCGGGAATTCCTTAGGGAACTTCAAAACGCGGCAATGTAAGCAATGTTTGTCCATTGCGGCAATCAGTACTGTTGAGGTGTCTCTGCAGCACTCGATGAAGATGCAATGCGATGCATTTGCTGAAGCCGTGATTCTCGTTCTCTTCCCATTTCTGCGGCTCTAGACGTAGATGCCCTTTCTAAAACAAATTTTATTTGAATAAAACCGTTATTTTTTATTAAAAGTGGAACGCGGAGAGTTATTCAAAATATTATTTTATTTCAAAGATTTCATATGGAAATTTCTTATTCATGCACCTAATATGCAAGAGTAAACAAAATTGTTTATCATCGATTGATAAAATAAAAGGACTTTTATAGTACCGGATATTTGTTGAAATGTATTCCTTTCTTCGCTTACACCAAATAATACGCTTCAGAGTACACCACTTTGAATTAAAATTTTTAGAATGATGTTAAGAAACGAAATGAAAATTGTCATTGTTTGAACGTTGGGAATAAAAAAAGTATTTATGTATTTCTCCAATTGAAAAAGAATTTGTTGGTCGACAAAATTAATTTTTTTTTGGCAAATTTTTTTTACAACAATCACTGACTTTGTAAGCCTGTATATAGGAAACTAAATAAACTATCTGTGAGAATTGAAGAAAAGGTCGATCAACAATTATACAATAATCTTTTTTTTATGTCATTAGCGGTATAGTATAAAAATTTGATTCTGCCACGCCATTCCGTCCTAGACCGAAAATCAAAAATCTGACTTTACAGTCAGACTCAAAATCGGTCAAGCCGTTTTTGAGTCCATGCGGAACGTACATACACAAATCTGTTTTTATATATATATGGCATTAACGGTATAATGTAAAAATTTGATTTTTACACACCCCTCCGCCCACAGACCGAATATCAAAAATCTGACTCTACAGTGTTACCCGCTAGGCTATTCTGAAGATCCCCTGAAAATTTCATCAAAATCGGTGCAGCCGTTTTTGAGTTCATTCGGAACATACATACATACCCACATACATACAAACATCCATTTTTATATATATAGATGAAACTAATAAATCTATATATTAAAAAAATACAATTAAAAATCAATACAAATTTTAATTAATCCAAAAAAAAAATGTTTTTTTTATAATAATACTGTTATGAACGACATTTTCTATTGCAAATACTATTATAAATGACATTTTCTATAGCACAATATTTCTATAGAAAATACTGTTATACACAATATTTTCTATAGATAATATGTTATATACAATATTTTCTATAGAAAATAATTTTATACACAATATTTTCTATAGAAAATACTGTTATAATCGGCATTTTCTATAGAAAATACAGTTATACAGAATATTTTCTGTAGATAATATGTTATACACAATATTTTCTATAGATAATGCTGTTACTGTAATACACAATACTTTTTGTAGAAAATACTGTCATACAAAATATGAATGAGTTTCTGCAAACTTACGCACTTCCAACAATCGAGAATGGAAGTTATATGGATATTGTTCACCTGTGGAAAGATAAACAAATTTTTACATTCAATTGTAATTGTCATCTGAATTGAAAATCAAACGTACTTACCATTTATTTAGTATTCTCCCAAATTGGAGATGCAATGAGAAGCCAACAACATCTAGAATTATACCGGAAGGTTGAGCAATAATATTATAAAGAATTTTAAGTTCATACATGCTTATCAATCTTGATACGTGAGGAGTTGTTGTGCCCGTGAACTCCTAGTCTGCTTCATGAAGATCGAAACTTAAAAATTGAACACAAATATTTTTTTCGAAGTATATGATTATTTTTTTTTACAGCGGTCTGTCAAAATTTACTATAAATTTGTTTTTGTTTCAAAGTAAACAAAAAATATTTTCAATCATTTAAAAAGATATTTGATTTTATTAAAAATTTTGTTAAAACCAAACAAAATTTTAGTAAAGAAAATATTTTGTTGTGTGCAAGTGTTGTCTATTATTTAAATTTTTATAAGAATATTCCACAAAATAAGAACGTACTTGATTTTAATTACATTATGCATATAGCAGTTTTTGATTATTAAAAGAGTTGTTAGCATTGTTAACAATAAAATTTAAAACCAATTGAAATAATAAAATCAAATAAAATAAATAATAAAATACAAATTTGATGTCAAACATACAATACTTTTTTATTATCACACTGTAAATAACGTCCCACAGTGGCTCAGGTTCGTTTTTCGTCAGCCTTTTTTTGAACCGATAGGGATTTTTTCGAAATAACGCCATGAAATTAGATCGTGTGATTTATGTTTATATGAAAGTTATTTCTGTTTTAATTGTATGTTTATACCAACATTTTTAAGAGATTTATGGTCGTTAAAGTGATTTTCGGATGCCGACTTTATATGAGAGCTATGACTAATTATGGACCGATCGTCCATAAGTTTTATATATATTTCGTATATATAACACATATTTGGAGCGAAATTTGTGTAGATATCTATATAAATTTGTATGGGATCTAGGTGAAATAATGGACCGATTTCAGTCAGTTCCAATAAGCCGAAAAAATTTATATACCAAATTTTATCGAAATATCTTCAAAATTGTGACCTGTAGTCACATGAACAGGTAAAATAATAATATAAAAAATGTTAGGAGTAATTTCATTCAAATGAAAAAAGTGTTCTACAAACAGGTCAATAAGTATATATGGGGTTAAAGAGGACACTTTTTCTTCAGCTAGTAAATTTGTTTAACCCTTTTTGACCCTAAGGATTTCTATTCCACTAATATTAAAATAAAATACAGGACCTGTGAAAAAACACAGCAGGTATAAACGATACAGTGACATATCATACTAGTTCTTAAAGACTATTATCCTACCAACATAACAAAAGAAAATTCAGCCAATTAGTGATAATAGTTTGCGAGTAATGATTATACTTCTGATCAAATTTACAAAAATCACATTTTCCTTAATGGAAAATCACCATATTATATTTTTTTAGTTTTTAAAGTAAATGACATCCGAAAGAACTATACAATTATTTAATTTCACTATAATGTTAATCTTCAAGTCCAATGGTGTTCACCAATACAAAATACTTATATAAAAAGCTTATATTTAGTCTTAAGAAGATCCACAAACCTTGCCCTCTTTCACAAATTTTAAATTTGTTTCATATATTGCATTCGTTATATCTTTGGCATTTAGAGTCAGATCTTAAAGTATGATATATCAATGTTTCTGTCTCGGGAAGACCAATGTTTTGCTCTAAGGGACATTGACCTCAACTATCCCGTTATAGTATTTTCCACCAGATCTGTGTTCCTACCACCCTATTGTACCAACCCTAATGTCAGAAAACTAAAACTCGCAAGAAATCATTAAACTTTTGCTAACGAATTCGATAATACCTGCAGAGCAGTCTGCATTTGCCGTCGGATGTATAATTATGATGTAACGAAATCGTGATTTTTGTCAAAGATAATTCGGCAAAACTTGGTAAAAGCTTTTCCATTGCTCAAATGACGAAGTCTATTGAATTTGATTAGAATCGGTCCATTATTTCTCCTAGCTCCCATATAATTGCCCTATCTCAAAATCGATAAGCTCTCATAAATATCTTAGTTACCAAATTTTGTGGCGATCGGTCCATAATTAGTCATAGCTCCCATATATGGCCCACTTCCGAAAATCACTTTAACTAGCATAAATCTCTTAAAAATGTTGGTATTCTAATAAAATTTAATACAAATAGGTTATATATACACAAGTCATTTCCCTAAATTTTATAACGATCGGTACATAATTAGTCATAGCTCCCATATACATTTTAAAAGAGAACTGTTTATAATCATCTTCTCGCTGTAGGCTATCATATGATTGGCCTTTTTTTGCTTGTAAGGTGGTACACTTTAAAATGTGTATAGTCAATGTGTCAATGTGCTAAGTCTCAGTCAAATGGAATTGAATATAAATATGTTACTAAATCTATATAAATATATAAATGTCTTTGTAAGTTTGTTTGTTTGAGCATCACGCCTAAACGGCTGAACCGATTTTATTGAAATTTGAAACGTAGATAGATCCTTACTTGGAAGCGCCAATAAAATATTTAATAGTTTTGAAATCTATTATAACCTCGACTTTCTTATATGAAACAGATAAGTCCCAAAAAAGGACCTATAAGGTGCAAACTAGGGTATTCAATTAATCGGGTTTCTGATTTAATCGGTTAATCGAGCAAATAATTAATCGGGGTTTAGATTTAATCGGTTATTAATCGGTTAATTTTGAATTATTCGATTAACAGAGTAATTTCTATTTTAATTTTAAATTGGGAATAAAACAACGAATTTTGTGTACTGTAACGACGGAATTTCTCCTCAACGCTGGGGTAGCTCAACGTTGTCCAGGGTCGTTATCAGAATTTATTAAAATAATAACACAATATATTTTTTCATATTACGTTATAAAACTTTTTATTAAATTTAAATATACTTTCTCTAAAACCGTACGCGTGGTAGGGAACAACACTAATTGTTTATGGGTCGAGTGTCCATAAATTAAATACACGGTTCTTTTAATTTTGTTTGTTTAATGTGTTTTATTTAATATTAATTTAACTTCAATTTTAATGATCTTTTTTTTAGTTCACTGTTAGTTTTATTTACAATGTTTTGTTTTTTGTTTAAATAATGTTTAATGTACAATATTTTGTTTTTGTTTTAGTTAGAGTCAATTTTTGTTTTATGTTTACTGTTGTGTTTTGTTCACGGATGTTTGTTGTTGTAGTTATCCACTTGCACTTGTTTATCGTTTAAAGATCAAAATTACAATGATTTAACATAGCGGCTTAACAATTAGAGTAGGTAAGAATGTAAAGAATGTAAGTAAATAAGTGCAATAAGAATAAAGAAAAGTGAATAACTACACGGTGTGGCCAACAAAACATGAACATCTGTGAACATTCCGGCCCCCATGAGTCGGTGTAGATTTGTACAGTTTGGCAATGGGTTCTACAGATATATATGATGTTACAAATAACCAGTTGTGATTTTGTTGGTTTTGGTGGTTGTCTGTCCTCTGATTTATGTATTAGGAAACTAGTTTGAGGTTTTGGGTCTTGTGGTTTCTTGAGTAGTGGTGTTGTAGCGTTTGGTGCAAACTCGGGAACTGAATTTATTTGGGCAGTTATTCAGGAGATGGGATCGAGCGATACAATTTATACAGCAGTTTTGCATAATAACCATATCGTAACGTTCATCAATACTGGCGAATTAACCACATGACCATTTCCAATCAGCAGGACGTCTTTCTTAGTTTCTGGCTGCAGTAACTATAAATACAAAATATTTTAATAATGAACTTTTATAAATATTATATTTAATTGTGAAACAGCACGACTATTTTTGTAATGGGTCGTGTACAGATTCCGTTAGCAGTACGAATGTCGACAACTCTAACGTTTTGGTCAGTTCCTAGATGAGTTTTGACAATTCGTCCCATTTGCCATTCATTGGGTGGCAAGTTGTTGTTTTTGATGACTACCAAATCGTTGACTTTAACGTTTTCTTGTGGAAATTTCCACTTGTATCTGCGATGCAGCTCGACGAGATATTCAAGTTTCCATCTTTGGCAAAATGAGTGGTAGATGATTTTGATGCGCTTCCAACGGTTTGCAAGGGTCAGATTTTCATTCGTTAAATCTTGCTCGGCTGGAGTCAATATTGGAGTACCAACAAGAAAGTGTCCTGGGGTCAATGGAGTCAAATCGTTAGGGTCATCGCTAGCAGGACTTAAGGGTCTAGAATTTAGGCAGGATTCGATTCGAGTCAAAATTGTAGACAATTCTTCGAATGTGAACTTCATATCTGGGATCATTTTTCGTAAATGGGTTTTAAAGCCTCCCAGAGTCCACCCATGTGTGGGGCACCAGGGGGTATAAATTTCCATTCAATATTTTGATGACTATAATGATGAATTACACGATCATGAAGGGTTTTTATAAATTCTAGGCGGTCTTTTTTGATGAGTTCTGCTGCGCCGACAAAATTTGTTCCATTGTCCGAATATATGAGTGTTGGACAGCTACGTCTTCCAATGAAGCGGGAAAAGGCTGCTAGGAATGCTTGGGTCGAGAGGTCACTGGCAGCTTCCAAATGTACGGCTTTAGTTGCGAAGCACACGAATATGCAAACATAACCTTTTGTAATAAGGCATGCTCGACCGGTGAAGTTTTTAACGTCAAAGGGTCCTGCATAATCTATCCCAGTAACTGTAAATGGTCTGGATAGAGTCGTGCGTTCTGGTGGCAATGAGGCCATAATTTGAGTTTGAGTGTGTTTTTTGTAGAGTACACATGTTTTGCAATTATTAATGACTGTTTTTACTAAAGGCTTTAGTCGAAAAATCCAAAATTCAGATCTAATAATTCGTGTCATGAGTTGATTTCCTCCATGTAAAGTCATTTTATGAGTAAATTCGGTAATTAGCCGAGCCAATTTTGATTCGTATGGTAGCAAAATCGGACATCGTTTATTATTATGTTAATGCTGGTGATTGTACAAGGCGCCCATTCGCTCGTATGACTCCCATTCGATCCATAAAAGGAGTTAGGGTCAACAGCTTACTTCTAGGGGAAATAGGCTTTTTGTTAAGCATTACATTATACTCTTCCGGAAATAGAGTTTTTTGTGTCCAAATTATGATACGAATTTTTGCTGATCTAATTTCTTCTGGTGTTAGTTCTGTAGATGAAACTCGGAGGTGTGTTCTGGTCCTACCTGTATTTCTCCAAAAACGTAATACATAAGCGATAACTCGATAAGCACGAGGTAGCGATGAAAATCGGCTTAATGGGTCATCGTTACTTGTAATTGTAAGTGTTTTTATCGTTTTTGATTCCAAAGCTGTGTCTTGAGGAATGACTTGTACTGGCCATTGTTGTTTTGATAATTTTAGCCACGGGGGTCCAATCCACCACAGCTTGTGTGATTGTAATTCAATTGGTGAACAACCACGGCTTGCCACATCTGCGGGATTATCTTTTGAGTCTATGTGTTTCCAATTTGTTGTACCCACTTTTTGTAGAATTTCTGACACTCGATTACCAACAAATGTGTTCCAGGTGCATGGCGGTTTCTTTAGCCAAGATAACACAATGGTAGAGTCAGTCCAGAAATGAGTATTTAAGTTTGGAACTTGTAGATTTGGCAACAATCCTGAGGCTAAGTTGGCTAATAAGACAGCTCCGCAAAGTTCTAAACGAGGAAGCGATAAGTTTTTCAGAGGTGCAACACGAGTCTTTGATGCAAGGATTGAAGTGTGGACATTATTGTTATCATTTTGGATTCTGATGTACAATACTGCGGAATATGCTTTTTCCGATGCCTCGCAAAATCCATGAATCTCGATGAAGCTTGATGGGGTGTAATGGATCCATCGGGGGATTTTTATGTCATTGACTGTTGGACAATTTCTTACAAATTTTTTCCATTTTTGGTCTGTGATGGGTTTTAAAATGTCATCCCAGTCTATTTTGTCTAGCCAGATTTGCTGCATAATAAGCTTGGCATCTACGATTATTGGTGCAAGCCATCCACAAGGGTCGAAAAATTTGGCTATAGAAGACAAAACTTCTCTTTTGGTGTACGTTTGTTTTATTTCCACGTTTGGAGCATTAAAGTTGAAGGAGTCTGATGAAATATTCCATTTGATCCCGAGTGTCTTTGTTCCAGAAATTTCAGATAAATTTAGCCAGTCTAGTGGTAAAAGTGTCTCGTTTGGCAAATCCTGTATAACTCGCGGGTCATTGGAGGTCCATTTCATAAGATCAAAACCAGCTGATTTTAAGACTGTGGTTAGTTCTTTTCTGGATTCGATGGTGTCTTCCAAAGTGTAACCACCGGCTAGAACATCATCCACGTACATGTTTTGTTGCAAAATTTGTGATGCTAAAGGGTGGGTCGATTTTACATCTTCAGCTAACTTCAAAAGGGTTCTAATGGCTAAGAACGGTGCACAATTAACGCCAAATGTTACTGTGAGGAGTTCGAAGTCTTCTATGGGGTCAGTTTCAGATTTTCTAAACAGAATTCTTTGATATTTTGTTTGAGCGGGGTCAACTAGTATTTGTCGATACATTTTCGTAATATCGGCGTTGAATACAAATCGGAAAAATCTCCACTTCGATATCAGTAGAACAAGATCTTGCTGAAGAATGGGTCCTGGATACAAAATGTCATTAAGACTATTCTTATTTGACGTCGGGCTGGAGGCGTTAAAAACCACTCGAAGTTTTGTGGTCAAGCGGTCTGGTTTTATTATTGCGTGATGCGGCAGATAATAATTTGGTGCCTTATTTATATCCAAGGGCGAGATTTTTCTCATGTGTCCCAACTCTAGGTATTCTAAAATGACCTGATCATATTGCTTCTTAATGTCGGGTTTTAGACTTAGCATGCGCTCCATTCGCAAAAATTGGGCCATGGCTATATTTCTAGAAGAGCCTATTTCTTCTCCATTTTTAAAGGGTAGGGTAACAATATACCTTCCTGAGTCGTTTCTACGTGTTGTAGACTTGAAATTGTTTTCAACAATTGTGTCCTCGTCTGACCTCAAAATATGTTTTGGGGTTTCCTCCACCTCCCAAAAGCGTGTGAGGATTTGTTCAAGGGACGATGTGTTAAGCAAGGAAATTGTACTTTGTGATTGAGTACTTTTAGAAATGGGTCCCCCCACAATCCAGCCAAATACTGTTTTTTGTGCCAAAAGGGATCCAATTGACCGCATCGGTGTTTCCATGCAATATATTGAGGGGCCTAAGTCGAGGCCGATTAGCAGATCGATGGGTCGACTTTGAGCAAAGTGAGGGTCTGCAAGTTCTAATTTAGCAGTCTCACTAAGATGCTGCAAATTTAACGTTTGAGGTGGTAAATTAGAGGGAAGGGTCTTTAAGACTGGGGCCCATACTTCTATCTTAAACGTTGAATCCACCCTAGAGCAAAGGTTAAACAAACAGGCTTTTGTAGAGGTTTCTGAAACCGTTTGACTCAAACCGGTAACATGAACTATGTTTCTTTTGGTTGGTAGGTTTAATCGGTTCTTCAATTTGTCCGATATAAACGTTGATTGCGATCCAGGGTCGATGATAGCTCTCGCCTGGTATCTTTGACCTCTAATTTCGATTTGGACTATGGCAGTGAATAACAAGGTTTCTCTATCTGTTGAGATTGTTGAAGATTGATTGTCATCTCGTAGGGTCAAGGAAGTAAGGTTAGGAATACATGATGAGTGAGTGGACTGTATAATGGATGCTCGTGCTGCGGCACTTGTACTGGGCTGTTCGTCAGCATTATTTGGAGCTGAGCTAGTAGACTGAGTCATAGTTGCCTTGTGCAATAATGTGTTGTGTCTCTGTTTACACAGCCTACAGCTATATTTACTTTGGCAATCCTTGACGCTGTGGTCTATTGAGAGGCAATTATAGCATGAATTTGTGACTCTTACTATGTAAATTCTATCATTGACATTCTTTTCTAAAAAGGCGGGGCAAGATCGTAATGTGTGTGACTCTTTGCAATGTTGGCAAGTGACGGGTTCATTGCGAAAATTTCTATTTAGCTTAGTGGCAATTTTATTTTTGTGATTTTCAGATTTCGTTAAGTTGGTCTGAAATGAATTTAAGTTTTTTCCTTTTGTGGCAGTTTTACCAATTTCTGGTTTGGAATGAGTCAATTTGTCCTTAGATGGTTTAATATTTCCCACTGACTCTAAAGTTTTGAATTTATGAGTGAGAAATTTATCAAATTCCGTCCATTTTGGTACTACGGCGCAATCTTCGCGAGAATTTTCAAATTCTTGAACGAGTGCTCTGGGAAGTTTTTGAGAGCAGATATAAATTAAAAATGATTCCCATGTTGATGTGTCAATGCCTAATATTCCTAGAGTCTGTCTGCAATCATTTATTGTCCTTTGCAATTTTTTAATTGAGGCTCCTGAGTCTATAGAGGCATAGGGTAAATCCAAAATAATTTTGTATTGCTCATTAACCTGCATCCATTTGTTTTCGTAACGGTCAACTAAATTTTTCCAGGCCAAAATGAAACCATCGTTCGTTAAAGGTACGTGAGAAATTACATCTCTGGCTTCGCCACCAGTTTTTTGGGTTAAATGGAAAAGTTTTTCAACGTTGCTGATTCTGGAGTTTTTTATGTATATAGCTGTGAATAAATCACGAAAACTGGGCCATAATTTATAGTCCCCAAAAAATGTGTCGGTGTCACAAGGTGGCAACCTTATGAATGAAGCATCATTTTCTATGGGTAGAATTGATTGGCGTTCCGTTTTTTCTACAGGGGGTGCACTTATCGCGAAAATTTCAGCATTAATAGACGAGAGACAGTTCTTATAAGCCGACAGGGATTTTTGATATCGTTCTCGTAATTTGTTTTTGTCTATTGGTTTATCACCCTCTTCATCAGTGTCCCTGCATTCTTCATACGACCGCTTTACTTGAGCCCAGAGCGAGTCTAACTCTACGCGAAGAATTTCCAAAGCATGAACATTATCCTCGGCCCTTGCCTCGGCATGAATGTTTTCAAATTCTAATAAGTCATTTGTACAATTTACAAATTTTTTAAGAGACATCTTTTATATTTTGTTTTATGAAGAGGAGACGAAATTTCAAATTAATTTAGGGTCTAAAAGTACCTGCTAGCGATTAAAAGTTGAGTCATAAAAACTGGATCTCAAAATTTTGTATTAATTTTTCCAGAAAACTTTTCAAAATATGCTACGATGGCAACTCTATTATCAATTGTTGAAATATCAGCAGTCAAATACAAAGGGTCTATGTACAACGCAAACACAAGTTATAATTTATATATTTCTTGTACTTACTTGCTGAATGCATGTACAAACCAAAATTGCCGTTTCTCTGTTGCTGCGCTGCTTGACGTCGTTTCAAAAAACGTTGGCTGATGTGATGATTGTTGTGCTGTACTGATGTCCCGTTAGGAATTTGTCCAAGAATTCGCCAAAAAATATTAAGTAGTTGAGGGTCTTTTTGTTGTTGTTGTTAAACTTTTTTCTTATGTTTTTTGCCACTACATAAATTTTATAGTCACTTGTTTTTGTTGTTGTAAAATTTTATTTTTTACATAGAGTCACAGTTTTTTAATTTGTTAAAATATTTATTAAAATTATAAAACACTACAAACACTTTTTATCCGGTTCGAAGGACCAATGTTTATGGGTCGAGTGTCCATAAATTAAATACACGGTTCTTTTAATTTTGTTTGTTTAATGTGTTTTATTTAATATTAATTTAACTTCAATTTTAATGATCTTTTTTTTAGTTCACTGTTAGTTTTATTTACAATGTTTTGTTTAAATAATGTTTAATGTACAATATTTTGTTTTTGTTTTAGTTAGAGTCAATTTTTGTTTTATGTTTACTGTTGTGTTTTGTTCACGGATGTTTGTTGTTGTAGTTATCCACTTGCACTTGTTTATCGTTTAAAGATCAAAATTACAATGATTTAACATAGCGGCTTAACAATTAGAGTAGGTAAGAATGTAAAGAATGTAAGTAAATAAGTGCAATAAGAATAAAGAAAAGTGAATAACTACACGGTGTGGCCAACAAAACATCTGTGAACACTAATTATCAAGTAAACAAAAGGCAGGCCATACAAACTCTACCAAGTGTTTTTCTTTTTTACTATAGATAATAGTCAAACAAACATATTACCTATTAAACAGCCCAAAACCAACTGATCTTGTTCTGTGGTTTGTGCCTGCCTTTTATACACATAGTACAATTACACAGACACACACATACATAGACATACACTACTAGCCACGGTTGACTATGAGTACTGTTTTCTACAACTCTGTTGGTAGAGTTGTAGTTAATAAATAACACATTGACACATAGATGGCGTAACAACAAATTTAAATTAACGGACAAACACAAAACAAAGATTTTATTATAATTCAGTTTTTGTTTGTTAAATAAAAAGAACATTGTAAATAAATAAAAATAAAATAAAATTATTGAAAATATATTAGGTGTGATGTAAAACGATTATTTGACTTTGCGTCCTCACAAGTCCTCCCCTCGTCGGGTGACAAATTTTATTATTACTCGTTTAGGGGGGCGAATTTGTACCCGATACAAGCTGTTGTCATCCAGAGTAATTAGGATACTTGTTCTATGGGATACCCTGGTTAAGACCTCGTTGATTCGTGGCATCAGTTCGGCTATGGTGGGCTGACTATGGCCACTATTGAACTAGGCCCCGTTGTACGGCGTGGTAAATATACGTTGTTGTCTTCTGGTATATCATTAGTAACCAAATGCCTAGGAGACATAGATGATGTGGTTGTTGGCCGGTTTATGTTTGACACAGTGATGTGTGGACGGACTATGCATCGAAGAAATCTCTCTGCCCTTGGGATGTAAGGGACACTTCTAGAAGTAGAGGGTTGGTCCGGTAGGGTTGGTAATAGTATTGCTCGTCTTTGGAGATCTCTTTCTTCTAATAATCGCCTCCTCAGATTTTCGCGGGTTTGTTGAAACTTTCTTTCGTCTGTCATTTTATCCATTATTCTATTAATAAGATGAAACAATTATTAGAACAATGTTATAAAAAAAATATAAATGGTGATATATATGTTTAAAAATTATATTAAATATATTGTTTAATATCGCCAATATAGGCGGTTATAATATTATTGTTCTTGCGACCCTTTAGTTTTACAATGACTTTGGATGGGATTTCAATTATCTCATAAGGACCATCGAACTTGGGTGCAAGTTTAGCTGTGAATTGGTCTACAGCTTTCGAAAGCTGATGTTGACGGACCAATACTTGTTCTCCTATTTGCGGCTTCCATACACGACGTCTCAGGTTATAATGTCGTTTTTGATCCTGTGAAGCCTTGGCTAGATTACTTCTTACTATCCTGAAGATTTCTTTTAATTGTACTGCTCTCTCCTTTGGGTTTAGTGTTGGAGCACCTGAGCCTATGGTTACTGCATCGTATAGTGCACTTGGTAACCGAGGTTCTCGACCTTGTACAATGTATGCTGGTGAATAACCGGTTGATTCAGAACAGCTTGTATTTATGGCTAAGGTTATTTCAGGAAGAAGTTCATCCCAAATGGTGTGTTTGTTCTTCGATAGCTGCGATATCATCGTTTTTATTGTTCTGTTGACGCGTTCCGTAGGATTTTGTTGTGGTGTGTAGGGTGCAGTTAATTGTTGCGTAACACCAATTTCTTCCAAGTATTTTTGAAACACTCTACTTGTGAATTGTGAGCCATTATCTGTGATAGCTATTTTGGGTACTCCGAACCTAGATAATACACGTTCTCTGAATGCTTTTATTAGGTTTTCCGATGTTGCTTTACGTAGGGGTATGATTTCCGTCCATTTTGAAAATCGATCGATGATAACGAGTAACATGGTGTTTCCGTGTTTAGTACGTGGTAATGGTCCAACAAAATCGAGACAAATGGTAGCCCATGGTTCCTCTGGTATTCTGACTAACATTTCTCCTGCTGGCTTTTGTTGGCTGATTTTATATTTTTGACACGATGAACATTTTCTCACATAACGACTGATGTCTCTGAATAGGCCTGGCCAATAGTAGCGATTACAAACGCGATTAATTGTTTTCCGGATTCCGAGGTGGCCGGCTGTTGCATCATCATGATTTTCCTTCAATACACGTTCTCTGAGACTCGTTCCCACACAAAGTTTCCATGGATGACAATCTTCATCACAATGGTTTCTTGGAAAATGTCTGTAAAGAGAATTGTTTATTATTAAATAATCTGAGTATTTTTCGGGATTCTCTTTGACATCTTTAATTTTTCGTTTTAACCACGGGCATTCTATTGATTTTTCACTGGTTACCATACGTTGAAAAGTTTCTAAAGGTTGTCGAGATAAAGCATCGGCAACCACATTTTGAGATCCTTTTCTATACTGGATTGTGAACTGATATTGCTGGAGTTCTAAAGCCCAGCGGGCTAGTCTGCCTGTTGGTGATTCAATCGAATTTAACCATTTTAACGACAAATGGTCGGTGATTACCACAAATGTATATCCTTCTAAATACATTTTCATTTTACGTATTCCCCATACGATGGCGAGGCATTCCTTCTCTGTAGTGGTATAGTTTTTCTCCGCTTGATTTAAGTGACGACTTGCGTAGGCAATTACTCGTTCCGACCCGTCTATCTCCTGGGTGAGTACTGTTCCAAGTCCGTAATCGCTGGCATCGGTTTGTAGTTGAAACGATTTCGAAAAATCTGGGCAAGCTAATATAGGGGATTCGGTGAGTTTGCATTTCAAGTCTCCGAAAGCTTTATGTTGTTCCGGACCCCACTTAAAATGTCTTCCCTTTTTCAATAAAAATGTTAATGGTTGTGAAATTTTTGCGAAGTCTGGAACAAAGCGTCTGTACCAGGAGGTGATTCCCAGAAATCTTCGTACATCCTTCACATTTTTCGGGGTTGGTATTTTGATGATAGCTGCAATTTTGTCGGGATCGGTTTTGATACCTTCTCCGCACACGACATGACCAAGGTATTTAATTTCCCTTTTGAAGAACTCACATTTTTCGGAATTTAATACCAATTTTGCTCTTCTCAATCGATGAAATACTTCTTTTAAGTGCTGAATATGTTGTTTAAAGGTACGACTCGTAACGATGATGTCGTCCAAATACGCGAATGCATGAGGTTCCATCTCTGCACCAATAACGTAATCAAGGGTTCGTTGAAATGTGGCTGGCGCTGAATGTAGTCCGAATGGCATGACTCTCCATTGGTATAGACCACGGCCAGGTACGGTGAATGCTGTATATTTTCTGCTATTTTCAGCCATTGGTATCTGCCAATAACCGTTTTCCAAGTCGATACAGCTGATGTATTTTGCTTCTCTTAATCGGTCCAGAATATGATTAATACGCGGTAGAGGGTAAGCATCGGTGATCGAACGATTATTAAGTTGACGAAAATCCATACAAAGTCTTCATGAGCCATTCTTCTTCTTGGCTAGTGTTATGGGAAAACTATATGGACTGGTAGAGGGTTCTATATATCCTTTCGCGAGTAATTTATTGATTTCTGCATCAATTATTGACTGCATCGCCGGGTTGCGATTTGAGTATCTTGTTTTTATGGGACGGTCATCCTTCATGACTATCTTATGCTCCGTTAGATTCGTAGGGCCGTGAATATCTCTAAATTTCTGCAATTCCTCTTCGATAAATGCATTAATTGTTTCTTGATTTTCTGCGTCTTTGTCATTATTATTAGTCCCGTCTGTCATTGAAATGGATACACTTACCGGATTAGGTACAACTTCTTGTTCCTCATGTTGGGTATGTGTTATCTCAATTTCTTCTGTTTATGTTGGTGACGGATTTCCGGAACAACCAGGTTGGGTTTGCATAACCATACACGTTGGGTCGGCTCCAGATGAGGTATCATCCAAACATAGAGATAGGTTACTAAATGACATCGTAGTTTTGAAGATTTTAAGTAGATTTAGACCGATGATCATCTCTTCTATGGCTGTAGGCATAATCAGGAACATTATGTTGTGTAACACCTGACCAATTTTCACAGGGCTCTCAATAGCACTCCATATTCGGTTGGTGGACCCATCGGCTAGTATGACCTCAAGGTTGGTGGTAATTTTTGGATAAGCTGCGAAAACAGTTTCAGCCATATTTTCATTAATATAACTGCTAGTGGCTCCAGTGTCAATGGTAGCGTTTATGGTTTTCACTCCAATTTTAGTAATTACACTTATTCGGTTTTCATCACATCTCAGATTTATTAATTCCAAGGGTGGTGATGGGTGTTGGATCGCATTTTCTAGAATTTCCTCATTCCTAGAATTTTGGCGATGTTGACCAGATTGGTTTAAATTCCTTTCGATGGAATTATAATTGTTGGGCGTTTGATTAGTCATCATCCGATGTTGTTCATATCGAGGGGGTTGGGGATTTATTGGTGGATTATTTGTCGTGGGTATACTTTCGAAATCATCGGCGAGGGATAGCAGTTCCTTCAAGTTGGTAAAATCCCTTCGATGAATATATAACAAATAGTTGGGATGCGCATTACGATAAATCCGCTCCAATTTTTGTTCCTCTGTCATCTCTGCATGTCGCATTAAATTCTGCAGAGCCAGGACATAATCTTTAAAAGTTTCCCGAGATCGTTGACATCTTCTTCGGATATTATCTTCCAGCTTTTCAAAATATCTAGAAGTAAGGAAAAATTTTAAAAAATCTGATTTGAAAGAGTCCCATGTGTTCCAATGTTTGTTGTTATTTCGGAACCATATCGATGCCTTTTCTTTACATAACTCTGGCATAGTTCTTGGTAAGAAATTTTTATCGACACCGTATAGTTCCGACATTTCCTCTAATCTTTCAATGAATATGAGGGGATCCTTTCCTCCATCATAACGTATACCCCATTTTCGAACTAAATCAATCGTGTTGGTTAATGCAGTTTCCCTATTTTCCACTTTATGTACGGTTGTATCGTATCCATCTGTTTTCCTGGCATTAATATTTGATGACGTACCTGATTCCATTTTTAGTGGGCTCGATTCTCCGTTTATTAATAATCTGGGAGCTTTCGATGGTGACACTGTTGGATTTGGAGAGTTACCTGAGGAATTTTCATACTTTGCCTGCAATTCTAGTAAACGATGTAATTGGTCAGGAGAGTGTGGGCTACCAATAAATTGTGCCATCTGCCTTCTCATTTCGTCCACGCTGCCAGCCGGTTGAATTCCAAACTCGTCCAAGTAGGATACCAAGTCATCCTTGCGTAATGTGTAGGCCCAGGAAATTTTTAACATGATTCACAATTATTATTATATTTTTTTTTTTCTTCTATTGAATAAAACCTTTCCGCGATGATAAATTTATATTTATATTTTCCGACTCGATTTGTTTTTCGATACGCGTTAAATATAAATTTATTTACATTTATGACAAACACGACATAAACAAATATATATATTTTTTTTTTCAATTATTTCGTAGAGATTTGTGAGCAAATGTTTAATGTGCAACGCGTATTACAGTGCATTTCCGCGATTATAAATTTATATTTATTTTTAAAATTTTCGACCCGATTAACTTTTTTTTTTTTTCGAAGCGCGTTAAATATAAATTTATTTATGACGAACACGACATAAACACAGTTGACGTAATATGGATATTTTGCTAATATCATAAATATTATCCGTATATTAGTTAATTTTTTTTTTTTTTTTTGCGATAATCCATTTATTGAAGCCCGATTAACTATTATTTAATATTTATGAATCTTTTCTTTAGCAAAAGTTCCGTTTTTATTTCACACTTAGTAACACGCACAGTTTATACACAACATTATTTTTCACAATATGACTTTTTTTTTTTTTTTCAATGTCTTTTTGTAGAGATCAATTTTTTTTTTAAAGTCCCTGCTCGGGCGCCACTGTAACGACGGAATTTCTCCTCAACGCTGGGGTAGCTCAACGTTGTCCAGGGTCGTTATCAGAATTTATTAAAATAATAACACAATATATTTTTTCATATTACGTTATAAAACTTTTTATTAAATTTAAATATACTTTCTCTAAAACCGTACGCGTGGTAGGGAACAACACTAATTATCAAGTAAACAAAAGGCAGGCCATACAAACTCTACCAAGTGTTTTTCTTTTTTACTATAGATAATAGTCAAACAAACATATTACCTATTAAACAGCCCAAAACCAACTGATCTTGTTCTGTGGTTTGTGCCTGCCTTTTATACACATAGTACAATTACACAGACACACACATACATAGACATACACTACTAGCCACGGTTGACTATGAGTACTGTTTTCTACAACTCTGTTGGTAGAGTTGTAGTTAATAAATAACACATTGACACATAGATGGCGTAACAACAAATTTAAATTAACGGACAAACACAAAACAAAGATTTTATTATAATTCAGTTTTTGTTTGTTAAATAAAAAGAACATTGTAAATAAATAAAAATAAAATAAAATTATTGAAAATATATTAGGTGTGATGTAAAACGATTATTTGACTTTGCGTCCTCACAGTACCTATTTAAGAATTTTATTAATAAAAAGAACAACAACATAAAAAACAAATAAAACAAAACAATTCAACAAAACCAAATAAGTAATAGCAAAACAAAAATATGGTATCTGAGACCTTTTTTATGTACATGTGAGTTTTTTAGGATTTCAGGGAGATCTTCTGAAATAAGCTTTTTAAAAAAGAATATAATTGAAATGTTTTCCTTTAAACGATTTTTTCCATTAGTTTTAATTTAACTTAACTTGGAAAGAACTCTCTCACTGATTAGATGTTGGAGAAATCAAAAGTAAGGCATGATAAAGAATATCCAATTTCTCATATAGAATCCTCATATATATATTTGGAGTCCTTTTTGTATTTTTTTAGATTATGAATATTTTTAATAGTTTCTGATAAAAGACTCGTTTCAGTTATGTCTTTAGATTCATCTATTATCAAGTCATCGTCCGACTCATTAGGACAAAGATAATCATAGTACATTCTAGAAAAAAATTCATTTTCAAATTCCTTAGTTTCAATTTTTGTGCTATACTTCTAAAAAAAACTATTGCTATAAGTTAATGTTCATGAGTTCATACATAAAATTAGTATGCTTAAAACTATATTTCTATATAAAGTGCAAATAAAAGAAATTTCGGTTAATCGGTTAATCGACACAAATTAATCGGTTTATTTGTTATTTGAAAATCGTCAATTTTAAATTATTCGAACAGTTAACCGACCAAAATTAATCGGTTAACCGATTGGCGGATTCATAACAGTGATTTTTTGTCATTATAAATCCTACCATATAAGTAATAAAACTGCATTAACAGATTTCAAAAATACTTAAAATCAAGGATCTTAGAACGTTTTTTGTCTCTCCTGTAATATTTTTGAAAAAGAACTTAGCACAATTGTTGACAGCGTTAGCTCATTTTAAGAACAAAACACATGAATCAAGTCAAATATTTAAAAGAAGGGACTGAGATCGAAAAATTTTTAAAATACATATATATATGTTAATAAAAATGAAACCATTAAACTTACAGTTTTGATTTCTTTTTAATTTGATTGAAATTATTATCACAATTTACAAAAAAAAATATTTTTGTAGTTCTAATCACTAGTAATGCAATTTTGAACCTTTTTCGGAAACCTTTCCATTAAGTTTTTATAGTGCTTTCTGTCACTTTGTTCGAACACGTTATCCATCACCGTTTAAAATCTACCACACTTTTGGACATCTTTTTTGTGCTCTTCAATTGTCTTTTGACAAGAGCCAAATATCACTCCACTGGCCTTAGCTCCAGGCAGTTTTAGGATTTGCCTCTCTTGGTCAAAAATAGGTGGATACATTAAGAAGTCTTATGAATAGAATCATCCTCTTTTGTAAATATTCCTTGATGTAAATTTCGGTATTTATAGAGCCACTTGTAACAAATGTTTGGCTTCTTTTGCCGCAACTGCATATTGCTTGCCATGCCAAGAACTCTTTGGGGAAATTTTCTGCTTTTGGGTCCTAAACTTTTCTATAACATTCCCTCGAGCATAAGCAATATAAAAATATTGACCCGGAAGCTTTGAAAATTTTCCATACGTACATTTCGTCATCCATTATTTTTGAGCCTCTTATACTTTTAAACTTGTATTGGCTTTAACTTTTCGTACCAAATAGTCCGAGCACTGAGTATCTCCCGATACTGTTTAATAACATTGGAATCAGTTTGTCGGCAGACCTTTGATTGTTCGGCCAACATTTTGTAGGACCAAGTTTGGTTTTGTTGAAAATATTTAATAATTTTTTTTTTAGATTAACAACAAATGAACATAATTGACATTAAACATAATAACTGACATGTTTTACAAAGGTAACTGATAAAAAAAAGTCAAATAATACTTGGGTTAAAAGTTTTAATGAAAAACGTGTGTTAAGAATTTTTCGATCTCAATCCTTATGTACATCAAATTCAATTTAACGTTTGGTAAAATCATCGCTAAGTGAATCAGCGATGCAAATTCAAGAATTATGCAGAATTTAATTTTTAATAGTTTCATTATGTGCAATTTATTCTGAAAAAGTTTTTAAGTAAACTCATCGTCCTATACACTGAGGGAAAAACGACGTTGCAATATCGACAACGGTTGCTGTCATTTTGACATACGGTGTCACTTTTTTTCGACACCGTACGTTTACAATTTGTAAACAAATGGGTATGAATCGACAACACAATGTTGTCCAATTATGCGACTTCTCATCTCACCGTGAATAACAAGCCAGTTGATTTTTATTACGACGAACGTAATGGTATTTATCACTAAGATTTTGTTTTTTAGAACGCAAAAGTACAAATTATTGAATAAGTGCTAATAAATTAGGTTTTGTAAACAAAATAAATGCAGTGAAACTAATAAGATCAATGTGGAGATAGCTGAATAAAGGGACTATATGGAAGTATAACAGTACTTGGAAGCAATAGCCAGTGATAATTTTGTTCATACGTGTATTCAAACATGTTTTTATAAATGTGATTTATATTAAATAAATGTAAAATTAATGAAAAGTAAGGTATTTTATGTTTTATTTTAATCGCCATAAATATTATGGTAAATTTGGAAAGGGAAGGGATTCCACGATTCCAAATCAAAAAAGGGTGGTGTTAAATCAACAACGGACGGTATTAAAACGGTGTCAAACTGACAACGGACGGTGTCAAATTGACAACGGCATGGTGACAAACCGACAACGGATGGTGTCAAATCTGCAACGGTATTGTGTAATTTTTTCGTTGTCAAATTGACACCGTTCGTGTACGATTTGTGCACATACGGGGTTGATTCACTATTGACACCGAATGGTGTCAAATTGTAAACGGATGTGTTCATTTTTTCTGTGGCTGTACTATATAGAATCATTGTAATTCTTTAAAATTTGTATATCAGCAGTTTAGGTTTCAAATCAGACCAAATGCTTGATATAATATGTATACAATGAATACAAAAAAATTCACCAAAACATGAGATTTATTAATTTAAGTCCCAAATTTAAAAAACCGGTTAACCAAGTGATATAAACCGGTTTACCGAAAATCAACATTTTAAATTAACCGGTTCGCAAAAAACCGAGATTACAAAGAAAAACCGGTTTTTCGGTTAACCGGTTTATAAACACCGGTATGTGAATCTCATGCGTTGACTACTTTGGAGCAGCCAACCCCCTCTTAGGACACTCACATTTTAAAATAACTAGTCACGTAACTATTTATGTAAGTTGTGACGATCCACATGATAATTTTGTGATTTGTAGATCATCGAGATTTTTTTTTATTTTATTTGTGCATCCTCAAAAAATAAAAATATATCATGAGACTGGAACTCATATATTTCGTTGTTAGTTATTTTAAATTTTCTAGACAATTATCAAAATTTATCAGAGTCAAAAATTATTTAATTTGGCAAAATTATAAATTGTTCTCACCATAGGAAATAAGCACCATAGTGCTTTGCTATCGGTTGGCACACGCTCTTTGAAACATATTTTTTCTGTATTTTATAAAAACAGGCAAAATATATATTTAATTTAACTGATATGGATTTACTATTAAATTTATATTGTATACTGTATAAATATGCAATCTGTTAGTAATAATAATAATAAGATAATGGAAGTTTTCATATTGTTTCACATATTTTTAAAATTGTCCCGCTTATGGTAAAAATAAACGGGCAACCTAGTATTAAGATAATGAAACCAAGGATCCTTTCTTTTGTCCCGCGTATGTTTAGAAAGTTCCGCAATTTTTCGCCTAATTTGAATATTGTTCCGCTTTTTGTAAAAGTAAAACCGTCAACCGTACTCTAATCAGACAGATCTAAGTGTATAAAATAATAAAAACAATACTAATAAATAATGCAATAAAAATCGTTGAATTAAACTTAATTAAAATTTCAGGGTAAACGTTTAGTGGATAATAACGGCAATGCATCTATATCGGACACGTTTTATGAAAATGAAATGTTATTACATGATAACAAACGTCTTCAGCAACGTTTAAAATCTATGCAGGAAACTATAAATGTTCTTACAGAGAAAAATACACAATTATTATTGGAAAAAGAAATTAATAAATTTTCCTCAATAGCAGATACCGATCAGTCTATTCAGAATATGATTGCTGGATACTTACTGGAAATTGAAAAATTGCAGGCGAAGTTAATAGAATCCGAAGAGATGTATCAACAACTTAAGAAATTTGGTGAATCAGCAGTTGTTCTTGAAAACAAATTTCCAATAAATGAAAGTAAGTATTATTTCGAATTATTCAAATAACAACTATTTAAAATAATTATTCCAAAAATTATATTTTGGTCAGTATTTGGTATACAAGCAAACTCTGGCCTATTACCGATACCAAATTTTAAAAAGGAATATATAACGATACAAACCCAGGGACTTGTAAATTATTGAAAATGTCGTAGCTAACCAAATATCCATCCAGAAAAATTACTGCCTTAAAAAGTATTTTGTTCAAGATGAAGTCATCCAAGGACACCTGAAATTTTTAAAGGATTTTTTCGAATTTGCCGAAAATGTTGTTATTGAATATTCGAGAATATTTCTAAAGTTCATCAATGCCCTGATAAGAATTTTTATCTGACTAGGTAGATAATTTATTCTTCCTAGTCAGATAAATTATATAATACTAGAGTATTTTAACCATCCCAATACTTCAAAAAAATTTCATATAAATTTTTATCTAACTAGCATCTGTGACCAACTCAAATTTTAAAGTTATAAACAGACAAAAACGGTTAAATTTGTTTGCTTTATACACACAAAAAAATCTATAATAGTATTAGGGTAGAATGGCATTTACAAAGTTATTTAGTAAATATGCCTAAAATTTTAGTTGATTTCCTTGTTCGAAAAATCAACAAAATTTTTGTTAAAATTTCTTATAAACTTTTCAAAATTACAAATGATAACACAGCAAATTTATACTTTCATTTTTGGTAAACTATCTATGTAATAAAATATCTGTTTAGTTAAATTAACTATTTTTTCTATGCTATAGTACTAATAACAATGAAATTGATTTTTTATTTAATTTTACCTGATTCACTACCCCATAATTCCATACATGTCGTGTGTCTTCACGTGTTTGATTGTTTTGGGAAAAATATAATTTACTAAATGCGAACAAACATTTTCTTTCTTATTTTATATTGAAAACAACAAATAAATTTGAGTTTTTTTTATTGTTTTCAATATAAAATAAGAAGGAATATGTTCGTTCGCATTTAGTGTTCTCTTTTCAAGTGTATTAAAAACCGGCATCGCATACTATAAACTTTTTGCATTGCAGGGCTTCAGCCGGGCGCTAAGGTTTTCTCCTCTGGGGTGTATAAAAAACCGGCTTCGCTCAGAAAAGATTATTTTTGCATTGTCAGGTCGCAACGATTTCTTACTCTGGTGCGAAATGAAAATCGTCTTTTTGAAATATTATAAAACTTCTCTGCGATGAAAGAAATCTTTACTGAGCGAAGTCAGTTTTTGATACACCCTAGAGGAGGAAACCTTTGCGCTACGCCATAGGCCCGCAATGCAAAAAATGTTTGGTGAGCGAAGAATAATTCCACTTTTGTAGTTCTTTATTTCATGGGGAGTTAGATTACATAAACAAATTGCTTCGGATTGGAAATTATTTCATTTCTATTAGGATTTATATCATTGGGAGTTATTTCGCTTTTGTTGGGACTATTTAATTATTAAATTTTACCCTTTGGTATTTTTTAATTTTTCAAGTTTGGGAATTATTTCATTTTTGATGGGAGTTATAGCAGAAAAATATTTTATTGTCAATAAATAAAATAATAAATAAATATTGTTACGAAATTGTACTTGAATTTAAATATACCTGTTTTAACGGCTGGTTTAAAGTTGCATAATGCCTCTCAAACAGCAGTGCTTCTCAAACTTTAACATATCTGTGGGTATTGTTACCATTGCTGTATGTAGAATACAACATTGAATAAGAGCTTTGAGTTGAGCATTGTTTGTAAGTATGGCAACACTAAATGATTTATGATTAACATCGAAAGCTCTAGAATTCGAATATTCTGGTTTGAAGATCATTGTAGAAATAGAGCTTTCTAGATGGTAATGCAGTGTATATAAATTGGCCGTAAGTCTAATTTGAAGTATCCTTAAGTAAAGACATCAACTGCATTGCCAGTGTATACTTGTACATTATAAAGTCTATGGAGAGTTGTTACAATTTTAAACTACTAAACGGCTTTTCTTTGCAATCAAAAGTATCTGGTTTATTTAAATTACATAAACTAACGTATTCAAAAGGTAAACACGTAACAATATATAATGATACTAACATAAGTCATTTAAAGTTTTTAGAAATTTATCACTATCAAATTTTAAGATTCGAACTCGAGTGCGTAGGTGTAGAACAAACACGTGTAAACAGTTTAGTACTTTTTTGAAACCCTCTCTCAATGTAAATTCTTCATTAACATAAAAAATAATAGCAATATTAGGGTAGGTCAATTTAAAAATCGCCCAAGTGACAAAGAAAATCGTACTCTAGGGATCAAAATAAGGGATCAAGAAATAAAATGAATTCTGGTGTTCCTTATTTTTACCCAAAGATCAAATTTTGAAAAATCCCACTTTGACCCATTTAAAGTGCCCCAATCGAATCTAAATGTACGACCGACCCCCACTAACTTTGGAGGGGGGGTCCCTATACAAAAATTTAAAAAAATCACAATTTTTAGCTCTTTACATGAAACAATCAGCGAAATATCTATGTTTGTTTTGGAGTTTAAATTTTTTTGCTCTTAAGTCTGGGCAATTTCCCACGGCTCTGTGATGTCGACGCTATAACAGCGTCTACATTTTCTGATATAAACGCTAGCTAGCAATTGAACATGTTGTTCTGTTCCTTGTATATGTGACGGAATGTTTTGATCATTACACGTTGATTTAAATATTCTTTCAATGTATCGTAGGGAATGCTTCGCGTGAATGGTGGTTCAAATACGTTATTTATATCATTCAAATTGATCATTTCCGTGTAATTTGAACATTTCCGTGTAATTTGTGCAATGAAAGTTTATATCTGGTTTTTTATAAACTCTAGCGTCGAATTTTCTTTACAGCACAGTCTCGCTTTTCTTTATCATCAAACAACATTGATAGCAAGATATTTTCCGAATGCGCATAATAGGAATTACACAGGGAAAAAAATCGAAAACTTTAAATTTTGACGTATTATGGTTCCAATTTTGACGTATTATGGTTCCAGTAGTATAAATATAGTCCAAATTTTAAATTCTATGGAGAGAAGTATCAGAAGTATGTTTTTTAAATGGATTTTCGGCAGTTCAAGTTAAAGAAAAAACACTTTTTTAAGCAAACTTTAAGTTTCTTCACGTACTAAGTTAAACGTAAAGCAGTAAATTTTTTTTTTTTACTTTAGTGAAAAGTAGCATTCCAAAACTTGTAAGTAAATAAAATTCAATTAAAAAATTAATGAGTAATACAAATTTTTGTAATAACATGTTTTTCAGTTTTTTCATACAAAACAAAGCTGACAGTATTTTGTTTTAGTTGGGATTAGGATGATTTTAAACTACCATAACTCAGCCATTTCCAACCGATTTTTACAAATCTTTTTCCGTTTTAAAAGCAAAACTCATATCTTTCAAACAAAAGAAACAATTTTAAAATTAGTTTGAAAATAAAATATTAATGTTAACACTTGTTTTTGATAAACGTTATAAACAGAAACTAAACATTTTATTTGATATTTTTCTTTTTATACATGACAAGAGTTCTAAAACTGTAACTATGTAAAAAATTAACAAAAAATTTAGAAAATATTGGAAAACATATTACAGTGTGGTTACAACATATTCTTGACTTATGGAATTATTAATTACTATTACAATGTGAAGTTATTTTTGATTTTAAGAAACACAAATTATTAGAAATACAAATTATTAGACTTTAAAGGCCCCAACATTCTGGCGGCGTTGAAAGGTTCGGCTTTCAAGGGTTGAGTAAGATAGCCAACTTATGCACCGGTCTTCGATATACACCTTTTGTAGTTTTAACATCTGCCACTCTAATTTTTCCATCTCTCCCGGGATATGTAGCAACAATACGACCAAGAACCCACTTCAATGGAGATACATTGTCTTCATGTACAAGAACAAGTGTATTTAGTTGGATGTTTGTTTTTGAATTAGACCAACGACTTTTTTGTATCATTTCATTTAAGTAATCCGTTGAGCATTTTTTCCAAAATTGTTGTTTAGCTGCGGTGATTCGTTTCCATCTTTGAAGATTACTTATATCATGACACTCAATGTTTTGTTCTGGTAAGGAGTTTAATGGACCACTAATTAAAAAATGCCCTGGGGTCAGTGGTTCAAAATCGTTTGGTTCATTAGATTGAAATGAAATTGAGCGAGAGTTCATAATTGCTTCAATTTCAATTAGAGTGGTTGGTCCCGTAATTCATTTTTGAGTTGGCTAGCGTACGATAATGATAACCTTTGGCAGACTTTACCGCCGCCTCCCAAATACCTCCAAAATGAGGTGCTCTGGGGGGAATAAAGTTAAAATTAATAAAATTTTTAGAACAAAAATTAGTTATATCATTTTTAAACGACTTATCCATAAAGAGCTTTTTAAGGTCTTTGAGTTGTGCATTAGCACCAATGAAATTAGTGGCATTGTCGCAAAACATGGTCGAGGGTAAGCCACGTCGGCCAATTAAACGTTTCAGGGCAGCTATGAAAGCTTCTGACGACAAATCAGATACGGCTTCAATGTGGACTGCCTTGGTAACAAAACATACAAAAATTGCTACGTATCATTTATACGGCTGCTTTCCTCTTATTTTTAAGTACGTATATATAGGGCCACAAAAATCAACCCCACATCTTCCAAAGGGTCTTGCAGGAGTTACGCGTACAGTTGGCAAGTCACCCATTACTTGCTGTAAATGTATGCAGCTGTAAATGTGTCCAAGCACCGATTATCCAAAAATTTTGTCTTATAAAAGCCATCAGAGCTTTTGGACCCGCATGGTAGTTTTTTACGTGAGTGTCGCGTACTATGATATTAACAAAATGACAATCTTTCGGAAGTAAAAAGGGGTGTTTGCGGTTTTCTGGAATATCAGCATTCTCTAATCGACCTCCTACTCGAATCAATGGGAAACCATTTACATTTTGTATAAAGAGACTAAGCGATTTGAGAGAATTGTTTAGTTGTTTGCTTTTGCTCAAAATTTTAAACTCTTCGTGAAAATAGTTTTGTTGAATTATCCGAACAGCACTGATTAACGCTCGATTAAGTTCTTCGGGACTTATTTCATTATTTTTGTTTTTGTTGCGAAATCTGAATAACCAACATTCATAAAAAATTGAGTATAGAGTTATCGTTTGTTTGACACTTAAAAACGGTTTTACGAATTGCTGAATCAACGACATCGTCATTTAATGGCAACACAGTGTGCGGCCAGTTTTCAGATGGTTCTTGTAAAAATGCTGGCCCGGTAAACCAAATTGACGATGATAATTCAGAAACTGAGCAGCCACGGGATAGAACATCGGCTGGATTATTTGAAGTTGGTACGTGACGCCAAGTGCAGTTTGAAGTCTCTTCCTGAATATCGGATATTCGATTTCCAACAAAAGTTGTTAAGGTAGATGATTGTTTTTTAAGCCACAATAATACCACGGTTGAATCCGACCACAAAAATGTTTTAGGATTAAACTTCTCAAAAATATGCGATATTTTAGAATACAATTTTGAAAGTATATGTGCAGCGCACAATTCCAATTGTGGCATCGTTCTCTTTTTAGTAGGTGCAACTCGACATTTTGACGTAATTAAATGAACTGACGTTTGATATTATGCATTTGTACAACGCAGCATCCGTATGCACGTATTGACGCGTCGCAAAATCCGTGCAACTGCAGCGAACCTTGGCTTGGTTGTAATATGTATCGTGGTACTTTTAATAAATGTAATTTTTTAAGGTCCTCTATAAAATTAAGAAACGTATCCTTTACTTTCGGATTGACTTCAGTGTCCCAATCAATTTTTCTAATCCGCAAATCCTGCAGTAAGACTCTTGGTTGAATGAAAATAGGGTATAATAATCCCATCGGATCGAATATAGATGAAACCAACGATAGAATGGCACGTTTTGTAATGAATGCATATTGTTTTTTAGGTTGAAATGAAAAAAGAAACTTGTCCGTAATAGGATTCCATGTAATGCCTAGTGTACTTGTGATAGCTTGCTCATTCATGTTCATAGTTTTAGCTTGATTATTTTCCAAGTTCAAAGAATGATTAGTAGATTTAAATTTTGTCAATTGAAACCCACCTTGTTTTAATAATGATGTTGTCTCATCTATTATTTGACAAAGAGTCTTTAAATCATTAGCTCCGCTTAATAGATCGTCAACGTAAAATTGAGTTTTTACTATCTCCGAACCAATTTTGTAAATGTGTTGATATTTTTCGGTAAGAAATTGCATACTACGAATTGCTAAATATGGCGAAGAAGACATTCCGTATGTCACAGTATTCAACTGATAGGTTGAAATTGGTTGGTCTTTATGATACCTCCACAAAATTTGCTGAAATTGACGATGACATGGATTTATAAGCATTCTATACATTTTAGCGATGTCAGCTGTTAAAGCGTATTTCCAAAGTCTAAAGCGAATAAGCAACAAAAACAATTCATCTTGAATTGTAGGTCCAATGCATAAAATATCGTGTAATGATTTCATTGAAGATGTTTTTGACGACGCATCAAACACTACACGTAATTTAGTGCTTTCACTGGATGGTTTAAGTACGTATTGATGTGGTAAATAAAAATTGGGTTTTTCTAGGTTTGGCTCTACTTGTGTCATGTGCCCTAATTCTTCGTATTCTCTCATGAATTGCATTACGAGACAAACGCTTTTCTATGTATTGAAATCTTTTCAAAGCAGTGTTATACGAAGAACCAAGTGTAAGAGGGTCGTCCTTGAATGGCAGCATTACTTGAACTCTTCCATTTCTTAAAATTTCAACACTTTTAATGAATTTTGCTTCACAGGCTTGATGTTCATCATTATAATTTGTTGTATTGTTCATTCTCCATGGACCAAAATAATTCCAACTGTTTATTTAAATTATCATCATTATTGTGTATTGTAGTATATGATTGGAATTTGTGTCTATTATTCAATGTTTTATAACTTCCTGATACTACATATCCAAAGTAAGTTTCTTGTAAAAATGGCAAATCAGCACCAAGTTTTATCTTTTTAGTTCCAAGAATTTCAAAAAACGCTTCAGCACCTATTAACATGTCGATTGGTTGCGATTTATTAAATTGTTCGTCGGCCAAATCTATATTTGAAGGCTAATTCCAATTTTTGATATCCAGATCTATGTCTGGTTGATACCCTGACACACGATTTGTAATGTAAAAGTTTATTGAGTATTCTTTGCTATTATATCGAGAGCGAATATCTGTTTGAGTTTCAAATTTAATTTTTGATGACGTAGATCCAACTCCAATTATGTTTACTGATGTTTTTCTTTTGGGTAAATTTAAAACTTTGGCAAAATTGTCTGTAATGAGATTTACTTGGGAACACGAGTCCAGAAGAGCACGACATAACTTTAACTCACCAAGAACATCACGAACAAGAATGATGGCTGTAGCTAAAATTACTCCATCAGATGATTTTTTCAAATGAACATTTACGATGGCTGATGACGAAGTTGCTAGAGGCGAAGAAACCAAAACCGGCGGCGATTAATCACTGTTTTGTGTTGTTGTTGTGCGATGAAGCATCGTATGATGAGATTTATTACAAACCTTGCATTTATTTTTGGATGAGCATTTAGAGACTATGTGACCTTCTGACAGACAATTTATGCACAAGCCTAGTTTTTTGACCGTAGCAAAACGATTTTCACTATTCATTGCGTTGAACTTTGAACAACCACTTATCCAATGATCCAGACATTTGCATAAAGAACAAATTTTTTTGTTGAGTATAATAGGTAGAACGATAATTTTGTTGGCGTTGTGTATGACGTTTTTGAAAATCTGTGTTGGCACCAGAGTATGAAGGGAAGTTTTCTGAAGATTCTAAGAACTGGCACCTTCGTTCTAAATACTTACAATATCTATCCCATGATGGTAATTCCGCATAATCTAAATTTTCTCTCCACTTTATTTGTGTATCCTTGTCCGATTTCTAGCTTATTAGATGTATAATTATAGCGTTACAAATGTCTTCTGCCGCTCCTAATGACTTAAGGGAACCATAAATCGCTGAGGCACTGTCCACCAAACTTCGCAATTGCATTCCAGATGATTTATTCAAATTTTGCAAATCATAAAGATTTTGAATGTGCTCTATAAAAATTAATGTTTTGTTGTCATATCGCTCTTCTAATCGCTTTATTGCTTTTTCATAGTTGTCGGCAGTTATTTGAAACGCACGAACTGTATACAACGCTTGGCCCGACAAACAATGCAAGAGATGATTAAATTTTTCAATGTTGGATAATGATGAGTCGTCATCAACAAACTGTTTGAAAGACGACATAAAGTTTTTGTATGTGGAATACTTTCCATCAAATTTAGGCAATTCGAGACTCGGCAGCTTACTATGACTTGCAAATGGAACAGCAATTGATGTATCAACTAATAACTCTATAATTTTTGATTTTGTTTTGATACACAAATCCTCAATGTCAATTCTTGCTGTGTCTTTTGGATTAAGTTCTTCAATGTTTGTTTGTATTGACAACAGCTGTTTGAAGTATGCTTCGACTAAAGATAAACGACATTCTAATTCAGCAAGAGACATAGACGAAGAAATTAAGTTTTTTATTCTTGTTACATTTGCTTTTGATGTTTGCCTTTGTTTTACAAGAGTATCTAATTCAGCCATATTAAGGGATTTGAAAGCACTGGAATTTTATCAGGTATTTAATATGTATGTATGACAAATTAGATTAACACTAAATGAGATTGTTATTATTCTCTTAATATTGTTGACTAATTACAAATTATGTTTTAAGTGAAGAGAGTTGAAAGTTGTTTGTATGTTGATTGATGTTTCTTATTTTAACTAAATGACGAATGCACAACAAAAGGAGTTCGACGATTACAATAAACGAATGATGATATAAATAATTCTAATATTATTTTTGCACAATATATTTTCCAAAGTTTTTTTTTTTTTTAAAATTTAATTTTTGTTTTTTCTGAATACGTGCCCCACGTTGGGCGCCAAAAAATGTACGATCTGTGGATTTTTATCTGAATTTTAATACAAACGAAAAACGAAAATTGCACAGGGGCACGACGAAAAGATCAAACACTTGTTTTCGATAAACGTTATAAACAGAAACTAAACATTTTATTTGATATTTTTCTTTTTATACATGACAAGAGTTCTAAAACTGTAACTATGTAAAAAATTAACAAAAAATGTAGAAAATATTGGAAAACATATTACAGTGTGGTTACAACATATTCTTGACTTATGGAATTATTAATTACTATTACAATGTGAAGTTATTTTTGATTTTAAGAAACACAAATTATTAAAAGTACAAATTATTAGACTTTAAAGGCCCCAACAATACCGCTATTTCACAAAAACGAAGTGATCGAGATAACCTAAAAGTATTTCCGCAATTTATGGACTACAGCAAAACAGAATTGTCAAATGAGAACCCCTGCACATTTTTTTCGTTTCGGTATCTCGGGAAATATTGGAGATATTTGTACAAAATTTCACATGGCAACGCTCAATTAAAAAAAAATAGGCAAAAATCCGAATGAGCTGAAATTAAAAAAACTTTTCAAAGGGGGCATATTTTTTTGTAGATCTTCTCAGAGACTTTTTATATTTTAAATTTCAGCTCATTTGAATCATAAATGGATTTTTGGGTACTGTGAAATAGCTCCCAAATGAAATAACTCCCCACGAAAAAAGAAAAACACCCAAAAAATTTTTCATACAACTTGGGACTTATTTCATTATGAAACAACTCCTAACGCGTAGGGTGTTATTTCATAGTTTTTTGTTGGGAGTTATTGCATAATGAAATAACACCCAATGAAACAACGCCCTATGAAATTTTTGTTGGGTTTTATTTCATTTTACTTTGGGAATTAGGAGTCATTTCACTGTATTAGGAGTTATTTAATTTTAAAAGTGTATTAAAAACCGACTTCGCATACTATAAACTTTTTGCATTGCCGGCTTTCGGCCGGGCGCTAAGGTTTTCTCCTCTGGGGTGTATCAAAAACCGGCTTCGCTCAGAAAATATTATCTTTGCAATGTCGGCCTTTGTCAGGTCTCAACGATTTCTTACTCTGGTGCGAAATGAAAATCTGTTTTCGGAAATATTATTAAACCTTTGTGCAATGAAATAAATCTTTTCTGAGCGAAGCCAGGTTTTGATACACCCCAGAGGAAAAAACCTTAGCGCCCGACCGAAGGCCGTCAATGCAAAAAACTTTTCTGAGCGAAGCCAGTTTTTGATACACCTCAGAGGAGGAAACCTTTGCGATTCGCCATAAGCCCTCAATGCAAAAAATGTTTGGTGAGCGAAGAATAATTACACCTTTGTAGTTCTTTATTTCATTGGGAGTTAGATTACATAAATAAATTGCTTCGGATTGGGAATTATTTCATTTCTATTAGGATTTATTTCATTGGGAGTTATTTCGCTTTTTTTGAGACTAATATTTTTAAAATTATGAAACCGCCGATTATTGGGAATTATTTCATTTTACCCTTTGGTAGTTTTTTCATTTTTCAAGTTTTTGAATTATTTCATTTTTGATGGGATTTAATTCATTGGGAGTTATTTCACGGTACCGGATTTTTGGCGATTTAAAAAAAAAAGAATTGAGACCCGAGGTGACCAAATTTGCGGGGCGACGCACTGGCCCCCACCAGCGCTAGAAAGCTGAAAAAATGTAAAGCAACTAGAAAACACCTCAGCTTTAACCTTGCGGAATTTCGTAAGAATATCTCCAATAGTTCCCGAGATACCGAATTATTTTCATAAAAAAATCTTTCTAACGTATACGCAATGAATTTGCAACAAAACAGAAAACGCTATATTTGTTGCCAACGTTAAAACAAATAACATATAAAACCTTTATAAAATAGCCCATTGTATTTATTTAATATAAGCAAAAAATGTATCATATTCATGCACTTTTGTGGCAGTTATGAAGAAATTTATATGCAGGATTTGAGTTTCATTGTCGTATTTTTCTCGATTTTTATTTTAAATAGTCTACAAAAACTCTTCTATTTAAAAAGGCCCAAAAACTCTCAAATTATATTTAATTTAAAAAAATTAGGACATTTTTTCACTTTAGAAAGTCTGTAATTTGAAGGGTGTTGGAAAACACCATAAGCATTAGGGCGTGACAGTTGGATGATGGAACAGTTAAGAAGAACTTTATTTTTAAAAAAAGAATCTATGATGTTTCTTTTTTGAAATGATTAATTTTGTGTACACATTTCATAATATATTAATTAGAATTGATGGTCAAATCAAATTCCAAAAAAGTCAAAATTTTCAATTCAAATCTGATTGATTAAGACCCATATATATTTTTTTTAGAAAAAAGATTGTGTTCAACTTTGCACATATTATCCATAATAGGTTTATTCACTTCTCTGCCTTTCACACCACTTGATGTAAAATATAACAAATTGTTCCCGATGAAAATATTCGCTTTAAAAGTATTAAGGCAAAACATAATTGGTCAATTCACAAGATCTCTTATCATGTCATATTGTCATAATGTCCTAATGATACCGTGAAATAACTCCCAAATGAAATAACTCCCAATGAAAAAAATCCCATCAAAAATTAAATGATTCCCAAACTTGAAAAATGAAATAACTACCAAAAGGCAAAATGAAGTAACTCCCAGGCGGTTTCATAATTTTAAAAGTATTAGTCCCAAAAAAGCGAAATAACTCCCAATGAAATAAATCATAATAGAAATGAAATAATTGCCAATCCGAAACAATTTATTTATGTTATATAACTCCCAATGAAATAAAGAACTGCAAAGGTGGATTTATTCTTCGCTCACCAAACATTTTTTGCATTGCGGGCCTATGACATAGCGCAAAGGTTTCCTCCTCTGGGGTGTATCAAAAACTGGCTACGCTCAGAAAAGATTTTTGCATTGCAGGCCTTCGGCCGGGCGCTAAGGTTTTCTCCTCCTCATTGCAGAAAGGTTTTATAATATTTCAGAAAGCAGATTTTCATTTCGCACCAGAGTAAGAAATCGTTGCGACTTGACAAAGGCTGACAATGCAAAAATAATATTTTCTGAGCGAAGCCGGTTTTTGATACACCCCAGAGGAGAAAACCTAAGCGCCCGGCCGAAGGCCGTCAATGCAAGAAGTTTATAGTATGCGAAGCAGCTTTTTAATACACTTTAAAAATCACAAAAATGAAATAACTCCCAATACAGTGAAATTACTCCTAATTCCCAAAGTAAAATGAAATAAAATCCAACAAAAATTTCATTGGGAGTTGTTTCATTGGTAGTTATTTCATTGTGAAACAACTCCCAACAAAAAATTATGAAATAACACCCTACGCGTTAGGAGTTTTTTCATAATGAAATAAGTCCCAAGTTGTATGAAAAATTTGTTGGGTGTTATTTAATTTTTTCGTGGGGAATTATTTCATTTGGGAGTTATTTCACGGTACCGTCCTAATATTTCACAATGGTTTTTATTGCATTTCAAGCAAAAAATGTCCTAAAATAATACTACTTTCTATGCTATGTTTTAGAGTCGGTTAAGCCGAGACGCCAAGTCGTGATATATTAGGACATTATGACAATATGATTGATAGAAGACCTTGTGAATTGACCAAATGTAATTCAAAATAAGTCCTAAGACACTAATAGCTCATGTACTTTTTCTTTGGCCAGTGTCAAATTTTTGTTGCAATTTCATTCCACATACGTTATATATAAAAGAGTAACGTTGCTTACTGATTCATCATCGCACAGCCCAAACGACTGAAGCAAGAATCATGAAATTTTACTGTGGGTTCCACCCTCCCCAAAACGATCCAATATGAATGGATTTTTGGAAATACAAACCTTTAGGGTGTAAAAAAATGTAAATTCGGCAACCTTACATCTTCTAATCTAATGTGCGTGCACCAGGGTTTAACCCTTTCGCTACAGGTTTTTACTGGGTCACTAAAAAAATCCAATTTTTTGAATTTTGACTATAATTGGCCTTAACAACAACAATCAATACTCAATTTAAAAAAAGAAATTACCCTAAGTGTGTTTTTTGGACTGTATCCATATGGATACATATTTCGGTTATGGTAAAGAAAAATGCTAGTATATTATGTTTTTTTATATAGTGATAGTATAATCTGTTCTAGGAAAGGTTCTATTAGAACGGATTTTAAAATTTATAATCTAAAAAGAAAGTCTTCTGTAAAGTACTCCAAAAAATACTCTACAGGTAATTTTGTATTTTTCTTGGGGTATGCTTCAGAAAAACAAGTGTCTGGATTTGCCCAGGAAGTTTTTTCCACCGAAAATGTTCAACCTCTCTAAGTGGAACCGGTGGAGTTTAAACATTTTTATGACTTTTTCAACTGTGTTACTCTCTACTATCATCTACTATTATCAACTTCAATAACCCTATTATCAATATCAATAACCCTATCACCTTCATCATTATTATCAATATCTTGTATGTTGATTTTATACGGACCTTCTCTAGAAAGTTATTGTTATCGAAAGCATCAAATAAATTGTTTATAACTTCAGATTTTTCCGATTCTTCCAAGTCAGAAACATCAGAATCGACAAAATTGGCTAAAATCTTTTAAATTTCAGAGTATTTTGTTTATCTTGCCATTTTCTTAATTAAATTGAAATGGTATTTATGGATTTTATTTGTATTATGTGTATATCATTTACAACCATATGGATACAAACAATGTTTAAAAAATCCGCACAGCTTTGTTTTTGTTTAAAACAAAAAGCTATTGATGTAAAAAGTTAAAATAAACATTTTTCTTTATGTTGTATGTGTTTTTTTTTAATCATGGTCACATATATATGTTATTTGTAAAATAATAAAACCTTTTTTTCCAGTTTTGTAAAAATCCAAAAGTTTTTTATTGAAAATGATTCATAAGATCTTAAAAAACATCAATAAGTCGATACCTAAATCAATTCTTTGACTTTGAGATTGTCAGATGCCTTCAAAGTTGAGTGTATCCATATGGATACAATATAGCGAAAGGGTTAATATTCAGCACCAAAATAAATATTCTCATGTAATGACTGAACTGAAAAAAGTTTATGTCTTCAATTTCAACAATTTGCTTACTGAAAACTTTTGACTGTGCACTAGACTGTCCACTATTTGTATGGGGGAAAAAAAATGTCGGAATCTTGTTGGTCTTAACCCCACAAAATGATTCCCCTTTCCAGATATTGAGATAGCCGAAATTTGAGCTCGATTAAACGACGTTAACCCGTGCCGCTCGTCGCTCAAAGTGTGAAAAAATCAACATTTTTGGTCAAAAAGCTAACATAAGAAGCTATAACTCCAGAACGGTAAATAATGGAAACACGATTAGTATCTCAAAACAAAGCTAATATTGTTCTTCAAAATTTATTTTATATACATTATTCTTGTTACTTTAAGCCAAACAGAGTTACAACAGCTTTTGTCTCCAAAAACGTGACCTAGTCGCGGTAGGAGCATACTTCGTATATTTTGATATTATGTGAAAAATGTTGCTAGTAAGTACATATTTTTACATTTTATTGTTATTGAATCATAATGTACATAGATTTAGTATTTCAAAAAGATATAAAACACAAAAATTGGTTGAAAAATGTAAAAGTTATTAAAAATTCTCCAGGCAATTAACGTGTCTCGGAGCACTTGATTATGATATGTGGAAAAAAATTTAACTTATTTTGAAAACTATACGAATAAAACTATTTTATTATATAAAATATATCTATGTTTGCTCAAATATAAGTTTTTTTCCTTAAAATATAACGTGAATCTGTTCTCAGCTATGGTAAAAAAAATTTTTTTTTTAGACGACAGTTTCAAAACACCATTTTCAGTTTTTTTTAAACTTTGTTAAACAAATTTTTAAATTTTTTAAATATCACCGGGGGGTTTATGGTCAATAGATTAGGGAACAAAACAGTGAAAAAATTAGGTCAATACCTCTTATAGTTTAGGTGTACCTGCGGTTTGAATTCTGCGGATTTCGCGAAAAACTCATTTTTTTGGAATATTTTAGAAAATATGTCATAATTTTTTATTGTTATACATTTTAACCAAAATATTTACAGAATATTATTTCTCAGATATTAAAAAATATGTCCCTGAAGTTATATATAAATCGGGAAATCCTAAGGCGTAAACTTTGGAGGTCAAAGGTCAAATTTCGCAATATTTGGAAATTCACATTGAAACATATGGAAATAATCTTTATTTGTCGACCATATTTACTAAAATTACAGGATTTTATGGTATATGGTCCGATATTTAGAATAACATAAAAAAAAATCAAATTAACCCTTTAAAGCATTTGGGTCAAATATGACCCCAAAGTTAATAAAATCAATTTTAATAAATTTAAAAATAAAAAAATGAATATAATTTATATTCAGGAAAAAAAAAATAATAATTGAACCCTTTGGATCATTTAAAATTTCAGTTTTAGTCATATTCTTATTGAAACATATGGCAAAATTATTTATTTGTCGACAGGAATTTATAGTATTTTAAAATAACAACAAAAAAAAACCAAATTAACCCTTTAGAGCACTTGGGTCCAATATGACCCCAAAGTTCAAAAAATCAATTTTAATAATTTTAATAGTTTTTTGAGTTTATATTAGAAATATAATAACAAAAAATGAAGTAATACTGATAAGTCTAATAACATTTTTTATTTTAAAACATAAAAAGGTATATAATTCATACAAAACAGATATAGAAAAGATACAGACTAAGTACTAAATGATTTGATAATTTTATGTAGTTATGTAACCTATTGTAGGGCTTTTGTTAAAGTAGTTTTTGAAGCGTCAGGATATAATTCTCGGCATTTGCTTACAACTTGCAGCACATATTGCTTTTGTTCTTCATCATTTGTCAGACTTATTTTTTTTTAATGAATATAAATTATACTAATTTTTTTTTATTTTTAAAATTATATAGAGCATTATTAAAATTGATTTTTTGAACTTTGGGGTCATATTGGACCCAAGTGCTCTAAAGGGTTAATTTGGTTTTTTTGTTGTTATTTTAAAATACTATAAATTCCTGTAATTTTAGTAAATATGGTCGACAAATAAATAATTTTGCCATATGTTTCAATAAGAATATGACTAAAACTGAAATTTTAAATGATCCAAAGGGTTCAATTATTATTTTTTTTTTCCTGAATATAAATTATATTCATTTTTTTATTTTTAAATTTATTAAAATTGATTTTATTAACTTTGGGGTCATATTTGACCCAAATGCTTTAAAGGGTTAATTTGATATTTTTTTTATGTTATTCTAAATATCGGACCATATACCATAAAATCCTGTAATTTTAGTAAATATGGTCGACAAATAAAGATTATTTCCATATGTTTCAATGTGAATTTCCAAATATTGCGAAATTTGACCTTTGACCTCCAAAGTTTACGCCTTAGGATTTCCCGATTTATATATAACTTCAGGGACATATTTTTTAATATCTGAGAAATAATATTCTGTAAATATTTTGGTTAAAATGTATAACAATAAAAAATTATGACATATTTTCTAAAATATTCCAAAAAAATGAGTTTTTCGCGAAATCCGCAGAATTCATACCGCAGGTACACCTGAACTATAAGAGGTATTGACCTAATTTTTTCACTGTTTTGTTCCCTAATCTATTGACCATAAACCCCCCGGTGATATTTAAAAAATTTAAAAATTTGTTTAACAAAGTTTAAAAAAAACTGAAAATGGTGTTTTGAAACTGTCGTCTAAAAAAAAAATTTTTTTTGACCATAGCTGAGAACAGATTCACGTTATATTTTAAGGAAAAAAACTTATATTTGAGCAAACATAGATATATTTTATGTAATAAAATAGTTTTATTCGTATAGTTTTCAAAATAAGTTAAATTTTTTTCCACATATCATAATCAAGTGCTCCGAGACACGTTAATGGCCTGGGGAATTTTTAATAACTTTTACATTTTTCAACCAATTTTTGTGTTTTATATCTTTTTGAAATACTAAATCTATGTACATTATGATTCAATAACAATAAAATGTAAAAATATGTACTTACTAGCAACATTTTTCACATAATATCAAAATATACGAAGTATGCTCCTACCGCGACTCTGTTTGGCTTAAAGTAACAAGAATAATGTATATAAAATAAATTTTGAAGCGTCAGGATATAATTCTCGGCATTTGCTTACAACTTGCAGCACATATTGCTTTTGTTCTTCATCATTTGTCAGACTTATTTTTTTTTAATGAATATAAATTATACTAATTTTTTTTTATTTTTAAAATTATATAGAGCATTATTAAAATTGATTTTTTGAACTTTGGGGTCATATTGGACCCAAGTGCTCTAAAGGGTTAATTTGGTTTTTTTGTTGTTATTTTAAAATACTATAAATTCCTGTAATTTTAGTAAATATGGTCGACAAATAAATAATTTTGCCATATGTTTCAATAAGAATATGACTAAAACTGAAATTTTAAATGATCCAAAGGGTTCAATTATTATTTTTTTTTTTCCTGAATATAAATTATATTCATTTTTTTATTTTTAAATTTATTAAAATTGATTTTATTAACTTTGGGGTCCTATTTGACCCAAATGCTTTAAAGGGTTAATTTGATATTTTTTTTATGTTATTCTAAATATCGGACCATATACCATAAAATCCTGTAATTTTAGTAAATATGGTCGACAAATAAAGATTATTTCCATATGTTTCAATGTGAATTTCCAAATATTGCGAAATTTGACCTTTGACCTCCAAAGTTTACGCCTTAGGATTTCCCGATTTATATATAACTTCAGGGACATATTTTTTAATATCTGAGAAATAATATTCTGTAAATATTTTGGTTAAAATGTATAACAATAAAAAATTATGACATATTTTCTAAAATATTCCAAAAAAATGAGTTTTTCGCGAAATCCGCAGAATTCATACCGCAGGTACACCTGAACTATAAGAGGTATTGACCTAATTTTTTCACTGTTTTGTTCCCTAATCTATTGACCATAAACCCCCCGGTGATATTTAAAAAATTTAAAAATTTGTTTAACAAAGTTTAAAAAAAACTGAAAATGGTGTTTTGAAACTGTCGTCTAAAAAAAAAATTTTTTTTGACCATAGCTGAGAACAGATTCACGTTATATTTTAAGGAAAAAAACTTATATTTGAGCAAACATAGATATATTTTATGTAATAAAATAGTTTTATTCGTATAGTTTTCAAAATAAGTTAAATTTTTTTCCACATATCATAATCAAGTGCTCCGAGACACGTTAATGGCCTGGGGAATTTTTAATAACTTTTACATTTTTCAACCAATTTTTGTGTTTTATATCTTTTTGAAATACTAAATCTATGTACATTATGATTCAATAACAATAAAATGTAAAAATATGTACTTACTAGCAACATTTTTCACATAATATCAAAATATACGAAGTATGCTCCTACCGCGACTAGGTCACGTTTTTGGAGACAAAAGCTGTTGTAACTCTGTTTGGCTTAAAGTAACAAGAATAATGTATATAAAATAAATTTTGAAGAACAATATTAGCTTTGTTTTGAGATACTAATCGTGTTTCCATTATTTACCGTTCTGGAGTTATAGCTTCTTATGTTAGCTTTTTGACCAAAAATGTTGATTTTTTCAAACTTTGAGCGACGAGCGGCACGGGTTAACGTCGTTTAATCGAGCTCAAATTTCGGCTATCTTAATATCTGGAAAGGGGAATCGTTTTGTGGGGTTAAGACCCACAAGATTCCAAAATCGATTTTTTGTGGACAGCACGCACATTACTGCAACAAACAGCAATCGATTTTGTTTTTTCCAGCAGCCAAATGAATCAGCAGCAGCCATGTTTCACTTTTCAACTCTACCGAACTGATTGCACGACATCAACATTTCTTGTTCAAGTGGCCTGAGATACGATAATGATCTGGGGAATTTTTAATAACTTTAAAATTTTTTAACCAATTTTTATATTTTATATCTCATTAGAACGACAATTACGTACACATTTCGATTCTTATGCATTCGATTGCAAAAATAATTATTTAGTAGCAAAATTTTTACAAAACCTGAAAATTTTGAATTTTTTCCGAATTTTAACGGTAATACAGTTTGTGGGTCAATTTGACCCAAAGGAGATATAGGTTTAATCTAAAAAACATTTTTTTGTCAGTAGTTTTCATAAATATAAATAAATCTACATATTTATGTAACATAATGCAGAAAGTTAAGGAGTTTTACAAATTTATTTCATATAAATAGTAAAATTTTGTATATATCTGTCCTTTAACCTCGATGCACGTCCCGAAATCGTTGTCCGATTTGGCTCAAATTTTGAGTACTTATCTTTTAGACCTAGTGTCACAAAATTCCACCCGGCACTCTTTGAAATCTAAAAAAAAAAATCGGCGGTCACCCTAATGTATATGTACACAGTCTTACAAAAGTTTACATGCCCCTAATATATTTCCTCTTTATTAATAAATATTTAATGAAAAATTATTTAATTACTTTTTTTATGCTATTTCGGATTTATTGAGATAAAATAAACACAAAACTAATTTATTTTCATTAAATTCTACTAAAAACATAAAATAATTAATTTTTTGGCATAAAGCTAATTTACATAAGTTTACATACGGGATAAAAAAAATAAATTAATATTTTGTGTGGCCTCTTTTGGCTTTAATTACAGCAGATAATCTATTTGGCATGGACAAAGACAATTTTTTTGTTATTTCTGGAGTAATTTTGCTCCATTCTTCCATCATCGCTTCTTTGAGTGCTGGAACTGATGTTACTTGTCGATTTTTTTTTATCCCGTATGTTAGGTTAGGTTCCATGGGCAGCCGCTCCTCAAGCAGCTCACTTGGGTCCATTCAAATCTGATCCCATTGTGATACCCAAGGGGTAGACAGCAGGGTATTTACAATACTTCCGTTGCCTCCAGATTAAACCAGCCAGATTCCCGGATGAAGGAGTAGATTCGTCTAAGATTCATCCTTGATAGCTCATTCAAGTATGATAGGAATGGAGATCCTAGGATGCGTTGCCTCAGGTTTGTCAGAGCCGGGCATTGGCAGAAAAGGTGATTCACAGTCTCTTCCTCTTCTTCATTATGGCAGCTTCTACAGTAATCATTGTACCGTAGGCCCATTCTTCTAGCGTGTGCCCCAATTAAACAATGTCCTGTAATAAAGGAGACAATTAGCCTTATTTGCTCACGACGGTAATCCACAAGTAGATTCGTCCTGCTGGCATCATATGCGGGCCAGGTCGACCTCGCTGTAGCACAGGAAGGTTCATTAGTCCACTTGTTTTGTGCAGTCTCATATAGTATCTGCTGAACAGCCATCTTGCATTTAACAAGGGAGATACCAGAAAAGGGGTCGATTGCCTCATCATTCATCATCGCACCCCTTTTGGCCAAAGCGTCTGCTATACAATTACCCTGATTTCCATCGTGTCCAGGGACCCATATCAGCGTTATCCTAGAATGTCTCGCTATCTCATTTAGGGATACCCGGCATTCCTCGGTTAATCTAGATGTCGTGAGGACACCCGCTATTCCGTTAACGGCAGCCTTGCTGTCAGTAAATATACATATATCACCAGATATATCATAATACTTCAGCCAGTTGGATGCACGTTTAATGGCAGTAATTTCCGCCTGAAGAGCAGTACTGAAGTCAGGTAGCCTAAAGAAGGATTTAATCCCAAAGTTTTCAATATAGAAACCTCCAACGACCCCGTTTCCCCTATTAGAGCCGTCAGTGTATATCCTTATGACATCATCAGGGGGAATCATAATATGGAATTGCCTATCGAAAAAAGGTTTTGCGATGCAGTAATCAACATTACCATGTATGTGTCCATAGTAATTCAATATCCTAGAGTGTCCAAGGTCCTTGCCAGACCACGAACATTCAGCATTTAGCCTCACAGCAGAGTTGAGAGCCATTTGTATCACCATCAAATCCACTGGTAACCAGTTTAAGATAGTAAAGAGTGCCTTAGAGGAAGTAGACCTTATAACGCCCGTAATCAGTATCGCTACAGTCCGTAGTACTCGTTCGACGGCCTTCCGGTGAGTAGCATTGCCCAAAGCATGCCACCACACTAATACTCCATAGAACAAGATGGGTTTAACAACTGCTTTAAAGATCCAATTGATACCCTTTGGCATAATACCCCAGTTAGTGCCAATTGCCTTCTTACAGGAGTAGATGGCCACATAGGCCTTATTAGTCCTGTTCTGAATGTTTAAATTCCAGGACAGTCTCTTATCTAGAATGCTGCCAAGATATTTCGAATTATCCCTGATCTCAAGATTGATTCCATTCAGTCTAGGTAGTCTAAAGTCATCGATCGTATACCTCCTAGTGAAGAGAACCAGTTCCGCTTTTTGGGGATTCACACTAAGTCCACTCACTCAGTGTACTTAATGCAGGCTCCATACAACTGGATATTGTATCCAGAAATTTACCAGATATTAGTACTGCAACATCGTCAGCATACGCGACTGTTTTGATCCTTCTGTTGTCCATCCTAACCAACAGGGTATTCATAGCCAAATTCCACAGAAGTGGAGATAGTACACCACCCTGCGGGGTACCACGATTGGCCACTCTTGAAACAATTATGCCACCTAGGGTGGCACTTATGACTCTATAACCGAGTATCTCTCCGACTATTCGGCGTACACATTGATCAACCCCAAGTTCATCCATCGCAGATAGGATGGCGTCGGCCCTGACATTATTAAAAGCCCCCTCAATATCGAGAAAGGCCACAAGTGAATACTCCTTATGTGATAGCGACTCTTCAATGGAGCCGACTAACGAATGTAGAACTGTTTCCACAGATTTGCCCTTGGTGTAGGCATGTTGGGATCTAGAGATGAGTTCCTTCGGAATGGTCATTCTCAAGTATACGTCAATTACCCTTTCTAGGGTTTTCAACAAAAAGTATGCAAGACAAATTGGTCTGTAACTCCTTAACTCCTTTAGGAATAAAGATTAATCTACACCTCGTCCACCACGTAGGAATATAGGTCCATCTGATACACGCTGTGTATATATTAATGAGCCATGGTATAACTATTACTTCATTTTTCTGAAGATCAGCAGGGATGATGCCATCCGGCCCGGGGGATTTAAACGGGCCGAAGCTATTGATAGCCCACTGGATTCTTTCCCTATTCACTGGAACAGAGTTATCAAACGGAGCAGCATAATCAGGAGCCCTATTAACACTCTCATCGTCGACTGGAAGGCAGCCTGGGAAGTGAGTGTCCAATAGGACCTCAAGAGTTTCCTTACTATCCAGAGTCCATCTACCACAGGGTTTCTGAATATAGCTTGGCACAACCGGTGAGGTTGATAGAATTTTACGTAATCGGTTAGTCTCAGAGGATCCTTCCACGCCGCTACAGAAGTCCCTCAAAGCTTTCCTTTTCGCGTTCCTCGTAAGGTTCTTAAAGTGATTCACAGAGGACTTGTATGTCGACCAGTTACCCAGCCTCTTTGCCTCGTTGAACAGTTTACGACACGTCCTTCTGGCGTGTGCTATTTCAGGATTCCACCAGGGAGGCTTGTTCCTACCCCTGCAAATATTTGGCTTACAAGCCGAATTAGTAGCGGATTGGAACGCTTCTGTAAGTGTCCCGACTGCTAACTCAATATCTTCCCTACTTTCAATAGAGGGCAGGTCTGGTAAAGACCGAGAGAGTACATCACTTTACAACTCCCAATTGGTCTTCTTCCTATTTAGAATGGTCTCAACATTCCTGTAAGTTACACCAATATTGAAATCAATATATTGGTGATCTGAAAAAGAGCAGTCGCTTGAGACAGCCCAATTATTTATAATACTGTGGTGCTCAGCACTCACAAGTGTTAAGTCTAGTACCTCACTTCTGTTCGAAACAATGAAGGTAGGTTCTGAACCTCTATTTACTACTTCCAAACTACTATTAAGTATGAAACTGAAAAGACTCTCACCTCTTGTATTGGTGTCACTGCTACCCCATATAATATGGTGCGAGTTGGCGTCAGCACAGATAATCAAAGGTATCCACGATTCATTCGCCTTTTTCACAGCACTACGGACAACATCATTTGGTGGATGCTCTCCGTGGTCATGCGCCATGTAGCTGGATATCAGCCATAACACACTGCCTTCATTGGTTTCCCATGAGACTGCTACTGTATCTTCATTGCTGTAATCAGACAGAATGAAGATATTCAAAGAGCTTTTAGCCAATATACAGGATCTAATTTTACCTGCGCCTCTAGCGTAGTAGAGCTTATAGCCCTTCAAACATAGTCCACAGATACGATCCTGGTGGATCCAAGGTTCCTGGACCATGACTAGCTCCTCCCCGTTTTTAGCAAGTCGGAGGAGCAGTGCAGCGGATGCTGCTTTAGAGTGGTGAAGGTTGATTTGTGTCACCTAAATGCTCCATTTTAACAATGGTCCTCCTGATCAGAATTGAGGAGGGCGTCTTCGTCAACCGCCTCATCCATCCGTTCAAAGAAGGTACCAACCAGTTCGGAGACAGAGCTGGTATCTGCAGTGTCGGTTGGACCGGCGGCTTCATTGCTTTCCATGCCTTCTTCCGAAAGCCTTTGTTGTCGCTACGCTACGCAAGATGATCGTACCAAATCCATAGTAGACCTTCCCTTGTGTCTTCCTTAGCGGCCCCAAAGAGTCCTTATTCAGGACAACGATTGCCTTTCTCGAAGAACCCTCAGTATCCGTAACCTTCACAACTTTCCAATCATGAGTCGGAAGCTGTGGGTTACAGCACTGCTGGATCTCCAAGATCTCCTCCGGGCTAGATGGCTCAGCTGGTATTTTAGCTATGGACCTAGGCTTTCGGGGTATCTCACTCACAGATACCACCTCAAGCCTAGATCCCGGCCATACCTCACCCAATGATGCGACAGCAGTCCCGAGTAGCAACGCTGAGCGTTCATCTACACAGGACATCAATTTTACGTGACCCTGGTACCAACCAGCATCATCGCATTGTGGAGGAGTGCCTGGGTTCTCTTTGAGAACTTTCCAGAACACCCCTACCAGTTTCTGCTTCACCGCATCACAATTCAATTGAAATATGGATCCGTCATTGGCACTCCGGTCGATAACCGCCCTAACGAGGTTGTCTTTGACAATCTCACTAAAGGACTTGGCTAACGACTTTTGCACCGCTTTGGGTCTTTTGGGACCCGGTTGCTGGCTCTTGGCCGCTGCATCCTCCTCTGAACGCTGCCGTTTAGGCCCCGCTGACGATTCAGCAGAAGTAGGAGCGGTCTTAAGACCAGCAATATGAGCTTTCGCCCAGGAGAGAGAAGCTTGTTGCTCCTTAGTGAGTTCCTCGACTTTTTAGAGCCGAGTGCCTCAATGAAGCGATAGGCGGATCGCCTGGTGGTAGCAGCCCTTCTAGCAGGGTTTTTATGCCTGGGGTTAGAATCAGAGCCGGGGTTGCCCAGGGGTGATGCGTCTTCAGGACAGGAGGGTTCCGTCACTAGACCTGATCGCATAATTGGCATATGGGAGGCCTTTAAGAGGGGCGACTTGGTCGCTTCCCCCTTAGAGACACCCGAGACAGGGGATTTAGCCGTCAGGACGGCTTGGGCTTTGGCGGCTTTGGAGGTACTTGGGGAGAAATCCAGAGGTACCTAGCCGCTTAGGTCACTACCACCTATTGCACTAAATTTTTTACAGTCAGCCAACCTGGGTGTACCAGATTGACCTCCTGCGACACCAGTAGCTAGTCTGCAGGCCCGGTGTGATAACCTGACTAGCCTGAGTCACAGTAACATTCGACTCTCCACAGCCCGTTACCATCGCTGTGGGAGTAGGGTCCCCGGAGATTATGAAGCCCCCGACCGGGTACATGGGGCATGACTCGCGACCTTCCATGTGTCCTAATGGACAATTTTGGTGCATTTTATACCTGCTGCCAGGTGTTGAATAACTGCCGCCCCAACTTGGGAAATCAGGCGTAGACCACCAGCCGCCCAATGTGGGAAACAGACGCTGGTGGATTTCTGACGGACATTAAAAAGAGCCCTTACGGACCAGCCGGACCACCAACAGAACCACCTATCTCAATGAGGGGAAAACGGTTCGATGGCAAACATTTGATAGCCGCCCCAAAGGAGAACAGACGCTATCAGACAAAGGGGGAGGGTAGTTCTTAGTGTCATGCTCAACATGTGCTCTTCTGGAATGTGCCCTCCAGCATGACCAACACGAATCATCGCATTTAAGCCTCTACATAGCGTCAAGAAGACTACCCGTATGTAAACTTATGTAAATTAGCTTTTTGCCAAAATATGAATTATTTTATGTTTTTTAGTAGAATTTAATGAAAATAAATTAGTTTTGTGTTTATTTTATCTCAATAAATCCAAAATAGCATAGAAAAAGTAATTAAAAAATTGTTCACTAAATATTTATTAATAAAGATGAAATATATTAGGGGTATGTAAACTTTTGTAAGACTGTGTATTTCCTGAATGATACATGGTAAATATACTACCATTTTCCATTTGTAAAAGTAAAATCACATACTTAATAAAATGTTATGCTTTATTTTCTACCATACTATATACTACCATACTAATATACTACAATTTTCCATTTGTAGAAATAAAACCACATACTTAATAAAATGTTATGCTTTATTTTCATTAAATTTACATTAAAGTGTTCCAAAAAGAATAATTTCCGAATTTCGACCGGCCCTCAAAAATGTTCTTTGGATTACAAAAACATGTTCTAAAAAATATTAAGTTGATAGATAAGGTTACCCGATGCCGCAATGACCTTGTTTTTTGGAGGGGAAAATGTGTATTTTTTTCCATTCTAGCAAACATTTCTTCATTAAATAAGTATGCTTGTATTTTAATGTAAAGTAATCGTAATGTACACGCAATTTGTGTTCTAAAGAAATATAAAAAACCAAACCCAATAAAACAAATTGTAAAGTTATTACATATTCCGTAGGCTACTTAGGAAAAAAATTACATATTTTGAGAAATATTCTGGAATCCGTTAACCGTTTTTTTTCCTATTTTAAAAACCTACCTTTCAAATACATATTTTATATTTCCAATAATTCGACAGACCAATATTTAACAATATTTCATTATTTTCGTATCAAAAATCTTTAGCAATGTTTAAAATATTTTTTTGAAATAAAACCAAAGGTTTACGATATGAAATATTTACCAAAAAATCGGCATTTCACAATATTCTAGACCTGGGTTTCAGAAGATTAACACGAAACACGTTTTTTTTTTAAAAAGTCGGTTTTGAATATTACAATCAGTAATTACTCGAAAATGAGTTTTTTGTTATTGTATTATAACTTTTTCATATGTATGATCAAAAAAGTTGATTTCTATGAGAGGTGTGGATACTTTGTAATTTATATACTTAGTACTTAATATACTTTATAAATAATTTAATTTTTAAGTTTTCATTGGGTTTTAAATTTGAAAAATGTTTGTGTGAAAACATAAAATATTTAATTATTACTATTGATTTTTCACAAAACTTATAAATACAAATAAAATTTTGTTTTTCATTTTATAATAAAAAATTATCATTATTATTATAAAAATATAACCACCACATATTGGCGATCCTGCCAGGAGAATATATTTAAATCAAATGCAAATTTTTACCAGTTACGATAAGAAATTCAATACTCAAGATATAACTTTTAATCGGAAATGTTGACCAGTTACGAGAAGAAATTCAATACTCAAGTTTATCAATATTGAGCAATATTCTTTGATTTCAAGCTACATATATGTATATACGAACTATCAGTGACTTATGAATAGTAATTTACGAGAAGCTTAGCGGATCTCAATACAACCAAGTCTCCTGGGCCGGATTTTATACCAGCACTGGTCTTGAAGCAGTGTTCTTCGACGCTAGCCCGTCCGTTAGCAAACCTTTTCAGCATATTATACCGTGCCGGTGAATTTCCTATATGTTGGAAGGTTGCTAATGTAACGCCAATTCCAAAAAAGGGAGAGGCAAACAACCCTGAAAATTATCACCCAATAGCAATTTGTTCTGCACTTTCCAAAGTTATGGAGAGTATGGTTAACCACCATCTTGGAAATATCTAGAGTCGAACAATTTACTTAGCGACCGGCAGTACGGCTTTCGTAGAGGACGCTCTACGGAGGGCTTGCCTTCCTATCGGAAAAATGGTGCCGTTCCATCCACCGTTTTGGCAAAAGTAAAGTGGTGGCTCTAGATATTTCTAAGGCATTCGATAGGGTGTGGCATGGTGCGCTCTTATCGAAACTTATTGCTTTTGGTGTCGGTAATGTCTTCTCTCGATTTATATCGAACTTTCTCAGAGATCGCACTATACGAGTTGTTGTAGATGGGATCTCATCAAATGAGTTCAAGATTAATTCAGGGGTACCGCAAGGCTCCGTTCTTTCTCCTACTCTATTCCTTATTTTTCTAAATGACCTTCTAAGTCAAACTTCCAACCCTATCTATTCTTTTGCAGATGACAGCAACATTTGCCATTCATATTCATTCAACTATAGGCCAAGCCTTTCGGAGATTGGGGCAATGAGGCAAAACATGAATGATACATTTAACTAAGATCTTGTGACAAGGTGCTTATCGGTGACAGTAGGGTATCCAGCTCTATTGATTCTCTGGAGCATCGTCGCAATGTGGGCTGTGTTTCACTGTTCTATCGATACTATAATGGAATGTGTTCTGATGAAATTAGGGAACTCGTTCCCGAAACCCGCAGTTTCTTACGAAATACGCGTTCATCATCGGGGTCTCATCCATTCGTGGTCGATTTGTCAGTGGATCGCACAACACACTACAGAGAAAATTCGTTTTTTAGCCGTACCGTCCGTATGTGGAATAAGCTTCCTGTCGAAGTATTTCCTGTCCCTTACAATGTAGGAAAATTCAAATCAAATGTCCACAGACACTACTTCATGCAGAGATGCAGTTTACAACCAAGGGCATATCTGCAGATAAGACAAAATATGAACATATTATTACAGCACTTCCACAAGAAGTAACAATTACTGTTCTAGATATCATTCAGAATCCACCACCTAATAATCTTTATAATAATCTAATGGTGTTTTCTTTTCTGATAAAAATGTTCCATTTATGTTACCATTGGCGCAGGGGTGAAAAATTATAATTTTTCTTTCTTATTATGTTGCACAAATAATTGGTAAATATGTTACATATCTCAATTATATTTCAGTGTGAGATAATACCCTTTTTTGCAGCTGCGTTAAGTACTTTTTTATGCAAAAAATGTTTGACAACAGCTGATTTCTATTATTGAAAATCAGTGTTGTTAATGCTTATTGGCAAACACACATAATTGAATGTCGAAAGTCTGTTTAACAGTGTTAAATATCGCTTTTTAATACAAATTTCCAATTCAATATTTGGCACGCTAAATATACATTAGTGTTAAGTGTAAAATCAAGAAATTATTTTGTTCCATTCTAATAGAAAAAATGATAATAATATTACACATTTATAAGGCATAATATTTTTTAGAAAAGAAAACACCATAAAAAAGGTATTAGTAGAACGACATTCACTGAGCGAAACTTCCCGGTTAGAGAAAATTTTGTCCGACAGCGAAATGGGTAACAGAAAACCAACCGAATTTTATCGCTCATTATCTCTTTTAGCTGGAAATAGTTTTAGTCCAGATATCTTGAAGAAATTATGGTTGAGGAAACTCCCAAAAAGTCTTAATGTAGCTTTAACGGGATCCAATCATAACGACATTTCCGAAATGATACAATTAGGAGATAAGATATGGGAAATTATGTTTAATGGCGAAGTGGCCAATACTAAAGAACACAACCCAACAAACATTGAAAATTTGACGAAAACTTTGTGTGAAAATATGAATAAACTATGCGTTGAATTCAACTCTCTTAAAATGGAGTTACGTTCTTCTTATCAAAATAGGTATAGGAGAAATTCACGTTCAAGAGTTCGTTCTACTAGCAGAGATTGGCTTTGTAGATTTCACTACCGATTTGGAGATAAAGCTAATCGTTGCGAACAACCCTGTTCTTATAATAAAAATTCGTCAAACTAATATCTCCCATTGTTGAGGCCACAAACAATGGTGATGTAAACTCAATGTCTCGTCGCCTTTTTGTTTTTGATAAGATCAATAAATAAAATAATAGAGCAGAAGATCCCTTAAATTATAAAGTAGCTAAGACGGAATTTGTTTCTTCAGCACTTCATCTTGTTTCAAAGAAAGATCCTAACGATTGGCGACCTTGTGGAGATTTTAGAAGACTTAATGCTGTGACAGTTCCGGGCCGCTATCCGTTACCACACATTCATGACTTAAATATGAATATGCGAAATAAGAAAATCTTTTCGAAATTAGATTTAATTAGGGCTTATCATCAAATACCAATGGCAAAGGAAGATATTTACAAAACTGCAATAACTACACCATTTGGAATGTTCGAATTTTTACGAATGCCATTCCGTTTAAGAAATTCAGCTCAAACATTCCAACGCTTTATAAATGAAGTATTTCGTGGATTAGATTTTGTTTTCACTTATATCGATGACGTTCTAATAGCTAGCGAAAGTGAAGAAGAGCATTACGAACATTTGAGAACAGTATTTCAACGATTAGATGAATACGGATTAAACATAAAACCGGGTAAATGTACTTTCGGAGTAGATAATATAAATGTTTTGAGTCACAATATATCCGAGAAGGGTATTCAACCATCAGAAGAAAAGGTTACAGCTATAAGGCGGTTTGAGCGTCCACTATCAGTTAAACAGATGCAAAAACTCGTTGGTATGGTAAATTACTACCACCGTTATATACCAAATTTAGCGCATAAAACCGCAATCTTACATGAATTAATGAACGATGCCATTAAAAAAAGACATTTGATGAGATTAAAAATAGTTTTGCGTCTCGTGTTCTACTAAATCATTAAAATAAATTTGCAAATTTAACATTAACTGTTGACGCTTCAAATGTTGCTGTGGGTGGTGTTTTACAACAAGTTTTTAATGGTAAAGTTGAACCCTTGGTATTTTTCTCAAGAAAAGTTACTACGACAGAAACAAAGTATAGTACATTTGATCGCGAATTACTAGCTATATATTTAAATATTAAGTGTTACGATTTTCTTGTCATGAACAATCAACTTTTTTATATTTGTTTTTTTTTTTTTGAATTTGAAATCAATATTTCAGTGAGGATTACTTCCCACATTTCTTTTAAAACAGAACAAAACAAAATCCAATGCTTCCCATATTATTTTTATTTGCACTAATGTTAAGAGTATACATTTACATATGATGCATGCTAATCTCTTTAATTTGATTCTTTGCTAATAAATGTGATCTCTTTACATTTGCTGTTCACCAATAAAGAGTTAGATTTTTTTTACAACGACACTCTTTACCTATTAATGGATTTTGTTTTTGTTGTTATTATTAACTTCTTTTAACTACTAAGAGAATAAAGATTTTTTTTTATTTCTTTACTTTGGTACAAAAGTAACTCAATGAGTGTAGATCTTTTGACTTTGATTTTTTAATTTTTTTTTATTAGTGGTTTTTTTTTTTGTTCTTTCTCTTATTGTTGTCAACTATGTATTTCTAATTCACTTTGACCACAGCAAAATTATGTAGGCAATATTTCATTACCATTCGTTACATTTTTTTTTTTTTGCAAATTGTAACGGGATTTTTCTTGAAGATGTACTTCTTGTCTTTTAAAATTTGTGTAACCAAGTCATTAATAAAGTGAATGTTGTATGGAAAACAATAACCACGGAATTATAAGACGACTAAAGTGAATATAGTAAAATATTTAATATTAGTGTTACCAAAAAACTAATCGAAATTAGAAAGTCTTAAATAATTCTTAATTGCATTTAATTATTTATTAAAGAATTTGGTCTAAGTGATACAATTTAAGGTACCTAAATTTTAGGTACTTAGAATAATCTTCTCGGAATAGTCAAATGCACCAAAAGTGAACAATGTAATTTACCTAAAATTAAAAAATTCATAAATTTATAATACATAAAATTGGAAACTAAATTAAATTTATAATTGCCTTATGGAAAAATTCATTTAAATTAAATTGGCTTAAATCAAAATTCCATAGGTTCAATAGTTTGAAAAAAATAATAATTAATTAATTGTTAATTTCTATAATAATTCAAAATGTTAATCATATTAAAGCAATAGAAAAATGTCGAAAAAAATATATATTTCAAAATTAAAATCCTCTTAAAACTAATTATGCAACTTTTCTAATCCTATTCCTAAATTTTGTTTAGAATTTAATATTAACAATATTAGATTTAATTTCGAATAAAATTAAATTTAATTTAATTTTAATTAAATATAATTTAATTTTAGTTATGATTAAACTTATCTAATTTGTCTTAAGATTAAATCTAATCTAATTTTTACTTAACAATAAATATTGTTAATATTTTTTTGATAAAACGAAGAATTTCAATTATAATAAAAATCTAATTTTATACAAAAATCGTATAAACTAAATTTTGGAAAATGTTTTTTTTTTAATCATAAATCACCCTCTCATATTCATTCAATCACACATTCAAAAATAACAAAAAAGTAGAATTTTAAAAAAAAGGAATTGATATGAAAAGAAATTAAATTCGAAATTAATTATAATAAAAAAAAAAAAAATTTAAACCCAAGAAGAATGAAATTAAATATTTTGGGAAATAATTGTGAATATCAAATGTGAAAATAAATTTAATTTATTTAAAACAGAAGAAAAGTTTAAACCTAATAATTTAACTGAAATACAAAAATTAATTGAGAATTGTGTTAAATTAAAATGAATGACAATTTAAAGATTTGAATCAAATGAAATAATGTGAAACTATTTAATGCAAATTAAAATTTAAAGTAAATTACTATATATTTTTTTTTTTTGCAAAGTGAATAATATAAATTTTAAAATAAATTCTTATAAATCCATTTAAGTGAAAATGAAAGAAACGTTTTGTTTTTAATTAAAATTAAAAACGATTGAATTAAAATAATGTTAAAAGAAATTAAATTAAATAAAACGAAATTATATCAAAAGAAGTTAATGATTTAAATTATAAAGTGAGTTGTACAATTTTTCAAATGAATAATTCAAATTAATTGAAATGAAATAAAATTTTAAAATTTGCATTAAATAAAAAAAATTAAATGAATAAAACTAGAATTCAATGAAATTTAAAATAAACCAAAATTAAAATAATTTGTAATTAAATAAAATTTTAATTAATTATGAAAATTTAAGTTTAATTTGCATTAAATAACAATAAATTAAAGGAGTAACAAAACGAAGTAAATAATTTTGAAAGAATGAAAAATCATAAAGAAATGTTAAATTAAAATACAATTGTGTACAATTTTTTTTTTTGAGTCTAGCAAAGATAATATTAATCGAATTTTAAAATTGATCAACTGTAACATCATTATGGTTGCTGGGCCCATCAAGTCATGCTGCTGATAATATGAAAACAACAACATAAGTACAAAACCTACAAAATTTCAAAAGTTGTGAGTAAAATTTTATTCTTTTTTATTCTTTTTTATTATTTTATTATATTTATTATTATAATTACAACAATTCAGACATTATAAATTTAAAAAAGGCAATGTCAGTTAGTTATTTTTGTCAGTTATCCTAATTATAATTTTGTATTTAAAAATTCATAAAGCTAATGATTTTGATTTTAAGAAATTTTATTGAAATGCTACCAATAAATATTGTTTCATTGAAGTTATTGAAAACATAAATAATGCAATTCTAAATAATTTAAACGGGGAATAATAGCCAAAACAAAATATGAACATTAGTAAGTAATAATCGTGTCTAACTTAGGGACAGGTATACAATCCGGGTATTATTCTTGTCACGGCGTCTGACTTAAGGTCAGTGGGTGGGAATCAGTGTACCCTACTTGGCGCTACAACTTGCCATGGTTCGCACTTGTGATTTTTAATTTGAAGTTTTGTTTTTCCTTATTTTTGCACACTATTGGTATTTCGTTTGGCATGGATAGTGTGTTATATGTTCACGCGCAATAGAATATACGGGTTAAGAACCAATTTTACCGCACCTATAGCTAGCTGGGAAGTCACCTAACATGCCTCTTAAGCAGTACTTTTATTTATGGTTTAAGGAATTTAATTCTGAAAATGTCCAACAATTTTTATTATTCGTCTTGCAACCGGCGCGTAACATATATGGCGCCCAACGTAAAGCCTTTTCTGGCTAAATTTAATTTAAAATAACAAGATCTTTTACCTTTATTTGAAATCCAAGGCAATTCTTTTAGCGATAATGGGTAAAATAAATATTGTTGTGTATGTTGTACATAGCTTTGTATGATATTTCCTAATTAAGTCTTGGAGTTCTTCCAGGCGATATTGTCTCAGAATCTAATTGCGAGTTAGAAAATATGTATACATGAAATATTTATCCCCATTAGATCATTGTTTTTATATCTCAAGAGTCCTAATATTGAAGTTACTAATTACTACGATTTTAGTTGCATTGAGAATAGACTATGATATTGTGTCAGAAATATTATGCGAGTCCGTATTTATCTTTATTTATATGGTTTTTATGTTGCCGTATTATACACCTGACACAGTTTGGCTAATTTATTTATATTGTATTAATGGAAGTTTAATCACAATAAACTTCATGATGGACACGATTTTTACTTTCTGGGTTAATTTGTTTTAAGTTATTATCCCTTAATATACATGATATTTGATCTCACACATTTGATATATATTTTTTTTATTATTGCGATTAATAATTGATATAGACCATAGTTGTCTATAGACCATATATACTTTACCTTACTTTATTTAAAAATATATATATATTTTTTTTTGAATTTCGGACACTTAAAACATTTCTTAATATCCGGAAGTTTCGTTATGAACACTAGAAGTTCATCTAGAGGCTCTAATAACAATTCGTTTAGAGGTTCTCAAAATAATTCGTTTAGTAGAGGAAGTCGACGTTTATCTGCTTCACGCAATAATATTTCTATGGACCTTCAAGATAATCCCAAAAGCCAAGGACCCAAAGTTGTTCACTCTCCTGCAAATAGAACAGTAGCACCTCCACCAGTTGTAAGGGCTCATAGTTCAAACAGTTTACAGTCTTCTAATCTGTTTCAAGACATAGTAGTTATGGACGAACAGAATTCAGCCTCAACTGTTCAGCTCTGCTGTTTCTGAGGAAGCACCCTCAAGATCATCCCTTAATCCTAACGTAATTCCATTTGATTATCCTTCTGGTTCTAACAATAACGTTCCATTAACTTCCAACACAAATAGTGTGAATCCAAACAGTACGTCCTCGATAGATTCGTTAATAGCATTAATGCAGCAGACTATGAGAAATACACAAGACGAATTTCGTAGAGAACTTACATCAATTAGGGAAAGCATTTCTCAAATTGGTAGTACTTCTACTGTGACTACAAATAGACATCCACTTAACTTATCTAATTCAAATAAACCACTTTCAAACTCTAACCATATATCTGAAGGTCGAAGTGGAGTATTGGAAAATCCAAACGTTAAATTAGAAAAATGGAAAATATCCTACGACGGCACTGGATCTATAACAGATTTTCTTTTCAAGGTTGAAACTCTTTGCTCCCGTACTAAATGCTCTGTTGATAATTTATTGTCGAATTTTCACATTTTACTGGTTGGTCGTGCTGAGCAATGGTATTGGCTCTTTGCTAAGCAAAATCGTAATATTAGCTATTCAAATTTACGCCATGCTTTAATTAAGGAATTTGGACATGCGGAGTCAGACCATGAAGTTTTACTAAAAATTTCGTTGCGAAGGCAACAATATAAAGAGACATGACGATTTTCATACTGCAATTGTAACAATGAATCTAAGGTTAGAAAATCCCCTGCCAGATTCTTCTCTAATAGTTATTATGAAAAGGAATATAAATTCAAATTTAAGATTTTTATTATTTAATGCACAACCACGAGATATGAATGATTTCCGAGACATTGCCCGTAAAGCGGAAAAGGTTCTGCGGGATTCAAAATTTATAAATCCAAACATAGGGCCGTCCAGAAACGTTAGCGAAATTGTTAATTCTTCTGAGGAAGTTTGCGATAATGAAGTACCAGATCCTCAATTAGACGCAATACAATTGGCTAATCGTAAGACAAAATTTGACTACTCTCGCATTCAATGCTGGAATTGCTTGGAGTACGGTCATTCCTATATATATTGCTCCGAAGAAATTAAAAAGCCATTTTGTTTTAAATGTGGACAAAAGGGTATTTTGACACCGAAGTGTCCTAATAACGGGGACACTCGTCCACCCCTTCAAACCCCGAGTTTGAACTAAATTACGAACTTGATTCGAAAATTCCAAACCCTACTCAATATTTTGATTCAGTTAATGAAATTATTAGTAGGGATAAGTCTACACAAACACTTGATTTATTTATACAAAACCCAATCGATAAATTCGATAACTCCACTCAGACATGTAGTAATTGCATAAACCAAAACGGAAAAGATACTATAATATATAGACGGAAAGATACGAAAGGCCCAACTTTTAAAATAATGAAATGCAGGTTACGTTTTAAGAAACGTAAACAGTTTAGAAAACTCCTAGAATCTACGATAATCCATGGATCAGATGACAGACCATTCGCCAAAGTCAACGTAGTTAACGACACCTTAGTGGGTTTACTTGATTCGGGAGCTAATGTTTCAGTTTTAGGCAAAGACTGTTTACAATTCTTGGAAAGAAATAATTTATCTTATACACCGATTAGTTCAAGCGTTCGAACAGCAAATGGTAGCAAACAGAATGTTGTAGGTTTCTGCACTCTTCCGATACATTTCAAAGGCGTAACAAGGCATCTTCAATTTTATTTAGTTCCGTCATTGAGTCAAGTTGCATATTTTGGTACTAATTTCTGGCGAGAGTTCGCGATAGCCCCGGAATTAATTCCAATTAATGCTAATAATATTGCGGAAATCTCTACTGATGCGAGTCTAGATCAAAATTACTCCTGAGCAGAAATTGCTTTTAGATAAGGTAATTTTAGAATTTCCTTCGTATGAAAAATTGGAATTTGGTGTGAGTTGTCGTACAATAATACTAGACCTTTAAACATGAGTAAACTTGTGTTCACAAAATTACATAGTATTTCACACCCAGGCACGTGTTTAACTAATCGTTTGATAACACGAAAATACTTTTGGCCTGGTATGAGTAAACAAATAAATAGTCAAAATAATGCATGATTGTCAAAGGCCAAAAGTTCACAAACATACAAAATCTCCGGTAATTGCAATACCAATACCAAAAGAACGTTTCGAACATATACATTTAGATATTGTAGGTCCACTGCCTCCATCTAACGGTTATAGGTATTTACTTACTTTAAAAGATCGTCATACGCGCTGGACTGAAGCTTACCCGTTAAGAGATATAAATACAAAAACTGTAGTGGATACTATTGTGAGGAACTATGTTTCTAGATTTGGCGTACCATTAAAATAACTACAGATCAAGGTAGTCAATTTACATGACATATGTTTTCGGAATTGTCAAAATGTTTAGGTAGTCAGAACATTACAACTTCTACAATGTATATAATTTATGTAGAATCTACATATCATCCTCAAGCTAATGGTATTATCGAACGATTTCATAGACAAATTAAGGCTACATTAATGGTGAAAAATTACTCTTCAAGATGGTATGATGAACTTCCAATAGCCTTACTGGGATTACGTTCTATTGTTAAGGAGGATTTAAAAGCAACTCCAGCTGAAATGACATACGGACAAAATATTCGTCTACCGGGAGAAATTGTTGTTCATGAAAACAAATTTGATGCTTCTGATACCTTGTTTAAGTTATAAGAACATTTTAAAAATGTTAGATCAAATATTATTCATCACACAGATTCTGAATCAGGTTTTTTTATTCCTAAGGATTTGCAGAGTTGTAAATTTGTTTTTCTACGTGTAATAAACAAAAGATCGTTACAGCAACCGTATGAGGGTCCATACAAAGTAATAGAAAAGAATAAGAAATGTTTTAGAATTGAGAAAGATGGAGGAATCATATCTGTACCTATAGATCGTCTGAAACCAGCTATCACAGATAATAATTTAAATGACACTATTAATACAACACGTAAACCTAAACATGTAACTTTTAATTTATTGGGCATCGTCATTTTTTCGGAGAGGGAGTAGTGTGGATACTTTGTAATATATATATACTTAGTACTTAATATACTTTATAAATAATTTAATATTTAAGTTTTCATTGGTTTTAAATTTGAAAAATGTTTGTGTGAGAACATAAAATATTTAATTATTATTATTGATTTTTCACAAAACTTATAAATACAAATAAAATTTTGTTTTCCATTTTATTATAAAAAATTATCATTATTATTATAAAAATATAACCACCACAAGAGGTTCCATAACTCCATTTAATTGTATAATTATTAGAAAAGTCTTTAGGATTTATTAAGAGAAAAAGTAATTAAAAATATTTAAAAAATTTGTTCTTCTATTATGTATTTTAAAGAATAAAATTCGGTATCGTGAAATAACTTCCAAAGGGTAAAATGAAATTACTACCAATAATCGGCGGTTTCATACTTCTAAAAATATTAGTCACAAAAAATACGAAAAATATGATATAATTGCCAATGAAATAAATCCCAATACGAAACAATGCATTTATATAATCTAACTCCCAATGAAATAAAGAACTACAAAAGTGGAATTAATAAATCCAAATTTATTTATTTCTCCTCTGGGGTATATAAAAAAACTTGTTTCGCTCAGAAACGATTTTTTTTAGTTATTTCCATTATGAAATAACTAACGCATAGTGAGTTATTTCATACTTTTTTGTTGTATAATTGATTTCTTAATTTTTTAAATCATAATTGTTTCTCAGATAAAGTTATTGGTCAATAATTGAATATTACAATTATTTTTTAGATTAATTTTTTAATAAACGTTATTTGTTCAAGGAAACTTTAAGAAATTTATAACAATATAAAGAAAAAATATGAAATTTTTAAATTCAATGAAAGCTAATCTGTTAATCAAATACTAAATATTTTAAATTTTTTTCTGAAAATATAAGAATTTCCCATTTATTTCTATTATCAATAATAACTTTTAACTTTCCTCTTTGATATGTAAACACAAAAAATCAAACGATTCAACCTAGCTTCATAAAGTGTATACATTACACATTCTAACCAACCAGTCAAACTATCCAGTCGAGCTAGTAGTTTTTGTTACGCAGCGTAGTACACACATAAATGTTTTTGCTGCTGAAGTCATGTAATCAGTTCGGTAGAGTTAAAAACTGAAACATGGCTGCTGCTAATTCGTTTGGCTGCTGGTAATGTGCGTGGACAGTCAACACACAGTATTTTGACAATTAGAGATTTATGCGTGAAATAACTGATAACAATTAAAATTTTAATTTCAAAAAATAAAATAAAATTTTTTTTAAAATAATATTTTTCGGAAATAAAAGTTAACTTTTGTATTATTTCTAATTTCCGATGCTAACCAAATGTTTAGACAATACATATTTGTTAAAGAGAACATTCATTGTTTTATGTTATAACTACTATATACATATCTATAAATGGAATTTCTAAATTTTAGGAATAAGATTTTATTGTTTTACAACTTAAAAATATCGTAAAAACTGTATCACTTTCAAAAAACAGCGAAAACCCCACGATATGTCGCTCATGGTACCTGTCAAATGTTATGTTCTGTTAATGTATCAATATAGTATAAAAGTGCATAAGAAATTTATTTTCTAAAAATAAGTGATTGAAATAGTATTGCTAATTTAATTAAGAATATTAGTAGTTTTTTAATTCTGTTTTTCGGTAGATATAATCCCACCAATGTATTTTTGAAATAGTATTTTTTTTACTAATTACAAACATTCAATTCAATTATTATTTTAAAAATAACATTTATGTATTTCCCTTTATTCATTACTGTTTCATGAAATATACCTACAAACTGTATTACAAACTTTATTTCTTACTGCCTCACAATACCATAAATTAGTTCACACACATTCAATACCACACATAGCCAAATTGATTCAAGAAAACAAAAACAATTTAAAAAATAAAACGATCGTTTTATTTTTGTTGTGCACAATGCTCACATTTCAATGTCAGTGAGCGAATCAAACATTGAAACAAAATGAATATGCATCTCTTTCATGAGTACAGAAAGAAATATGTGCATCAAGGCGAATTCATACAAGGTGGTGGCAGTTCTACAACAACAACAATTGGTCTTAACAAATGTCAAAAAACAAAAATGAAAAATTTAACAAATATGTATTAAAAATTAATATAGTGTAGATAATTGAATAGTGAGGGCTTTACATATTTATGTAAAAAATAAACATTTGTTAATAAGCTTAGAATATGTAGATGTTTAAATATAAACAAATGCTTTGACAACAGTTAGAACCAAAAAACGAAAAAAAAAGTTATCAGCTGATTGACTGACTCCACCTTGTATAAATTCGACTTGATGTGCATACTACAAAACAGCTCAGTTGAAAACGCTCAGTGCTGAGCTGAAAACGCTCAGTATGATGAATGATACACTTCGCTCAGTTAAGTGCAAGGCGAATTCATACAAGGTGGTGGCAGTTCTACAAAAACAACAATTGGTCTTAACAAATGTCAAAAAACAAAAATGAAAAATTAAACAAATATGTATTAAAACTTAATATAGTGTAGATAATTGAATAGTGAGCGCTTTACTTATTTATGTAAAAAAATAAATATTTTGTTAATAAGCTTAGAATATGTAGATATTTAAATATAAACAAAAGCTTTGACAACTGTTAGAACCAAAACGCGAAAAAAAAAGTTATCAGCTGATTGACTGACTCCACCTTGTATAAATTCGCCTTGGTTAAGTGAATAGTTCAATTGAACTAGGTCTTTCATGAGCTACACAACTCTATTTCCATTATGAAATAACTAACGCATAGTGATCTCATATTTGAGATTAATTTCTTGTCTGCTGATGTAAAATTTTGTTCTCTTTAAGCAGGTACTTTCAGTTTTCACGATACTTGAAATTTGTTTTTTCAATTAATCCGCAAAATTAGTATATTTGGCCCTTGTATATTTCCTTGTTTCCGCCGTTAAAATATCTGTGATGATTGATTCCAAGTATTTGGCATTTCGGTGTTTAGCGTTTGTGCAAAATCATCATTCCGGGACATTTCAAAAAACTGGTCAATGTTGTAGATGGCGGTCGATCAACTCGTTGTAATACATTCTCCTCGGTAAAGTACACTCTTTGATCATTTTCCAGATGTACGGCTTAATGAACAACAGTTGGTTAACTTTCATGAATGGCAAATGAAAAATTTCAAATGAAATTTGAAATTAAATGACTTCATGGTTGGAATTTTCCGCATTAACTCCAATCACAGCCATGTCACTGCCTTTAGTCACATATTTGCAGATGTATTCAATAAGCGGACGTAGTAGTGGGCGTGGACAATTTTTCTTTGGGTAAAAAACTTTTGTGGACTATTGCGAACATTTAAAAAAAAATTATCCAAATGGGTCCAGGCGTTTTGCGAGTTTAGATATATCGAAAAAAGTGGGCGTGGTCATTTTTTGTTTCAGTAAAAACTTAAACTGGATCATTTAAGAAAAAAATAGCCAAATCGGTGCGCCCGTTTTCCGATTTTAGATACATTTTTCTTTCCGTAATAACCTAAGTTGGACCATAACGAAAATTGAAAAAAGTCTCATATTTGTGTTGGACAGTGTAATTAAATTCTTAAATTTAGTTTGCACTCCATTTACTGAACGTAATTATGACGCAAATTTTACAATAGTAATAGAAATGTATGTACCATTGCATCATTTAAATGAAACTATATGTTTCAAATTAATATAAAGATAACAATGACCAAAGACACATTTAAGTCTCTGTGTATGTTCTCATTTCTTATGTACCATGGAGCTCCCGTCATTGTTCTTAGAATTTTGGATGATGCCCTCTGTATGAGATCTATACTGGTATTGGTAGCTGTTCTCCATAATTTGATTCCGTATGTCCAAATTGGTTTTAAGACTGTCTTATACAGTTAAGACTTAAATTCGATTGATGGTGGATTAGCCAATATAAATTGTAAGCTTTTAGTTGCATGTGGAGCCGTTGGCTTCTATGTGCCGACGCCAAGTAAGGTGTCTATCTAAGTGAATACCAAGGTATGTAACGCAATCAGACAGTGGGATGTTCACATTTATTAGTATCACCGGTGGACAACTTCCTCTCCATTTTATCTTGTGTATTAGAACGTCTAGAAATATTGCCGAGCAGTACTTTTTTAGTTAGGAAAATTTCCATATCTCTCTATTTAGCCGGTTAAGTTGCTCAATTGTTCCGTGATGCTCACTGAATTCGAATTGATGATCTGGGTTAATTTTTGACCATTCAAGAAAGTTAAAATTGTTGCTTGGATTATTTTCTAAAATAGTTTAGACAAACAGTAAGCTAATCGGTCTGTAGGGTGATGTTAATGTCAAATCCTTTCCTGAGTATCATTGTAATATGGGAGATTTTCCAATTATTCAGAAAAACTCCTAGAAACAAGATCGTATTAAATAACAATGTGAACACAATAATTGTCACATTTGGCAGGTTACCAATCATTGAAGGTCTAATTGAGTCACAACCTGGCGTTTTTTTTTAGTTTAAGATCAGTGTTTAAAAAGCTACGATAACTAAACATTTTTAACTATTGCTACAACTACTACTTCAGTAAATTTTCCATAGCGGTAGCAATAGCATTTGTCTTTTTTCGTTTTCTTGTTTTTTCTATAACTACTGCTACCTTCAAAAAATAAAACTCTAAACAGAGCAGTAGTAATAAAACATGAATTGTAAATAGAGTAGTAGCATAAAAATACAAAAAATCCTTACTACTGCTCTACACCGAGTTTTAATTTGTATTATTTAGAAGTAGCAGTAAGGTAGCAGTTGACGTAGTAGAAGAAGTAGCAGTTAAGTAGCAGTTTAGGTAGCAATAGAAGTAGTCAAAAAAGAAAATCTTCAGCCATAACACCAAAAATGCCAGAAATAAACATTGTGTGTTGTTTTTGTTTTGAGAGTGTTTGAACAAATAATTCGTTTTTATTCGTCTCAGATGTTCGTGTTACTAACAGATAGATCGTATTTTCTGTGTGTACAAAGTTACCATCCACACAAACAAGTTATTTCTTACGTTGCCATATTATTTGCAGGAAAATATTAATGTTCTATATAATTATAAATGAATTTTCGTACATTTAACAATGAAACAATTTATTAAATGATAGAATTCATTTTTGTGGATATTTTTTCTCTTCAGGGGTGACATTTTGTGGAAAAAGTAGTAAATTTAATTTCTTAAAAGAGAAACTAAATTAACAAAATCCATTAAAATTTAATTTTATTGTTATTAGTAGATTTGAGAAATAAAAAACTTTTATAAAAATTGTTTAATATTTATCTTTGAATTGATTTCATTCCATTTATTAAATTGAAATGTATTCTATATTTATGTTAACTACTACTTTTTTAAGATCTGCTTTTTATTTTATATTGAATTTCTAAAAACATTTTATTTGTTAAACAAACAAATAAATGGACATTTTGTTATATATACTTAGATGAAAGAACTTTAAAACCATTACATTTATTTGAATATAATACAGAATTCGTTCTTATTTCAAGTAAATAATACGGCAACGCTTTGCAACAATGTTTATGTAAAAATATGGTAACTATGTGAATACAAACAAAAATAAACATTCACAACAACAACACACAATGTAAATTTTTGACTGAAGATTTTTATTTTTGACTACTTTTATTGCTACCTCAACTGCTACTTTACTGCTACTTCAACTACTACTTAACTGCTACTTCTACCACTACGTCACCTGCTATCGCAACTGCTACTTCTATTACTACTAAATTAAAACTGTTTATTTTTTTTAAGGTAGCAATAGAAAACAAACTGCTCTGCTACTTTTAAATTTTTCTTTTATTGCTACTACTAAAACTACTGCTACTAAAATGTGAAGGTAGCAGTAGTAGTAGTAATTGATTGACTCCGAGTTTTTATTAATTTTTTAACAAGACTACTTATGTTTTTCGTTGCTACTGCTACTTGTAGTCTAGTTATTTAAACACTGTTTAAGATTGTCTTTTATGATTTTCTGAACATCTGCTAGACTAACATTGATTAGTTCAGAGTCTGATTCTATGCAAACAGGTAACTCCCCAAATACAAAATTATTTGTTGAGGGGTTTGGTTGGAACACGTTACTTAAATTACTTAATTAATTACTTCTTATTGGACTTTGACCCTCTACCGGTGGACGAATTTGGCAGTTAGAGTAGTCCAAGGCTGAAAAGATTAGAGACTTGAAGTCTTTGATACAATTGTTTATATCTTCTTCACACTGTATGTTGAAGCTTCTGTATAAGACAATGGATATTGGCCGTAATAGTTTAGTATAAAGCCTAGTACTCTGTTCATATTTGCGAAAAATTATGTTTCTTTCATGCGAAAAATTGTATATGCAACAAATGATCAGCTGTTGGTTTTAATTTCGTGTGAGAGAAGTGCTGCTTATGTTATTTCGTGTGGAAAAATAAGGTTACCAGATGTAATTTCACATGTTTTCCACAATAAGAACAGAGTACTGCTTTTGCGAAATTTTTTCGCATATATTTCATTCCAAATATTTTATATGTAGTTTGACAGCATTTCGCAGGAAATTATGAACAGAGTACTAAGCTTAACATGAGAATGATCAGAAGATAGTTCGTATGATATTTCTGCAGTGATAGAGTTTCTATTTAAATTACTTGATATGGCAAAATCTATTAGATCAATAATTTTTCTAGGATCAGAAGGCAAATGAGTAGACTGACCAGATGTACATCTGTCTGCCTTTGGGATTCATTAATCTGGAACCCCAATGTAATCGCCACAAGCCAGGAAACGATATCCTAGTATGTTATTCAATTCTTCGAAATGATCCTTAGTCACCGGAAATCGTGGGGGCAATATATTGAGTTTATAGTTAAATCTCCAACTCCGTATTCTATGCGAAAAAATTAAATAAAGGACCGATTTTGAAAAAAAAAAATGTCAAAAATGTTTTTGATTCGGAAAAAAATATAAATTTTTTTTTTTCGAAAGATTGAAGCAATTGCTATCTAAACTATTTGGGACACATTTTGCTAAAGGTACGATTTGACGTTTATCGTCAAATATTTCATTGTCTGAATCTGACCACAAATAAAATTTAGAACAAACAACAAAACAGTTGATTTTAGTCAAACAAATTTATTTGTCAGCAAACAAAATATTTTCTTAATATGAACATAGTGTGACCACTAGCTATATAAATACCAAAAAAATATATAATTTTATCTTACAAACCTTTTTAAGGTTAACGCACTTATTTCGAATTGTAAAACAATTATTTTATTAAAGTTTTATTGAATTTTGTTATCATATAGTAATTTACTGCTGTCAAAAAAATAATCAGTAAATATATTTCCCGTGTGGTGACATTAAATCAAATACTTTCATTAAATAATAATTGTTTGATCAAATAGAGCAAAAAATGAAAATTATTTAAGCTCAACATGGCGGATAAGTAAGGAGATTATTTAAATATTTTTGGTACAAAATTAAAAACAAAATTGCACTACTTTAATTCTTTAATGTTAATACATATATCAATATTTCTTGAAAAATTGTTATTTAAATTATTTTCAATAAAAAAATGGCATCAATAAATGAAGTCTTCTTCTTCAAATAAAACTCATTCAGCCTAGAATGACATACTGGGAGAAAAACTAATTGAAGACATGAAATCTATGTTGCGATTTTTGCATTTTTATGCGATTTATATTTTTATACGCTTAACATAGTCTGATGTTTGATTATTTTTTATACATGGAGTATGTCTATTTACAAAATTTAAAATTAATCAAATGTATGGAATATTTTTGGAAATTTTGTACACATCTTCTATCTATATATATAAAAATTGTGTAAAAAATGTATAGTAATTCATAAAAAGGGAACGGCTCGGCTGATTTCTGTAAAATTGTTTGTCAGTTGTTCGTATTTGCGAGGAGAAGGTTATTGCGGAAGAAAATTTCGCCGGGTCCGCTAGGAAATTTTAAAAAAAAATTGTCGATTAAATATAGTTCAGTTCAAGTTAATTCTTTAACGCACAGAATTTTATAATTTTATTTTACACTTCTAGCACATTTTCATTTCGTTTTGCGTCCAATTTGCACAAACTAACAAACATTTTTTTATAAATTTTTGACATTTTACTTATTGTGTTAGTGGTAGAATTTAAACTATCAAACAGAGTTTAAAAATTCAATCAAATTATAATTAAAAGCATTTCTATGAAGCTCTGTGTGGCTGGTGAAAAATATACATACTGTTGTCAAAGAGTTGGACTAGTTCGCTTATTTGATTGTTGTAAATTTTATCATAGTAATATTCGTTTTGTTTGAGTAATGCGATTTTTAGTTCAAAATTCAAACAAAGCCAAAACAAATGAAACAAAATTCCAATGATGTTAATTATATTAGGGATATTTTGTAGACTTTAAGTACAATTATACCTACAAATTTTAATACGTTGATAGTAATATAATTTAATAATTAAACATTTAATAATGATATTATTAAATTGTTCAAGCTTGAGTTCTTTTCACGATTTGCTTCCATTATTTAGCGATTTTTAGTTTAAGATATAGCAACACTATTTTTGCAAATGAATTGCAAGATCAAATAAAAAATTACCCAAAATTGAGGAAAATATTTGCTGTTTAGTGGTCACATTACAAGAAAGTTTTCTTATCGGCAAATAAATTCGTTTCACCAAATTCAGATGTTTTCTTGTTTGCCATGCATAAATATTTTCTGTTCTAACTAGAAACATAAAATATTTGACGTTTAAATAAATTTCACAATTCTTTCATATGTAAAGTAAAATCTAGTAGTATTTTACTTTCTAGAAATGTATTTTTTATTGATGAAAGAAATTAAAGTTTCTTTTATAGCTTTATTTAATAATTATTAGAAAAAATATTACCATAAATGTGACCACAAGTGTGTTTGATAGTATTTCTGTGTTGTTTGATTAAACAAATATGGCAAATAAATGTGTACAGTGTGACCACAAAATCAACCCATGGATTATTTGATGTAGTTTTGATCAAACATTTTGTGTCAAATAATTTGCGTAGTCTGACCCTACCTTAAGAACAATCCATATGAAATTTGGAACGTATTAGATCCTTACTTGGAAGCGTCAATAGGCTATAACTTTTTTCAATACTTTTACCAGAAAGAGATAAACAGGGGAAAAAACTGGTAAAATTGGTACCTTTAGTTCTTAAACAATAATAACTAAACGGCTGAACCGATTTTTACTACGACAGGGGTAGCGAAGCGCACCGGGTCAAGCTAGTAAATATATAAATGTCTTTGTAAGTTTGTTTGTTTGTTTGAGCATCACGCTTAAACGGCTGAATCGATTTTATTGAAATTCGGAACGTAGATAGACCCTTACCTGGAAGCGTCAATAAGCTATAACTGCATGATTTCTGCTGATAAGATAAGTGAAAGTTCGAAAATAGATGCAATTCATAAAACGTGCAAAATTGAGTTTATGCGGGTTATTTTCGTTTTTTCTTCCAAACTCTTTAAAATCATATCCTTTATTATTGTTTCTTTACTCCTATTTGTTACGAATAAAATAATAAAAATAAAATTAAAAAATATTTTTGATTTGCTTGTATAGTTTTGTTTTTATGGATGACGAAAGTCAGTGTCGTGAACATGCACTCACTTCTGCTCGCCACTGTATATTAGAGTGACAATCAGATGTATGGAAAAAAATTTGAGTTCGATTTTTGAAGGGTGCCGGGTGGAATATTGTGACACTAGGTCTAAAAGATAAGTACTGAAAATTTGAGCCAAATCGGACAACGATTTCGGGACGCGCATCGAGGTCAAATGTCAGATATATGCAAAATTTTACTATTTATATGAAATAAATTTGTAAAACTCCTTAACTTTCTGCATTATGTTACATAAATGTGTAGATTTATTTATATTAATGAAAATTACAGTCAAAAAAATATTTTTCAGATTAAACCTATATCTCCTTTGGGTCAAATTGACCCACAAACTGTATTATCGTTAAAATTCGGAAAAATGTTTCAGTTTTTGTAAAAATTTTCCTACTAAATAATTATTTTTGCAATGGAATGCATAAAAATCGAAATGTGTACGTAACTGTCGTTCTAATGAGACACGTTAACGGTCTGGGGAATTTTTAATAACTTTAAAATTTTTTAACCAATTTTTATATTTTATATCTCATTAGAACGACAATTACGTACACATTTCGATTCTTATGCATTCGATTGCAAAAATAATTATTTAGTACCAAAATTTTTACAAAAACTGAAAAATTTGCATTTTTTCCGAATTTTAACGATAATTCAGTTTGTGGGTCAATTTGACCCAAAGGAGATATAGGTTTAATCTGAAAAATTTTTTTTTGACTGTAATTTTTATTAATAGAAATAAATCTACATATTTATGTAACATAATGCAGAAAGTTAAGGAGTTTTACAAATTTATTTCATATAAATAGTAAAATTTTGCATATATCTGACCTTTGACCTCGATCCGCGTCCCGAAATCGTTGTCCGATTTGGCTCAAATTTTCAGTACTTATCTTTTGGACCTAGTGTCACAATATTCCACTCGGCACCCTTCAAAAATCGAACTCAAATATTTTTCCACACAACTGATTCTCACTCTAATATATATATATATATATATATATATATATATGTATGCATTGCGCATACTTTGGGGACAGTTATTCGATGTACCGTATTGTTTGGGGACATTTGCATACTTTGGGGACTGTCCTCAAAATTTTATATGCCTTGCGCATAGTTTGGGGACATGTTACTTTGAGGACATATTTTTGCATTTTTTTTTATTGTTGCATTTGATTCCGCTATGTTCTTTTTATTATAATTAATTAGAATTTTCTTTATATATGCGGTTTAAATGCCTTAATTTTTAATTTAAAAAATAAATATTTAATTTTAGGGATGCCACACTTCTATAAAAAATTAAGGTTTTAACGCCGTTAAATTATTTGCACATCGGCGCCTTTGACATACGTATTTTTTTGGCGCCATTTATTTGCAGTTTTTGTTTATTCGCGCCAATAAAAATGTCATATGCTTGGGTCTGTCTACTAGGGTTCTAAGAACAATCGAGCAATCGACTTTTTGCTGAAAAGAGTCGAAAAGTCAAAATCGACTTTTTGGTCGGAAAAAAGTCGAACAATCGATTAAGTTATCACAAAAGTCGAAAAAAATCGAATAGTCGATAAAAGTCGATTTTTTAGATTGTTAAAAAAATATTTAATTGCAACATTATGCTAACACTATTGCAATTTGGTACACTTGCATTTTTTCTAGTGTATGCAAAAATAAATAATAAATAAATGTTTATAAAATTAAGCTTTTTCTACACAAATTATTTCTAACATTTTTCTTAAAAACTAACTAAAGGGTTCTCCAACAAGAGGTGTTATTTTGAATCACCCGGTATTTCGGTAGCTGTCACATTTTAAGCTTTTATTCTATGACATTTGACAAGTAGAAACTACGCCATTACTAAAAATGGAACGCTTCAACAACGCATTGAAATTATTAAAATTCACTAAAAAAATGGTGAAAATCTTGCAGTCACAGTTCGCAAAACTAAAGCATTTTTAGGTCGTCATAAAGCACCTTGTCGGACCGCAATACAGAAATTGGTGGAAAAATTCCAGCTGTTGGTACAAGTTAGTGATGTGAAGAATAAAACCCGTGCACGTCGCTTAAGAAAATCTGAGAATATTGCTGCTGTAGCCCAAAGTGTTGAAGAAAACCCAGGTTTGTCCATTCCTCGTCGTTCTTTGGAATTTGGCATTCCACAAACGTCATTACACCGTATTTTGGATGATATTAATCTGGACAACATTTACTTTCAACAAGACGGCGCTACGTGCCACACAAGCAACGAAACCATTGCTCTTTTACGGGAAAAGTTTCCGAATGGTGTTATCTCTCGAAGAGGTGATCACAATTGGCCACCGAGATCTTGTGATTTAACAGATAAAGTCTACGCCAACAGCCCAGCGTCGATTCAAGACCTCAAAGATAGAACTCGTGAGGCTATCGAGGACATAGGGCAGCCACTTTGCGATATGGTTATGGAAAATTTCATGAAAAGGATAAGGTGGTGGTGGCCATTTGGCTGATGTTGTTTTTCATTATTAATGGCATACCTTCCACTTTATTATGAAATAAACATCCGATCATTTATCTCAAAAAATGCCATTTTTCTTTGAATACAAAAATAACACCTCTTCTTGGAAAACCCTTTATTAGAAACAAAAGTGATAAATTTAACTAAAAAGTTGGAAGTTCGAAAAGTCGACTTTTCATAAATTACCAAAAGTCGAAAGTTCGAAAGGTCGACTTTTTAAAAAACGACAAAAGTCGAAAGGCCGAAAAGTCGACGTTTTGTTTCTACCCTACTGCCTACACCTGACATATTTTTGATAATGATACATAAGAATATATAAATATGATGGATATTTCGAAATACAAATCTTTAAAAACAACAAATACAACATGATTGTGTTCTAATTTTATGTATATTTTATAAAATATATACCTAACCAATTATCGGAATCATACTAATCATATTAAAACAAAAAATTACAGTTCAATATCTCAACACAGCAACATAGCATTTCCACGTGTTTGAAGCTATCTATCGATTTGTATGTTCTAACTTTATGAACAAATTTTAATCTAAAACAATCCATGATATGATATTTAATATTTATTAAATATTCGTAAAACTAATATATCATTAATTTATGTAAAATAATTATTATAAATGCTAAATGTAAATGATTTGAGTACATATCTTAAAGTAAGCAAATGTCTTCAAACAATGCGATACATAAAGGTAATGTCCTCAAACTATACGGTACATAAAAACTTTACCCACACTTTAATGTCCTCATACAATGCGGTACATAAAGGTAATGTCCACAAACTATGCGGTACATAAAATGTCCCCAAACAATGCTGTACATAAAAAGCTTTACCCAAACATTAATGTCCTCAAACAATGCGGTGCATGAAGTATTAATATATTATTAATTTTATTACGATTTTTGTTGGGCTTAAATCAATGTCATCAATCCAATTGATATTTTTTTGTTTAATGATTTGAAGCACCTTTGTATTCTGAGTAAGAATATGTAAAAAACTGTTCAGTTCTCTTTTAGTTTGGGAGATATAAAAGGGTAACCCCCAAAAATGTTGATAAGCCCAAAACACATTTTTAATGAAGCCTGTATTGGATATACCCCAGATAATAGAGTTCTTGGGCCCGGCCTAAGGCCATCTACCTCAAAAACAATATTAAGAGAAAAATTAATTTTCAAATGGTGACATAGTGTTTACACAAAACATTTTTTACAAACTAAAAATTTTAAAAGTTATATAGGTTTTTATGTGCAGTTTGATTAGATTCACAGACAATATCTATGAGTTTAGAAATGATTGTGTTTCGTAATAAAATAAACTGTATTATTTTTATTAAAATCTCATTTTAACTTAATGTCCTCAAACTATGCGGCACATAGAAAAACTGGGCCCAAACTATGCGTCAGGCATATAATAATGTTGAGCGCTGTTTACAAAGTACATATGTAAATGTCCTCAAGCAATGCGGTACATCAAATACTAATGTATATATATTTTATGATATTTTGAACACATTTCCAAACAATCAAACAATAAAAATTCGGGATTTTTTCATATTTGTACTTTTATTTTGAAACATTTGTACAATATAAATTTATTCAATGTAATGGCCATTGTTAGCTATGGCCTTTTCCCATCTTTCTGGTAACATATGTATTCCGAGCCAAAAGAACTGCTTTTGAAGTCAAGAACGAATCAAGCCAATATCGGATACTCTGTTCCAAAGTGGTGCTTATTCCAAAGAGCGTTCAGCATCGATCGAAACAAATAGTACTCGGACAGGGCAAGGTCTGGACTATAAGTTGTGTTGAGGCAAAACTTCCCAACCACTTCATTCTAAACACTTTTTAACAGGTATTGCAACATGTGGCCGAGCGTTGTCATGATGAAATATTACGGTTTCATGTCTGGCCACGTATTCGGCCAATGCACGAGTCAAACGAATCAGCTGCGTTCGGTACAGGTTCCCTGTGCTGGTCTGGTCAGATTTCAGCTGCTCATGCTAGCACCAAATACAGAGCATTACCTAAGCGCCATGGATATTTGGCTTTGGTGTCGATTCAGCTGGTTGGCCGGGCTTCATATATGATCTCTTACTCTTCGGGTTATCGTAATGGATCCATTTTTCATCGCAAGTAATGATTCGGTGCAAAAATGGTTTTCTTTTTTAGCGTTCAAGCATCATTTCGTATGGTACACAATTTTCCAGCTTTTGGGTGAATCCTGCTGCTAGCAAACATTTTGAAATTGTTGCATGAGTAGTCCCCAATGATTTTGCAAGCACTTGTTGAGATTGACAACAATCTTCATGTAGTAATTCCTCCAATTCTTGGTCTTTAAACTTTTTTGACTGGATTGGGCGTGTTAAGTTTTTAGAAAACATATGGTTTTTGTTTACCCAATGTTGCATACTTTCAAGCAATAAAAGCGACAAACTTTGCAAAATCGCGAGATAGACTATATTTGTTTGCAAATATGAACAGAATACTAGCGTTACTCGCCAAAAAGGCAACAAGGCTTTAAAAAATAATATTAAAGCCCTGTCTACACAAGTAGTAGCTTGTAAAATTTATGTTAGAAATACAATATGCAAACTTAAGATAATTTTTTTTTTTAATTTTGTATAACAACCAATATAAGTAACAGCAATTCTGATCATAATTTTCTCTTGTTTTTTGACAAAAAAAAAAAAAAATACTATTTATATTTGTAATAGAGAATTATTTAAGACTAACTTTTTTAAAGAAGTCAATTTAATTTAAACTGTATAGTTACAACAAATTCATTCACACATATAAAAATATTAAAAGTTTATGTACCGAATAGTTTGAGCACGTTAAGTTTAAATGAGATTTTAATAAAAATAATCCAGTTTATTTTATTACGAAACATAATGATTTCTTAACTCATAAACATTTAATATATAACAATTGCATTTAAAAAAAACTATATATTTTGTGATAACTAAATTTTTTGGACTTGCACACCGACTAGACTAGCAATAAATATACATGTTTTATGGCGCTTTTTTTTTTGTTTTCTTTGAAATGTCAAACACAATTATTGCGAACATAAAAAATCAAATTTGGTTTACAGCAAATTTGATTTTTTATGTTCGCAATAATTGTCAACACAAAACTGTTGATAATTATTGCAAGATACAAAAAAGATTCGTCTTCACCGGAGATAAAAAAATGTTGATATTTGCTGCAATATATTGTAATGAATTTATTTTCAGTCTAGACAATGAGTTAACGTTTTTATTACGCCAATAGTGCAAATTCGCCAAAAAGTACAACACTGATTTATGAAAACTCACTAAAGCCCAGTGCATGAGGTTTAACCAACAAATGGGAGGGATCGGTACAGGGGTGAGTCACCTCCCATATAAAGTAAATAGTTGCTTCTAAATATCTTGAGAACTATAATTGTAAGATTCATTGTCCGAATAGCTCTTTTATTATTATACAGGGGTTGGCTGAAAATAGTCGGGATTGGATTAATGGGAATGACTCCTCTCATGATCCCTCTTGAAATGATTTATTTTCTTACCATATTACATAAAAAGTATACAATTACGTTGATGCCAGTGTCCTGTTATGCCAAAAATTAAGGGGCATAACATCACGAATTATTATGTCATATACCCAATAAAATTTAATTGTACTCAGGCACAATTATGGTACTCAAGATATTCAGAACTAACTATTTCTTTGTATGGGAGGTGACACAACCCTGTTCCGATCCTTCTCATATTCGGTAAACTTTCATGCAGTGATAGGAAAATGATTCGTATAAAGTTTGATTAGCAAATAACGTTTGTACACAATTTTCAAACTATTTAATCATCTTATTCCATCTGATTACTATTTACTTTAATTTTTCTAGGTCCATTGTTATAGAAAATTTAAAAAGTACCATTATAATAAAGAAAAAGTACCATAAACACCCACTCAGGTCCATATAAGCTTTATTTCATGTTTTTATGTTTATTGGTGAAGAGAATACAAAAAGTACCATTCGAATAATGAAAAATTAGAAAAGTCTCCAACATGAATTCTTACTCACTTACGACCAAATATGCTTAATTTAATTTAGTTCAATTACTAAAGAAAATTAAGAAATTATTATTAGAATAAAGAAAAAGCGCAATGAAGCCCCCACGGGATTTCCACTCGATCGAGTTCATATTAGATTTATTTCATATTTCTGGGTTCGTTGATGAAGAAAATACAAAAACTATTATAATTTTTTTTTTGAATGTACCATTAGTATAAGAAAAGTACCACTAGAATAAAAAAGTACCATTAGAATAAAAGAGTACCATATAGTCTCCCCCTTGGATTCTTATTCACTCAGAACCATATATGCTTAATTTCATATGTCTAGGTCCGTTATTAAAGAAAATTCAAAAAGTACCATTAGAAAAACGAAAAAGTGTCTACAGTTCAGTTCTCACATTTGGGTAACTAAATATTCTCAACTCCAACTTCACTCAGATACATATTAGCTAACTTAGTAATATAAAATATTAAAAAAGTACCATTAGGAGAAAAGTACCAATTTCTATTTCCTTCTTGAACACCCCTAAATTTAAAAAATACTCTATTTTGCCAAAAATGTTTGTGCTACAAACATGTCTCAAACGATTAAAATCTTTGTTAATGTGCTCAAGAAAATATTTGTTTAAAAAAAAGTACCAAACTGTTTACCCAGATTTGGACCAACATACACTTTGGTACTCGAGTTCCAAATGACACCCTGTTAGGTAATTTTTGTATGAACCCTGGAACCAATGTTAAAAAAATTATCAAAATTGGATTGATAATTTGAAATAAAATGTAATTTCCCGTTATTACCCCCTTTTTAGTACCTTTTTTATCCCCATTGCGGTGGTAAAATTTTATTCAAATAAATTTCTGTATCGTAGTATATGTCAACTTATTAAAAAAATTATTTTATGATAAATGTACCAAAAATAAACACAAGGTTCGAATTTCGAAAAAGTACCAAATTTTTTTACCAGTTTTTACACTTTTTACCCCGTAAGCACCACTTCAGTGGATCGTTTTGGTAAGGGAGGAACCCACAGTTAAAATTTCATGCGTTTAGCTTCAGTAGGTTGGGCTTTGCAATGATGAATCAGTCAGTCAGTAACGTTACTCATATAGATAAACCCAAACTTCCTAGTTTTACCCGTTTTTACACCCTTGAAGGTAGACTTTCGAAAAGGTTATTTTCTAATACACATTTTTGGGACTGCTGAAAACTAAAATAATCATTGTTTAAGAACAAACAAATTTTGCCCGTGTTTACCCTTATATATTTCTTTCAGGTCCATGTTTTGAAAATAGATATAGCCTATTGATGCTTCCAAGTAATGATTTATCGAAATTGCAATAAAACCGGAACAAACAAAATTATATTTAATCAAAAAATTTAATTGTATAGCATGTAATATTTTAGGTATTTGACTAGAATTGTTAATGTACATATATATTGTTATAAAAAGCTAAATTGCTTAAAAGTGTTTTTCAGTGCTATATAATTTTTCTTATTTAAATAAGATAAAAGTGTGGTAGCACTACTAAATATCAAAAAATTATCGATAGTTTTGTTTAAAACAGCTGTTCAAGCAAAACAAAAATTGATAATTTTGCCAAATAAGAAAAAAAAAAAAGGTTTTTAAACAATAAAATATTTGTAGGAAAATGCACAAATGAAGCCCCAATTTCACCTCATCGGAAGTGTAGTTTTTGTTAGATGCCGTAAAAAAATACTGCGCTAAAATAGAGTGAAAAAAAAACAGACAACAAAAAACAGCTGTTAAAAACATATGGTAGTTTATGAAACTTAAATAGAATTTAAATGGCCAACGTTGGCCATTTAAGTATCATTTAAAAAAGCACTGAGAAACTCATTTTCGTATTTAAATAGAACTTAAATATAATTAATATTTAAATATGAAGTCAAAAACTGGCTCTTAGTGCAATTGGCATAATAAACACGTAATTAGCATTACTAGTAAAATGGCAGCAGTTCGTAGCCGGTTGTGAAAACTGAACGGCGTTAGAAATTTATCCGAAAAAAAGTAAACAATCTGGCAATAAATATTGTCATATACGCAACGTTTACTATGGGGACATGACCCTGAACTATACGCGCCGTATAGAGCTGTCCTCATAATATGCGGTGCATACTTAAAATGGATTTTGACCTAGTTCTGATGATCTTGAGTCCAAAAAAACGAATTTGTATTTCTAATATATTGCATAGAATCAGAATAAATGGGAAAAAGTAAGATATTTTGCTGTCCCCAAAGTATGCGCAAGGCATAAATATATATGTATATGTACGGCGCGTATAGTTCAGGGTCATGTCCCCATAGTAAACGTTGCGTATATGACAATATTTATTGCCAGATTGTTTACTTTTTTTCGGATAAATTTCTAACGCCGTTCAGTTTTCACAACCGGCTACGAACTGCTGCCATTTTACTAGTAATGCTAATTACGTGTTTATTATGCCAATTGCACTAAGAGCCAGTTTTTGACTTCATATTTAAATATTAATTATATTTAAGTTCTATTTAAATAGGCAAATGAGTTTCTCAGTGCTTTTTTAAATGATACTTAAATGGCCAACGTTGGCCATTTAAATTCTATTTAAGTTTCATAAACTACCATATGTTTTTAACAGCTGTTTTTTGTTGTCTGTTTTTTTTTCACTCTATTTTAGCGCAGTATTTTTTTACGGCATCTAACAAAAACTACACTTCCGATGAGGTGAAATTGGGGCTTCATTTGTGCATTTTCCTACAAATATTTTATTGTTTAAAAACCTTTTTTTTTTTCTTATTTGGCAAAATTATCAATTTTTGTTTTGCTTGAACAGCTGTTTTAAACAAAACTATCGATAATTTTTTGATATTTAGTAGTGCTACCACACTTTTATCTTATTTAAATAAGAAAAATTATATAGCACTGAAAAACACTTTTAAGCAATTTAGCTTTTTATAACAATATATATGTACATTAACAATTCTAGTCAAATACCTAAAATATTACATGCTATACAATTAAATTTTTTGATTAAATATAATTTTGTTTGTTCCGGTTTTATTGCAATTTCGATAAATCATTACTTGGAAGCATCAATAGGCTATATCTATTTTCAAAACATGGACCTGAAAGAAATATATAAGGGTAAACACGGGCAAAATTTGTTTGTTCTTAAACAATGATTATTTTAGTTTTCAGCAGTCCCAAAAATGTGTATTAGAAAATAACCTTTTCGAAAGTCTACCTTCAAGGGTGTAAAAACGGGTAAAACTAGGAAGTTTGGGTTTATCTATATGAGTAACGTTACTGACTGACTGATTCATCATTGCAAAGCCCAACCTACTGAAGCTAAACGCATGAAATTTTAACTGTGGGTTCCTCCCTTACCAAAACGATCCACTGAAGTGGTGCTTACGGGGTAAAAAGTGTAAAAACTGGTAAAAAAATTTGGTACTTTTTCGAAATTCGAACCTTGTGTTTATTTTTGGTACATTTATCATAAAATAATTTTTTTAATAAGTTGACATATACTACGATACAGAAATTTATTTGAATAAAATTTTACCACCGCAATGGGGATAAAAAAGGTACTAAAAAGGGGGTAATAACGGGAAATTACATTTTATTTCAAATTATCAATCCAATTTTGATAATTTTTTTAACATTGGTTCCAGGGTTCATACAAAAATTACCTAACAGGGTGTCATTTGGAACTCGAGTACCAAAGTGTATGTTGGTCCAAATCTGGGTAAACAGTTTGGTACTTTTTTTTAAACAAATATTTTCTTGAGCACATTAACAAAGATTTTAATCGTTTGAGACATGTTTGTAGCACAAACATTTTTGGCAAAATAGAGTATTTTTTAAATTTAGGGGTGTTCAAGAAGGAAATATAAATTGGTACTTTTCTCCTAATGGTACTTTTTTAATATTTTATATTACTAAGTTAGCTAATATGTATCTGAGTGAAGTTGGAGTTGAGAATATTTAGTTACCAAAATGTGAGAACTGAACTGTAGACACTTTTTCGTTTTTCTAATGGTACTTTTTGAATTTTCTTTAATAACGGACCTAGACATATGAAATTAAGCATATATGGTTCTGAGTGAATAAGAATCCAAGGGGGAGACTATATGGTACTCTTTTATTCTAATGGTACTTTTTTATTCTAGTGGTACTTTTCTTATACTAATGGTACATTCAAAAAAAAAATTATAATAGTTTTTGTATTTTCTTCATCAACGAACCCAGAAATATGAAATAAATCTAATATGAACTCGATCGAGTGGAAATCCCGTGGGGGCTTCATTGCGCTTTTTCTTTATTCTAATAATAATTTCTTAATTTTCTTTAGTAATTGAACTAAATTAAATTAAGCATATTTGGTCGTAAGTGAGTAAGAATTCATGTTGGAGACTTTTCTAATTTTTCATTATTCGAATGGTACTTTTTGTATTCTCTTCACCAATAAACATAAAAACATGAAATAAAGCTTATATGGACCTGAGTGGGTGTTTATGGTACTTTTTCTTTATTATAATGGTACTTTTTAAATTTTCTATAACAATGGACCTAGAAAAATTAAAGTAAATAGTAATCAGATGGAATAAGATGATTAAATAGTTTGAAAATTGTGTACAAACGTTATTTGCTAATCAAACTTTATACGAATCATTTTCCTATCACTGCATGAAAGTTTACCGAATATGAGAAGGATCGGAACAGGGTTGTGTCACCTCCCATACAAAGAAATAGTTAGTTCTGAATATCTTGAGTACCATAATTGTGCCTGAGTACAATTAAATTTTATTGGGTATATGACATAATAATTCGTGATGTTATGCCCCTTAATTTTTGGCATAACAGGACACTGGCATCAACGTAATTGTATACTTTTTATGTAATATGGTAAGAAAATAAATCATTTCAAGAGGGATCATGAGAGGAGTCATTCCCATTAATCCAATCCCGACTATTTTCAGCCAACCCCTGTATAATAATAAAAGAGCTATTCGGACAATGAATCTTACAATTATAGTTCTCAAGATATTTAGAAGCAACTATTTACTTTATATGGGAGGTGACTCACCCCTGTACCGATCCCTCCCATTTGTTGGTTAAACCTCATGCACTGGGCTTTAGTGAGTTTTCATAAATCAGTGTTGTACTTTTTGGCGAATTTGCACTATTGGCGTAATAAAAACGTTAACTCATTGTCTAGACTGAAAATAAATTCATTACAATATATTGCAGCAAATATCAACATTTTTTTATCTCCGGTGAAGACGAATCTTTTTTGTATCTTGCAATAATTATCAACAGTTTTGTGTTGACAATTATTGCGAACATAAAAAATCAAATTTGCTGTAAACCAAATTTGATTTTTTATGTTCGCAATAATTGTGTTTGACATTTCAAAGAAAACAAAAAAAAAGCGCCATAAAACATGTATATTTATTGCTAGTCTAGTCGGTGTGCAAGTCCAAAAAATTTAGTTATCACAAAATATATAGTTTTTTTTAAATGCAATTGTTATATATTAAATGTTTATGAGTTAAGAAATCATTATGTTTCGTAATAAAATAAACTGGATTATTTTTATTAAAATCTCATTTAAACTTAACGTGCTCAAACTATTCGGTACATAAACTTTTAATATTTTTATATGTAAATATAGGGATTCATTTTATAATGAATTTGTTGTAACTATACAGTTTAAATTAAATTGACTTCTTTAAAAAAGTTAGTCTTAAATAATTCTCTATTACAAATATAAATAGTATTTTTTTTTTTTTTTTGTCAAAAAACAAGAGAAAATTATGATCAGAATTGCTGTTACTTATATTGGTTGTTATACAAAATTAAAAAAAAAAATTATCTTAAGTTTGCATATTGTATTTCTAACATAAATTTTACAAGCTACTACTTGTGTAGACAGGGCTTTAATATTATTTTTTAAAGCCTTGTTGCCTTTTTGGCGAGTAACGCTAGTATTCTGTTCATATTTGCAAACAAATATAGTCTATCTCGCGATTTTGCAAAGTTTGTCGCTTTTATTGCTTGAAAGTATGCAACATTGGGTAAACAAAAACCATATGTTTTCTAAAAACTTAACACGCCCAATCCAGTCAAAAAAGTTTAAAGACCAAGAATTGGAGGAATTACTACATGAAGATTGTTGTCAATCTCAACAAGTGCTTGCAAAATCATTGGGGACTACTCATGCAACAATTTCAAAATGTTTGCTAGCAGCAGGATTCACCCAAAAGCTGGAAAATTGTGTACCATACGAAATGATGCTTGAACGCTAAAAAAGAAAACCATTTTTGCACCGAATCATTACTTGCGATGAAAAATGGATCCATTACGATAACCCGAAGAGTAAGAGATCATATATGAAGCCCGGCCAACCAGCTGAATCGACACCAAAGCCAAATATCCATGGCGCTTAGGTAATGCTCTGTATTTGGTGCTAGCATGAGCAGCTGAAATCTGACCAGACCAGCACAGGGAACCTGTACCGAACGCAGCTGATTCGTTTGACTCGTGCATTGGCCGAATACGTGGCCAGACATGAAACCGTAATATTTCATCATGACAACGCTCGGCCACATGTTGCAATACCTGTTAAAAAGTGTTTAGAATGAAGTGGTTGGGAAGTTTTGCCTCAACACAACTTATAGTCCAGACCTTGCCCTGTCCGAGTACTATTTGTTTCGATCGATGCTGAACGCTCTTTGGAATAAGCACCACTTTGGAACAGAGTATCCGATATTGGCTTGATTCGTTCTTGACTTCAAAAGCAGTTCTTTTGGCTCGGAATACATATGTTACCAGAAAGATGGGAAAAGGCCATAGCTAACAATGGCCATTACATTGAATAAATTTATATTGTACAAATGTTTCAAAATAAAAGTACAAATATGAAAAAATCCCGAATTTTTATTGTTTGATTGTTTGGAAATGTGTTCAAAATATCATAAAATATATATACATTAGTATTTGATGTACCGCATTGCTTGAGGACATTTACATATGTACTTTGTAAACAGCGCTCAACATTATTATATGCCTGACGCATAGTTTGGGCCCAGTTTTTCTATGTGCCGCATAGTTTGAGGACATTAAGTTAAAATGAGATTTTAATAAAAATAATACAGTTTATTTTATTACGAAACACAATCATTTCTAAACTCATAGATATTGTCTGTGAATCTAATCAAACTGCACATAAAAACCTATATAACTTTTAAAATTTTTAGTTTGTAAAAAATGTTTTGTGTAAACACTATGTCACCATTTGAAAATTAATTTTTCTCTTAATATTGTTTTTGAGGTAGATGGCCTTAGGCCGGGCCCAAGAACTCTATTATCTGGGGTATATCCAATACAGGCTTCATTAAAAATGTGTTTTGGGCTTATCAACATTTTTGGGGGTTACCCTTTTATATCTCCCAAACTAAAAGAGAACTGAACAGTTTTTTACATATTCTTACTCAGAATACAAAGGTGCTTCAAATCATTAAACAAAAAAATATCAATTGGATTGATGACATTGATTTAAGCCCAACAAAAATCGTAATAAAATTAATAATATATTAATACTTCATGCACCGCATTGTTTGAGGACATTAATGTTTGGGTAAAGCTTTTTATGTACAGCATTGTTTGAGGACATTTTATGTACCGCATAGTTTGTGGACATTACCTTTATGTACCGCATTGTATGAGGACATTAAAGTGTGGGTAAAGTTTTTATGTACCGTATAGTTTGAGGACATTACCTTTATGTATCGCATTGTTTGAAGACATTTGCTTACTTTAAGATATGTACTCAAATCATTTACATTTAGCATTTATAATAATTATTTTACATAAATTAATGATATATTAGTTTTACGAATATTTAATAAATATTAAATATCATATCATGGATTGTTTTAGATTAAAATTTGTTCATAAAGTTAGAACATACAAATCGATAGATAGCTTCAAACACGTGGAAATGCTATGTTGCTGTGTTGAGATATTGAACTGTAATTTTTTGTTTTAATATGATTAGTATGATTCCGATAATTGGTTAGGTATATATTTTATAAAATATACATAAAATTAGAACACAATCATGTTGTATTTGTTGTTTTTAAAGATTTGTATTTCGAAATATCCATCATATTTATATATTCTTATGTATCATTATCAAAAATATGTCAGGTGTAGGCAGTAGGGTAGAAACAAAACGTCGACTTTTCGGCCTTTCGACTTTTGTCGTTTTTTAAAAAGTCGACCTTTCGAACTTTCGACTTTTGGTAATTTATGAAAAGTCGACTTTTCGAACTTCCAACTTTTTAGTTAAATTTATCACTTTTGTTTCTAATAAAGGGTTTTCCAAGAAGAGGTGTTATTTTTGTATTCAAAGAAAAATGGCATTTTTTGAGATAAATGATCGGATGTTTATTTCATAATAAAGTGGAAGGTATGCCATTAATAATGAAAAACAACATCAGCCAAATGGCCACCACCACCTTATCCTTTTCATGAAATTTTCCATAACCATATCGCAAAGTGGCTGCCCTATGTCCTCGATAGCCTCACGAGTTCTATCTTTGAGGTCTTGAATCGACGCTGGGCTGTTGGCGTAGACTTTATCTGTTAAATCACAAGATCTCGGTGGCCAATTGTGATCACCTCTTCGAGAGATAACACCATTCGGAAACTTTTCCCGTAAAAGAGCAATGGTTTCGTTGCTTGTGTGGCACGTAGCGCCGTCTTGTTGAAAGTAAATGTTGTCCAGATTAATATCATCCAAAATACGGTGTAATGACGTTTGTGGAATGCCAAATTCCAAAGAACGACGAGGAATGGACAAACCTGGGTTTTCTTCAACACTTTGGGCTACAGCAGCAATATTCTCAGATTTTCTTAAGCGACGTGCACGGGTTTTATTCTTCACATCACTAACTTGTACCAACAGCTGGAATTTTTCCACCAATTTCTGTATTGCGGTCCGACAAGGTGCTTTATGACGACCTAAAAATGCTTTAGTTTTGCGAACTGTGACTGCAAGATTTTCACCATTTTTTTAGTGAATTTTAATAATTTCAATGCGTGTTGAAGCGTTCCATTTTTAGTAATGGCGTAGTTTCTACTTGTCAAATGTCATAGAATAAAAGCTTAAAATGTGACAGCTACCGAAATACCGGGTGATTCAAAATAACACCTCTTGTTGGAGAACCCTTTAGTTAGTTTTTAAGAAAAATGTTAGAAATAATTTGTGTAGAAAAAGCTTAATTTTATAAACATTTATTTATTATTTATTTTTGCATACACTAGAAAAAATGCAAGTGTACCAAATTGCAATAGTGTTAGCATAATGTTGCAATTAAATATTTTTTTAACAATCTAAAAAATCGACTTTTATCGACTATTCGATTTTTTTCGACTTTTGTGATAACTTAATCGATTGTTCGACTTTTTTCCGACCAAAAAGTCGATTTTGACTTTTCGACTCTTTTCAGCAAAAAGTCGATTGCTCGATTGTTCTTAGAACCCTAGTAGACAGACCCAAGCATATGACATTTTTATTGGCGCGAATAAACAAAAACTGCAAATAAATGGCGCCAAAAAAATACGTATGTCAAAGGCGCCGATGTGCAAATAATTTAACGGCGTTAAAACCTTAATTTTTTATAGAAGTGTGGCATCCCTAAAATTAAATATTTATTTTTTAAATTAAAAATTAAGGCATTTAAACCGCATATATAAAGAAAATTCTAATTAATTATAATAAAAAGAACATAGCGGAATCAAATGCAACAATAAAAAAAAAATGCAAAAATATGTCCTCAAAGTAACATGTCCCCAAACTATGCGCAAGGCATATAAAATTTTGAGGACAGTCCCCAAAGTATGCAAATGTCCCCAAACAATACGGTACATCGAATAACTGTCCCCAAAGTATGCGCAATGCATACATATATATATATATATATATATACATATACATATATACATATATATGATTTGGAAAATTATTGGAAGTTTTAATAAAAAAGCATTGGATATATAAAGGGCACCAGATTTCTCCCCCTAAAAGTTTAGATTTCCGTAGATCCGTACGATGTAGAAAGAACCTAGTTCCCGAATTTCTAGATTTAACGGTTTGGACTAGGCAATGATGAATCTGTCAGTCAGTCACTCTAATATATATAGATACAGGCATTGAAGGCGACTTACATTAACAATATTCATACATTTATTATTTTTTTATAGATACAGAAAGTGTTCTAGAGATGGCAAAACGAGAACTAAGAAAAGAACGAGAATATATCATGACAAGATCATTTTCATGTAATGAAAGGGCGACAGATGAAGCAAGTGAATCCGAAGGAAGCGATGAAGAAGAAGATAAAGGTATGAAGACTGTACATTATTACGATTTCATAAAATCAAATCTTACTTCAAGATAAAGATAAAAACCGAGACTGGCTACCAATTCGAAACAGTTAAAAGGTAACGGTAGCGCTAATTTTGAATTTTTCGGTAACAGAAACGGTAACGGTATTTGCTGTTATTTCGGTATCGGTATTTTAATGACAACATTCATTTCACCCTGAATTAAATTACATATTAATAAAATTTACAAAAATTATATATTTTATATTTCTTTTAAATTTTATATTTTACTGTAATTTTGTAGATTTCAATGAAGACAATTATTAAAATCAAAAATTTTTATTTTTATAATTAAAAATTATTTATAAAATCTCGGTAAAGGTATTTACAATTATATCTGTATAGTTAAGTTATATTTCTGTGGACTTTTGATAAAACAACTTATATGGAATTTTAAAAATTTTCAGGAGACCGTAAAAACTGAAGAACTTCATTATTGGTCTCGAAGAACTATACAGTGTTTTCGAAATTCTTAAAGGACAAAGAATGCAATAATTATCGACCAATTCTACAGTTTTTATCCACTCCTGAAAAATTTTAAAAATCCACTTAAATTGTTTTGTCAAAAGTAAAAAGATTTGTAACGGTATGTTAGCGGTAACAGTAGTCAACCTTGTTAAAAATAATTTGTTGAAAGTAACTTTTTTGGGTGGAAAAAATGAGGTTGCAAAACTGTTGTTTGTTGATATGTGTTTCAAATACGAGTACCTTTCATTTGAGATACACTGTGTAAAAATGCCTTAGTTATATTTCATCAGAGACATAAAATTTACATAAAATGCGTAAAAAAAAAATTAATTAATTTTATAATTTCATTAAGTTTAGATGGTAAATAAAAAACAAAAAATATTAAAATAAATTGAACTGCTACTTGTACACGGTTGGACAAAGCAATATGGGATGATAACCGCAGACATATTAAAGAATAATATTAGTAGCTCAGTAGAGTGTTCCACGAAAATAAAATTGCGAATTTTGACCGTCCCCCTCTAGAATTGTTCTATGTATTGTAGAAACACGTTGTGTAACATATTAGGATGATAGGATAACTGGTGCCGCAAGGACGCTGAAGTTTTGAGGAGCATTTACAAGGGGGAAAATGCAATTTTTTCAGTTCTTTTTTTTTAATTTTGCCATTAAATAATTACTTTTGCAATTTAATTTAAAAGAATCGAAATGTGTACGTAATTATCGTTCTAATAAGATATAAAAATTTTGTTAAACAAATTTCCGAATTTTTTGATCATCACATTGGAATTTATTGAGAACATAATTGGGAATAACAGCATGAAAAAGGTATGACAATAGTTTTTCCTATAGTTTTTCCGTACCTGCGATTTTCGAGAAAAACTAATTTGTTTGCCATATTTTGGCGAATGAGCCGAATTTCCTTACTGTTATGAATTTTATGTAAAACCTATTCAGAATATTATAGTCCATGTAAATTTAAATATAGTCTGAAAGCTTTACTAAAATCGGAAAAGCTTAATCCTTAGGACAATATTTGGAATTTCTCATTTAAATGTAGCGAAATGTTATACATTTTTGGCCGATTTTGATGAAACTTAAGACAAAAAATACAGAAAGTCTAGTATTTACAATAAAATCATAAAAATTAACCCTTAATAGCACTTGGAGTTAAAATGACCCTCAAATTTTAAAATCACGAAAAACATTCAATACGAATGGTGATGTTTTTCAAAATTAAATAAACTGAATCATTATCAAGTTATTTTTTAAATTTAACAAATCAAAAGTACACTAAAGTGTTAAAATCGATTAATTACGTTATTAAAGCACAAATCAGATATAAATACAATATTTTGCCGTTTAAAAAATGTGTGCTCAAAAGTGAACAAAATTTTAATCAGCAATATAAATTGACAATTTTTTATGGTTTTAGAAGTTTGGGGTCTTTCTAACCCCAAGTGCTATTATAGGTTAATTATAATATTTCTTCTTATATATAATATATAATACGTAATATAATATATAATACATAATATATAAGTAAGATACCCTCCACCACCACAAGTAGTGAAAGAGGGTATATAAATTAAAATACACAGATTTAAATCTGTTAAAAAAATATTTTTTTAATTTAGTTGCGGCTGCAACTAAATTGTCTTTATTATTCAAGTTTCAAATTAACAGTGAAATATTCTTACGTTCTACCCTAACTTGTCACCACAGGTTTTATTATTTGAAATGAAGCTCGTGTTTTTGTAGACATAGCGTCAGCATTTTTCATGGGAACAAAGTTTGTAACTTTATACACCTTAAACAAAACGTTAGTTTTGTTAATTATGCATTTAGATATTTCAACATATTTTGTGTTAACTCCTCCCTCCTTAAGTGCAATCGTCCCGATTGTTTAAAATGACTGTAGATCATAGATGCTTGTCTGTTTTTTTTTAGCCGTTTTCTTCATATCCGCTGTTTGAATTGTTTCAGGAGAATCTTCTCTTATTTCCTTTTCTTGATAGTTAATTTTTTTCCATACTTTAATACCAATAGCAATTATAAGAATAGCAATTATGATAAATACAATTACTATTGTAAGTATATTATTTCTTATTTCCAAAAGTTCCAATCTTTTAATATTTCCAATATTTAATTTCTGTAATCTTTTTAACGATAGCACTTCTTCTATTCTGTCACCAATTGCCTTAGGTTGTAGAGAGGCTGGTAGTGGTTTGCTGCCGCTTATTTCATGTGAAAAATATTCTTGTCCATCAATCGTAATTGTTAAATTGAAATATTTTATCAAATACGTTCCATTCAGCTTCATTTCCTCATCATTTGCTGTAATCATGCCGTAGAATTGGTTTAATAAAATCATATCGCTTCCAATTTCCTCTATGGTGGCTACGTGTTCGTTGTTGACCTGGGTACAGTTCCCTACTCTGTTCTTAAATAGGCCAGTTATACAATAATCATCTCTTAAGGATACTAAATTATTCTTATTACATATAGTTAAATCGTTATATTTCTTACAATTTTCCTTAATGGCAAATAAATCATTATTACAATTCAAAATTTTATCAAATTCAATTTTATCTATTAAATTACCAAATTTTATAGGTTTTGCCAAATATGTTTCACAAGTATCATTTTGTGTAATTGGGATGTTTAAAATATACAAAATTTCTTTATCATTCGTCACAATTTTTACATTTGCAAAAGTTAACAATTCATCTACGCTAAATATAGGTATGTTGTAATTTACTAAGACATTATTTAAAATTTCTATTTCTGTTTTGGAAAAAATAAATGAATTTACAATATTAACCTTTGCCCATTGTATGGCGTATTCAATATTTTGTAATTCTTTTTCTATTAAATTTAATTTATGTTCCAATTCAATTGATAATTCGTTATTCCAATCATCTTTTCTAACTTTCAATATTTGATTTGTAATATTCGAAATCTCTTGTATTCTATTAATGGTCAGTTCATTTACTATCAACTGTCTATTATTATTTTCCAGTACATTTGTCATCTTCTGATTTAGAATCTCAAAATCATGACTGTCAGGTGTTCCGGCAATCCACTTCCATGCGGAACCAATGAAGTCAATGGATCTTCTTACCTTACTTGGACTTAGACGTTTAATAAGACCATTTATGTCATTCGTTTGTTGTGTCAGAAACGGACGGAGCGGATGACCATATGTAATATTTGTTTTTAGAAGATAATCCAGATGATCAACTAAATCCTTATATTTCCCTATGTCAATAGAATGTATAACTTTAAATGTTCCATTTTGTCTTTTTGCTATTCCAGTGTGAATCGTTACCAGTCTTGCGATAGAGTAGTCGAGAATGTTAATGTCTGCTATAACTGCTATGTAGGGTAGTCTGCAAAATAAGTACAAAAACAAATTATCCTAGAGGTAAAATAAAAAAATAATGTTAATTTCTGATGTGGCATTTATGTATAACACGACCACTTTCCGTCACAATAGTCGTACCACGATTTTCTTTTACTATTTCTTCTTTAAATCGGTTACTTAATTTTGTTCCTAGTCTCTTGTTGCACTTTACGTAAACTAATTGTCCAGGAACATATTCCTTGGCTGGTGTTCTGTTTCTATTATGGTAATCAAGGTCCTTTTTCTGTTTAGCTTTGAGTCGTTCAATGTTTGAGAGTCTTGTTGTCTCATAGTCTTGTGGAGAAAAGTCAACTGTACGTCCAAAGAATAAGTCTACTGGTCTTCTGTTCGTTGTACTGTGAATAGAATGGTTGTATTCATTTACTGATCTTTCCAGTAGCTCTCCAAAATCCCGTGAAATTCCTTCTTCCTTAAGGCACCGCATTATCTCCGACAAAGTAGAATGGAAACGTTCTATTTGTCCGTTTGGTTCACTTCTATAGGAAGGGGTGGTAAATATATTTATTTTCAAATCCTCTTTCATCATGAATAATATCGAGGGTGAGTTCAATGAAGGTTCATTGTCCATAACCACATTCTTTGGAACTCCATAGAAAAATAAAATTTCTCTAAGTGGTCTTCTAATATCCTCGATTGACCTTCCACTAAGCGGTTTAACTTGCACATACTTTGAGAACTTATCAATAGAGGTCAAAATCATTTTCTTATCAGTTGAAAATATATCGATGTGAATGGTATGACCAGGATAAGTTGGTATGGGTGTTTCTCCCAATTCTATATTATTTGGATGTCGTTCATATTTGTTTTTTTTACATGTCGAACATAGTTTTATTATCCTCTTAATTTTTTTCGCCATTCCTGGAAAGTAATATTTCTCCAAAATTTGTGTTCTATTTTCTTTCTCGTTACGGTGTGCCCTTGTATGTTCTTTCAAAATTATACTCTCCTGTTCTTCCTCGGAGATTATATCCTTAACTACCATTTGGGTAAATCTGCATTTATAACTGGAGAAGTGATTTGCATATATGGTTTGAATTTTACCCATTATAGGTTCAGGAGTTTTAATTCCATTTACAACAGACGGGTTGAGATATCTTTTCAGAGTATTTATCAATTTTTGTTCATCGTACTCGGTCTCCATTATAATATGACGGTGATATCCTGGAAAAACTATTTTGAACTGATATGAAGATGTTTCGTCAATTCCTATAAATAATTGATTTTTAAATACATTCACTGGAGTTTCGACGCTAGGTATGAGATTATCTGCTGAACTCTCGGCACTATGTTGAGTTGATTGATCTTGAACCATGTTCAGTCCAGTATGATTTCTAGATAAAGCATCGGCTACTAAATTAGTTCGTCCAGGTTTATATCGTAGTTCGTAATTATATTCTTCCAAGATGCATTTCCATCTTTTCATCTTCGAGTTGGTGTTGTTATTACTGAGGGCATAAGTAAGTGGCTGATGATCGGTGTAAATAATTACTTTCTTTGATCCATAGAGGTAATTCCTTAGTGAAGTTAATGCCCATATTATTGCGAGCATTTCTTTTTCGTTTACTGCGTAACTCTCTTCAGTTTTTGTTAGTGACCTGGAGATAAAAGTTATCGGCTTGTCATCTTGACTGAGTACCGCACCAATAGCGAAATTCGATGCATCGGTTGTTAATTGAAACTCCTTATTGAAATTGGGATACGATAGTATGACTTCCCGTGATATTAATGCATTCTTTAGATCATCAAAAGCTTTCCTTGCCGCGTCATTCAAATTTATTTTAGTCTGAGTGAGTGGTTTCGCAATGTCTGCGTATCCTTTGATGAATCTCCTATAATAACCTGACAATCCCAAAAATGAACGTAGTTCTTTCAATGTCTTGGGATAGTTGAATTTCAATATCGTTTCCACCTTTTTTGGATTAGTTTTTATTCCTTCTTTCGACACGATGAAACCTAGAAATTCCACCTCACGCTTAAAGAATTCGCATTTATCTAACTGTATCTTCATATGTGCCCTTTCCAAAGTTTCGAATATATTTTTCAAGTGTTCTAAGTGTGATTTTTCATCTTTGCTGAAAATAATAATATCGTCCACATAGACGTAACATATTTTCCCGATGAATTGTCGCAATATATCGTCTAATGCCCTTTGAAAAGTTGATGGGGCGTTTTTCAAACCAAAAGGTAATCTGATGAATTCGAATTTTCCGTTGTTAATAGAAAACGCTGTCTTTTCCCTATCCTCCTCTTTCAGAAGAATTTGGTGAAATCCGCTTTTAAGATCCAAAACAGTAAAATATTGATTTCCACCTAAATTGGCAAGTACATCATTAATCTCCGGAATGGGATATTTATCCGCAATTGTAACCGCATTTAGTTTTCTGAAGTCGACGACTAGCCTGTACTTCCTTTTCCTTGATTGATCTTCCTTTTTTGGGACTACCCAAATTGGGGAATTATACGGAGATCTAGATGGTCTTATAATTCCATCTCTTAATAGTCGACTAACCTCTTCTTCCACAACATCTCTTAATGCCATGGGGTATGGGTAACTTTTGGCGTATATTGGTGTCATATTTTCCGTTCTTATATCACCTATTACAACAGTGGAATACGTTAATTTTTCATCTGGTTCTGCGAATAAATGTTTATGATGTTCCAAAATATTCCTGAGGGATGTTCTCTGATTTTCACTTAAGTGTTGTGTTCGTAATTCCATATAATTTACGTTCTGTGAAGTACGTTGTTTTATATTAATCTTCTGTCCATTTCCAATAATAAAATAATTTTCGGCTGTGTGAATTACTGCACGGAGTTTTTTCATACTGTCATTACCTAATATAGCATCAAATGAGTCAAAACCTGGTAGTAGGTAAAATTTTAAAGGGATGTCATCTATTCCTGAGAAATTCAAAAGGGTATGTTGCGATATTTTAATTTTGCCATTAGCAGATCTGGCAAAGAAAGTATGTTCGTTAATTTTTGGATTTTCAACTAAGTCCGGTCTAATATAATTCTTATTGCTACCAGTGTCCAACAAAAATGATAATACTTTTCCGTCCCTCGTCTTGGCCTCGAAATAGGGCAACGAGGAACAGTTTAATCTAAAAAATTAAGAAGTTGAATATCATCTGGTTGAACGTCCTGATTTTCCGTGGTAAAATCATGTTCCTCTGGTACTTGTTGGAAATATTCCTGAACGTAATCTGGTTCATTATTTGCTGAACGTACATCAACATCACTTCCTTCAGGGAGATAACCTGTCCATTCGTACCATTCGTCTTCGGGTACATAGTCAGTATTCATATAGAAATTTCTCTGCATTTTGTTAATTGGTCCTTGGAAAGAACTACCTGAAGGTCTTTTTGAGTTTTGAAATATTTGTGGTTGATTAATACGTTTGCTCTGAGTTGTGTGATCAACTTCCATTGGTTCTACTTTGATAGCCCTCGAATAATTATTGGTTTCATTTGGGTGCATAGGTTTATTCCATTGTCCTGTAAACACATTTTGCATCCCAGGATTAAATGGTCTGGAATTCCAATTTCCATAATTGGGTGACCCTACTTTCCAATTGGGGTTTCGAAAATCTTGGTTGAAATTTACCGGGGGACTATATCGGAATGTCCTTGGTTGTCCTGATCCACTAACATGAGCAAGCTCAGGATAAAATTTACGTCCATTAGTTCTATCTTTCTGTATGTTTGCTCTTGGGGTCTGAGCGTGAGCATAGTTTCTCCGAAACGTCATATTGTCCAACTTTAAACAGATATGTAACGCTTGTGGTAATGATGTCGGTTCACGAATACTCAATAGTCGAGGTAAGTCTCCATTGAGTCCCCTTATAAAGGTGTCCAATGCTTTTTCTCTGTAAGTATTCGTCATAGCTTGAAGGCTTGCCTCCTGTAAGTCAAGACATGAAACTTTATCCAGTATTAGGCACAGATGTTGGTACACTGCCTGATAGAATTCGTTTATAGTCTTATTGCCTTGGCAAAGAACGGTCATCTGGTACTCTAATGTTCCAATGTCTCGTTTGTCCGAATAGTGCATCATTAAGCATTTTTTTATTCTACTCCAGTCCAATGGTGTTCTATAAGACTCTAAAGCCATGTCGGCGTCACCAATTATCTTCGTACGGATGACATGTAAAATTGCATAGTACCGTCCTGTATTACGAAGAGGTTCATACACTTCTAATACTCTATCCACTGATTTTCGCCATGAATTAAATTCTCCAGGTTTTCCCGAGAATTCCCGTATAGAGCGAACAATATCTGGAACCTTATCAAGTTCCTCCAATTTTTCCGTAACTCTACCTATTGGCTGATCAGCCCCTTCGTCCATCGGATTGTCATTTCCCGCCCGTACTACGTTTTCAACAATTTCTTTAATCTGTCTTCTTTGTAATTCATTTAGTCCGAGAAGTCCAGCTGAGCTGGAAGCTACAGTTGGTTGTGTCATTGTCCACTTACTAAATTTTTCTGTTATCTCTTCAATTGAATCGGGCATAAAAAAATTTATAACTGACAACAGGAAAAATATACCATATAGTAATATAAAATTTTCACAAAAATTTCTTAAACAATTCAGTAAATTAATACAAAGTTAAATAATATTAAAATATATAGATTCTTACAATAATATGAATAATATGATGGGGATCTGCTTCATGCTGTCTTAATTTCCTTGTTGTTGGAGTTGGTTCGGTTGGATGTTATTTTAGGTATTCAATTGATGGTTTTCTTGTTTTTAAATAACGTAATTTTATTACGTTCACGATTTATTTTGTTTTTATTTAAAATTATATTGTTTGAATTGTTCGAAACGAATTTATTATTTTATTATTTTCAATTAATGGTTTTCTTGTTTTAAATAATTAAGTCCACGTTTTATCTTGATTTTATTTGAAATAATATTATTTGAATTGTTCAAACAGAATTTATCATTTTCAATTTTATTTAATTATTATTTTTAATATTAATACAAACGATATTTACTGCAATATTATTTGATTTGTTCACTGTTCTTGGAAAACTTTATGTTTAATTTTATTAAGTTCAATACACTTATTTTTGTTACACTTATTTAGTTCAATACATTTATTTATTTTTGTTACACTTATTTAGTTCAATACATTTATTTATTTTTGTTACACTTATTTAGTTCAATATATTTATTTTTGTTACACTTATTAAACTACGTATCCGCGTTATCCTTTACACGGGCTTAACAGGCGTCGGCAAAAATACGCGCGAACCGGTTTGTCCTTTACGACTACTAAGGGACCTGTCAAGGCTTGACTGTTATCTGGTCCCTGCTCGGGCGCCAATTAAAATACACAGATTTAAATCTGTTAAAAAAATATTTTTTTAATTTAGTTGCGGCTGCAACTAAATTGTCTTTATTATTCAAGTTCCAAATTAACAGTGAAATATTCTTACGTTCTACCCTAACTTGTCACCACAGGTTTTATTATTTGAAATGAAGCTCGTGTTTTTGTAGACATAGCGTCAGCATTTTTCATGGGAACAAAGTTTGTAACTTTATACACCTTAAACAAAACGTTAGTTTTGTTAATTATGCATTTAGATATTTCAACATATTTTGTGTTAACTTATATACGTTTGTCATTCCGTGAGTAACATTGAGAAATATTCATCTGAGGCCCAACAAAGTATATATATTATTGATCCTTATGAAATTCTAAGTCGATTGAGCAATGTCCGTCTGTCCGTCTGTCTGTCTGTCTGTGTAAAACACTCTCACGTCCAAAATACATAAGTGAAATTAATGAAATGTATACCAAAATGTTTATAATTTTTCTAAGCAGTTTGGTATTGAAAATCAGCAAAATCGAATTGGTAGAACCAGGGTTATGTATCAAAATGTGAGACAACCTCCAAAAATTTTTATAATTTTCACATGATTTTTGTGACTTTTGGTAAATTCATTACAGAGAACACCATGAAATTTTGCACTCATTATTTATATGATAAAAGCACAAATTCTGTTGAAAATGGAAAGAATCGGTTCATAATTTCTCGTAGCCCCCATACAAAATTCTTCCCGAAATATGGTGCTATAGTCTATAAATGCCTACAGAATTGCAGTATTCATACAAAATTCAGCAAAAATAAGTTTCGTGCTAAGAGAAATCACAAGACTGAATTTTTCGTGGATCGGCCCATATTTGATCATAGCCCCCATATAAAGTTCACTTCCGAAAATCACTTAAACATGCATAAATACCTTATAAATATCGCTATTGAGTTGAAATTCGACACAAATAATCTCCATATATACAAAAGTTGCTGTACCGAATTCTATGAAGATCGGTTCATATTTGTTTATAGCTTTCATATAAGGACCTCATCCGAACAACACATTAACCTGCATAAATATCTAAAAAATATCAATATCAAACAAAAATTTTACACAGATCCGTAATTTATATATGGAACTCATACTGCAGGATTTTGTGAATATCGGTCCATATTTGACCGTAGCTCCAATATAAGGTCCATTTCCGAATATTACTAAAATACTAATAAATCTCTTATAAAAGCTTCTATCTGGTTAAAACTTCAAATAAATATTTTCCATATATACGAAAATCGATGCCTAGAATTTTATGATGATCGGCCAATAATTGGTCATAGCCTCCATATAAGTACCACTTCTGGAAAACACATTAACCTACACAAATATCCAAAAAAAATATTTGTACTGAAACAAAATTGTACACCGATCAGTAATTTGTATTCAAGAATCATATTACAAGATTTTTTAAATATCGGTCCATAATTCGATATAGTTGTCACATAAGGTCCACACTTGTTAATAGCGTTGTTTAAATTAAGTTTTATTAATTTTTATACCCTCCACCACCACAAGTGGTGAAAGAGGGTATATATAAGTTTGTCATTACGTGTGTAACATTGAGAAATATACATCTGAGACCCAAAAAAGTATATAAATTATTGATCCTTATGAAATTCTAAGTCGATTGAGCAATGTCCGTCTGTCCGTCCGTCTGTCTATCTGTCTGTGTAAAACACTCTCACATCCAAAATACATAAGCAAAATTTATGAAATGTATACCAAAATGTTTATAATTTTTCTAAGCAGTATGGTATTGAAAATCAGTAAAATCAAATTGGTAGAACCAGGGTTATGGATCAAAATATAAGACAACCTCCAAAAATTTTGATAATTTTCACATGATTTTTTGTGACTTTGGGTAAATTCATTGCAGAGAATACCATGAAATTTTGCACTCATTATTTATATGATAAAAGGACAAATTCTGTTAAAAATGAAAAGAAGCGGTCCATAATTTCTCGTAGTGCCCATACAAATTTCTTCCCGAAATATGGTGCTATGGTATATAAATGTCCATAGAATTGCAGTATCCACACAAAATTCAGTACAACTAAGTTTCGTGCAAACGGAAATCGCGAGACGATTTTTTTTTTGGATCGAGCACTATTTGACCATAGCCCTGATATAAAGTTGACTTCCGAAAATCATTTAAATACACTCAAATATCTTATATATATCGGTATCAGGTTGAAATTCGACTTGCATAATTCCCTTGCACATAAAAATAGCTGTAGGAAATTTCGGAAGATCCCATATAAGACCACTTTCAAAAAACACATTCATTTTCATAAATATCTGAAAAATATCGTTATCGAATTAAAATTTTACAGAGATCGGTAGTATTAATTCACAAATGATACTGCTTGATTGTGTGAATATCGGTTCATATTTGACCAAAGCTCCCATATAAGGTCCATTTAAACTGGCAGCTCGCTTTATATTGATTTTCTTGCGAAAACAATAAAGCAAGTTGTTTTATTTTTTCTTTACTCACTTACACACTACAGTTTGTGTCGGCAAGAAACCAACCAATTGTAGTAGAGAATGTAAGAAAAGATAAAATCACTGTTTATTGTTGGTGTTTTGTTTAAGCTTTGATATTTTTACAAATAAAGCTTGAGTGTCTGTAATTCTCATTCACTCTATCGTTTTATTTGTATAATATCTTTAGTTTTTCTAAAGCCTTTTGGGAAAAGGTATCCTGATGATCTGGCCTAAGCAACCAGTGAAATGCGCATAGGAACTAGCTTATCTCCCAACAATAAATTTCAGTGAATTTATCAAATAAAAATTGGGAATTTAGCATAAGAAGCTCTTACTAAAATATTAATTTTGTATTCCCGAATAACCTTTTAATGATAAATTTGCAGGTGCCCGTGCATCAAGACTAAACTGGCAGCTCGCTTTATATTGATTTTCTTGCGAAAACAATAAAGCAAGTTGTTTTATTTTTTCTTTACTCACTTACACACTACAGTTTGTGTCGGCAAGAAACCAAAAAATTGTAGTAGAGAATGTAAGAAAAGATAAAATCACTGTTTATTGTTGGTGTTTTGTTTAAGCTTTGATATTTTTACAAATAAAGCTTGAGTGTCTGTAATTCTCATTCACTCTATCGTTTTATTTGTATAATATCTTTAGTTTTTCTAAAGCCTTTTGGGAAAAGGTTTCCTGATGATCTGGCCTAAGCAACCAGTGAAATGCGCATAGGAACTAGCTTATCCCCCAACAATAAATTTCAGTGAATTTATCAAATAAAAATTGGGAATTTAGCATAAGAAGCTCTTACTAAAATATTAATTTTGTATTCCCGAATAACCTTTTAATGGTCCATTTCCGAATATTACTTAAATACTAATAAATCTCTTATAAAAGCTTCTATCTGGTTAAAACTTCAAATAAATATTTTCCATATATACGAAAAAAGATGCCTAGAATTTTATGAAGATCGGCCGATAATTGGCCATAGCTCTCATATAAGGACCACTTCCGAAAAACACATTAACCTCTATAAATATTTTAAATATATGGATATCGAACTAAAATTGTATACAGATCAATATATTGTATCCAAAAATTATACTACTTGGTTTTGTGAATATCGGTCCATATTTGACCATATAATGCCCATAAAACTCTTGTAAATAATGTTATGGAGAAAAATATAAAGCGAAATATGCCTCAAATACATAGAAATCACTTTAAAATATTTAATTATATCTTCCAAATAAGTCGCACATCCAAAAAGTTTCAACTAGACTTGGTGACTATGGGTTCATAATTATATATATAAGGCTCATATCCGTAAAATTCATTAGAACAGAACAAAAATATACTTTTGAAGTTTGACTAAATATATTTGTTTACCCGTTTTTATACTCTTTTACTTCACTTGTGGTGAATAAGGAAAATGTTGAGCCAATCGGTAATGTTAACCAATTATTAAGTATATACATTTTTAAATAGTACATTTTATTTTATATTATAGACTCTAATAGAAATGGTAGGAATATGTAGTTATTTCAATTATAAATTGCTGAATTAGATAACATTTTTATACATCTTAAATAAAATATCTTCTGCGTAAACTAGTTTTTCTAACAATATATAAAATACTACTATACTACTATATTTTAAATAAACTTTTATTTTGTTTAAAAAGTGGTTTTATTGAAGAAAGTACATAATTTGTATATATTACAAAATATGCATGGTATCAGGATTCATCTATAATTCATAAAGTGGCTTAAAAAGAAATTCGGTTATAGTCCTAATTCGCTTATAGTCCACAAAAATTGTGCAACTGTATTTGTAGACTATAAGCGAAACTACTGTATTACATTAACATTCTACCAATCTTCATAATCGGAGCTAAGTCCCAATAACAAACACTGAATATGGATATTAGTGTGTTTATGCCAATATAATTTCTATAATTTTTATCTAATTAAGGTGGAGGGTATTTAAGATTCGGCATAGCCGAATATAGCCCTCTAACTTGTTTTGTTTCCCATCCGATTACAAAGATTTTTAAATTTTTGCGAAGCGCTCGGCTAGGTCTTGAAAACGGAGTGGTTAAAGGTTTAATTAGACGTGCCATAACCGTAACCATATAAAACAGCTGTCCGAACCAAGCTTACGGACAACAATGTATTTGATTATTGGTGACATGTCATAACGCCATAGTCATAACAGTAAAATGCTTGTGATATGGCTATGGTTACGGCTATGGCGATATGGTAAGTCACGACTAATTGAACCTTAAGGGACAATTTAATTTCGAAAATGGAATTAAGACTTAATTCTATCGAGCCTTTGCTTATAAGTGCATAGGTACGAAAACAGATTTTTTACCCGCACAGAAAAAATTGAAAACGCGATTCAGTTATGAAATTCATCCAGTTGAGTAAAAAATGTTTAGATTTCAGCCTATGAAAATATTCGCAAATTCAAGTAAAGAGTGATATTTTTTTCATTGGAAATTTTGAGAAATCTTTCCAATTAAAATAATATTATGTTAACAAACTTGTTGGGCAAGGGTTTTTGTCCAAATATTAAAAGCCAAAAGAAAATGTCGTTTTTTCAATAATAAAATTCTATGAATTTTATTTAAATACAAAATTGTAATATACAATTCAATGTGTGAATTCAATTTAAATTAAAGAAATACTTGTGGTTGCAAACGATTTAATGCGCGGGTTAAAAAAATAGAGATCTTTGCTTGATGGCTGTTAAGAACGAATTAATAAAAAAATGTATGTATTTGATTTATGCTAATTCTTCTTCATTCTCTAGAAAAGAAGTCAAAAGAAAATTAGCATAAGTCAAATCATAAAGATGGCTAATTCAGCACTATTAGCGCGAAAATTTAAATTTACACTGATAAAAATTTGCAACCACAAGTATAAAGTTATAAATTTATACAATTAAAATTTATAAAAAACACTAAATATTAAATATATAAAATATTACAAAATTTTCAAAAAATCATAAAAAAAAATAAATGAAATTAAAGATTTCATTTAACACCGGCCCCCTTGCACGGCTGCTGATACAGGCTGCAACAATTCATTAGCACGACGATTCATTTTCATCCAGCACTGGTAAGGGAGCAAGCTTGTGAATGGGCCTTCTAAAAACGCCGTTTTTGGTTTTGACCTGAACAACCCGACTCTTGCCGTCCGTGCCCGTTTCTACAGCAACAACTCTGCCCAGTAGCCACGTTTGCGGTGGAAGATTGTCGTCGTGTACGGTTACGACGGTTCCGACCTCGACGTTTTTTTCTGATTTGTCCCACTTCACCTTCTGTTGCTGCTGGAGCACGTAGTCCGTTTGCCATGCAGACCAGAAACGTTCCTTCAGGCACGATAGCGCTCGAAACCGCTTCAAGCAGTTGAGCTTGCCTGTCGTCGAGCTGGGATCGGGCAGTGCCTTGATAGAGGACCCTATTATCAAGTGGCCTGGTGTTAGGGGTTCCCCGTCGCACGGGTCGCTCGACAGCGGTGCTAGTGGTCGGGAGTTCAGCATTGCCTCCACGTTCACTAGAACGGTATTTAGCTCTTCGAGAGTCAGTCCAGCGCTTCCGACGGTTCTTAGCAAGTGGTGCTTTGCACTTTTCACAGCAGCCTCCCACAGCCCCCCGAAGTGAGGAGCTCTGGGAGGTATGAACTGGAACTCTACTCCTTTCTCGGCCATGGCTGCTTCTATTTTCCGTCGCTCTTTCTCTACGGCGGCCTTCGGACTCAGGCGATTTGCGGCACCGACGAAATTTGTGCCGTTGTCGCACCACATCTTGCTCGGCAGTCCTCTCCTCCCCACGAACCTAGACAAAGAAGATAAAAAAGAATCTGTCATTAAATCGGAAACAGCTTCTAAATGAACAGCCTTTGTGGCGAAGCACACAAAGACCACGATGTAGGTTTTTACTGGGGGCCTACCCCGAATTCTAGTGGAAGTATAAACCGGTCCACAAAGATCTACGCCACACACCCAAAATGGCCTAACCGCAGTTAGTCGATCTTTCGGCAAATTACCCATAATTTGGGTTAGAAGCTTCGGTTTATACCTACAACACACAATACAATTGCGAACTGTCCTTCTGGCTACTTCTCGAGCATTTACTAACCAAACTCTCTCTCTCATAAGAGCAACTAGCATTTTTGGGCCAGCATGGGAGTTAGTTTTATGTAAGTGTTCCAAATACACTTTCACAAAATGCGAGCCTTTCCCCAGAAGCAATGGATATTTCGTATCCTCCTTTATAGGAGCATTCAATAAGCGTCCACCTACGCGAAGCAAATTGAACGAAACACCGTGTTTTTCATATTCTTGAATAAACGGACTCAAAGAGCGAATATTAGATTTTGGAACAAGGCCCTTTCGAATTAATTTCAATTCATCAGAAAATTCATATTTCTGTAACAGCTCAGCAATTTTTAGAAATGAGGAATTTAATTCTTTAACAGATAATGTAGCCTGACTTTGATTTAAACTCTTCCCTTTAAATTTCCTTATTGCTCTCAGCACATAAGCGAACACTCTCAAAATTTTCGTGTATGAAGAGAAACGATTCAGAGACTGTATCAAACCATTCTCACCAGTTTCAGTTACCACCATGGCAACCTTTGATTTTCTCTTCTCTAAGGATGCTAAATCAGGGGTTAAATCAAAATATAAATTTTTCGGCCATTTATCTGGCGGAAGGTACAAAAAACTTGGGCCTGTAAACCAAATAGATTCCGCCAAACTATCAACATCACTCCCACGTGACACAATGTCAGCAGGATTATCTTTAGAAGGCACATGCTGCCAAAAACGAGCATCTGTCCATTCTTGGATTTCACTTATTCGATTTCCAACAAATGTGGATAGTGAAGACGGATGGCTTTGCAACCAATGCAGAACTATCTCGGAATCTGACCAAAACATTACCTTTTTAATGAAATGTGGTAGCAGAGGTTTTACAGTACGCCAAAGCTTCGCCAGTAGATGTGCAGCACAAAGTTCAAGCCGTGGCAGCGACTTTACTTTTAATGGGGCAACTTTAGATTTAGCTGTCAACAATCTACATGTTATACCGTCAGGGTGCTCGGTTCTTATATAAATGCAACAACCATATGCATTATTAGAAGCATCCGAAAAACCATGCACTTCACAATTGACTGTAGAACATGAGTCTACAAACCGTGGTATAACTATTTTATGGCTATCTGCTAAAGAATTCTTTATCTGTGACCATGTGGTGTCTAAAGACTGGGGCACAGATTCATCCCAGTCGAGCTGTCTTTTCCACAATTCTTGCAGAAGAATTTTAGCTCTAATTATTATCGGAGATAACAGTCCCAAAGGGTCAAAAAGTCTTGACGAAATCGACAAAATATTTCGCTTTGTAGTCGGCAAGTGACCAAAATTGTCCTCCAACTTAAATGTGAATACATCTCTGCCCGTACTCCAAATGAGTCCAAGAGCTCTTGTGACATCCGAATCATCGAAGTCAAGATTCATCTCCGATAATCCATCATTGTACGAAGGGTGGTTGGAGAACCACTTCGCTAAATCAAAACCACATGATTTCAAAATTTCAGTTACTTCGAAACGTAACTTTTCTAATTCCTCAAAATTATCAGCGCCTGATATTAAATCGTCAACGTAAAAATCATTTATAATCGTGGAGGACCCCAAAGGATACACTGACTCAAAGAGTGTACCTATTTCCTTTAAACATCTAACCGCTGCAAAAGGAGCCGACGACGTACCATACGTCACCGTATTCAACTTATATATTTGAATCGGTTGCTCAATACTTTCGCGCCATAAAACAAGTTGAAACTTGGCATCACTTTCATGGACCAATACTTGTCGGTACATTTTTGTGACATCAGCGGTTATAGCGTATCTGTGAAGGCGAAATCTCAAAAGAGTGGAAAACAGATCGCTTTGTATTGTGGGTCCTACCATCAAAATATCATTTAAAGAGATTTGTGTGGAGGTCTTACATGAAGCATCGAACACCACTCTCAACTTCGTAGTTGAACTGTGGGGCCTCAACACACACTGATGGGGAATTACATAATGAGTTCCCAACAAGACCTCATCATTTACTGGGGACATATGTCCAAGATGTAAATATTCCTTCATAAAATCATTATACATCTCTTTAATGTTTAGATTTTTACCTAACTTGCGCTCAAGGGCTAAAAATCTTCTCCGAGCCGTGTCATACGATAACCCCAATTTGGACGGGTTTGACTTAAATGGTAATTTAACTTGAAATCTACCATTTGGCAATCGGAGGGTATTTGCATTATAGTGCTCCTCACAATTTTTCTGCTCCTCCGTTAAACGAGAGCGCTGAGGAATCTCTTCTAGTTCCCAGAAACGGCGAACTACCGAATCCAAAGTGTCATCCGAATAATGACTTTCAGTAACTACGTTACAAATTTTCGAAACATTTTCCGGAGAGTCACTTTCGCACTTCCCAGAAACTATCCACCCTAACAACGTTTTTTGTATGGTAGGCAATGATGGACCTAACTTTATTTGACCCACCGATAGAAGGTCCAAAAAGTATTCACATCCCAACAACAAATCTATTTTTTCAGGTCTATTAAAGGAGGGGTCAGCTAGCTGAATATTCGATGGAATAGAGAACTTATCTCTCGAAATGGCATATTCAGGCTGATTACCCGAGACTGTATGTACAACACAGAAATCTACAAAAAATTCAAAGTTGGCAACTCTTGATTTCACAAAAGTGCCTATTTTGTGTTTAACTGGGGTATTTGTACCACCAACACCAATTATATTAAGAGAACAACGTTCTCGTTTCAGGTTTAATTTCTGAGCAAAATCTTCAGTCATTAAATTAACCTGCGAACACGAATCCAACAAAGCTCTAGCTAGGTAATACTGACTGAATTTGTTCTTTACTAAAACCAAAGCAGTGGCAAGAACCATTTGGTGGGAGTGCAAACTCATATGCATACTCTGGGCATTGCCGACAGTAGAATGCGAAAACACAGGCGCTACTGAGTTTGCTGCAGCATGACTGCACTGTGGTCCATCATTTACAGAAACATAATCAGCTCCATTTGTGTTTCTATTATTTCCCATATTTTGTTTTCCATTTTGAACAACCGATTGAGGAGCACTGTTTATATTCAAACCAGGCTGGCTAGCTTCATACCTATGCAAAAGGTCATGATGTGCCTTACTACAAATTTTACATTTAGGCCCATTACACCTTGACACCATGTGTCCCTTTTTTAGACAATTAATGCAAATACCTGATTTTTTGACATGGGAAAATCTTCGTGGCACTGGTAAAGCGCAAAATTCCCTACAATTTTCCAAAGTGTGTCCATTTTTTGAACAATATAAACAACCTTCGGTTTTAGCCCGAGTGCAAGAAAACGACGATCGAGTATTACGTTTCTCATTCTTATGTACGTTACTCGTGACTTCTTGACTGCCTTTTTTATCGTCATTCAACTCTAAGAATTGGCATCTGCGAATGAGAACAGACGCACATGCATCCCACTTGGGCAACTCTTTCAAATCTTGCCCCTCGTCCCATTTGGTCCTAGATGTATTATCAACTTTTGACATAACTAAGTGAATGACCAGGGCATGCATTATGTCCTTGTCTGAACCCAGATGAGACAGTGAGTCAAGAATAGCCGATACATTATCAACTACTTGACGAAGAGCAGCAGCACTCGGTTTGCCAATTTTTTCCATATTGAAAAGTGCATTGATATGGTCTTGAAAAATCAAACACTTATTGTCAAACCGGTCTGCTAGCCTGTCTAAAGCACTCTGGTAATTTTCCTCAGTTACCTGGAAGGCCTTTACCGTCCTAAGTGCATCATCTGTAAGACAAGCTATGAGGTGGTTAAATTTCTCTATGGTGGAAAGGTTGCTTTCATTATGTACCAAACTATTAAATGACGAAATGAAATTTTTATATTCCGCATATTTTCCACTAAACTTCGGAATTTTCAAGGCAGGAAGTCTATGAGGATTTGTAGTGAAACCACCGAGGGTCTGGTTGGCAAAACTTTCACGCCTAGAACCGCCCAACATTGATTTTAACAATGAATTTGTACTTATACAAAGTTCTTCCAAATCACCGCGTTTGTCATCGGTAGGGTCTAACCTTTCAATGTCGGTTTGGAATGCCATTAAATTCTTTATATAAGAATTGACCAGTTCTAACCAACCCTCTATATCTAATCCTGAAAGAGTGCCCCTCTTTCTCTCAAGATTGGATTTAATCCTTAAAATATTAGCCTCTGTGGTCGTTCGTTGTTGCCTATAGGTCTCCAACAAACTCGCGCTTTCAGTAGTAGCAGTAGCTGAAGCAGCTGGCACATTTTTAGGAGGCATGGTGAATTTTCAAAGTAAATTCCACCGACAAAAAATTTAATTTAGTTATTAAAAGATAACTGAAACCGAAATCGTATTTTTCGTAACAAAGGCAAATAAAATTCAATTATTTAATGAATTTAATGAGTTGCAACCAACTGAAACTATTGGAAATGTGTTTTTTCCTTTCACAACAAATGAGAGTTGAGTCAACTATTGACGATTTTAAATAATTTGTATACCAACCAAAATGTTGTATAAATTGTATACAAAACAATAGGATCCCACACGAAAACAACCCAATTTTCCAAAAAATTTCAGTAAAATTTAATTATGTGGATAATTTTAAACAGATCGCCTATAAACGATAAATGTCGCACGGAAAAACCCACAATTTTCTATAATTGTAATTAAAATTCAATGAAATATAGAAATTTTTAAATAAGTTGCACAAACAACAAAAAATGATTTTTCCGCATAAAATAAAACTAAATTTTACAAAACTGCAAGTGAAATTCAATAAAATATTGAAACTTTAGCTTACTTGCATACAAAACGATGAAATACGGTTTCCACGCACTAAGAAACACAAATTTCCATAAGGGTATATAAATTTTAACTTCAGCCCACAAATCCCTATAATGCAAACTCAGTTTGCGTCAATAATTTCTGAGATATGGCGTAAAAACTTATTTTGAACAGAAAAATCTTACCTCCTTGTTACGACCTCAACTAAAACTTGCCAATGTGGTTTTCATACATACAAAATCTCCAGGCGATCAAAAAACCAGGTCACTACCAATTTCAAAGAGCCGGGCTGTTGTATAATAAAGTACAGATTAAACAATCAAAATGTATTTAAAATTTGGAATATTCGATAATTATCATAAAATACCGTACAAACCAAATTTCCACAGAGTTTGTGGCAACTTCCAAAAGGTTTTACCTTTGAAGAAATCGTTGTTTGCAAATTTTCACTTTTCAAAGGAAATATCACCGGTTTGTGGACAACTGCGTACTCTTCCTTGTCAAAAATATAGTACCAACCACCAAGGTTTTCCGCTTAATAATTATAAATAAATTCTTTCACAATTTGCACTTTATTTGAAATTTAATTCAGAATTTATTGCCAGCAAAATTAAATAGTAATCGCTGTTTATTTTTTCAGCACAAATGTAAACAAACCATGTAAAAGAAAACTAATAATCTGATGGTTTCTTTTACTCATTGCATACATAAGCTGCATGCCATGAAAAATTGCATATATAAATGTTTTCTAATTGCTATGAAATTACAGCAAATGGGATCGTGACTTAGATTGAATCTTACAAATCATTCACAATAGTCAACGAAATTTAGCAAGACCACAAACCAATATAAAGATGCAACACTACTGACAAGCTTCCACTAATATGCAACAGAGGGCATATGATCAAAACCATATGACAATAGAAAACATATGAAAGAAAATTTCATAAACAAATCCGACAATTGGTCGTAAACAAATTTGTGTAAATTTAATAGAATTGTAAAATTAATTAAAATTTTTAAATTTGTTAATAAATTAAATAAATTAAAACTTTTACCAATTTTGTGATAATTAAATTTCATTTATTACATCACCTGTGAGTCTCCAGTGTTGGTGTTAGACATTTACACAAAAAATGTCAATCACTGAGTGTTTTAAATACCCTGTGTACAAAATCCACCGCACAGATGAGACTTCAACAAACACGAATTTTCTTCCGGCTGGCCAGGAGTACGTGAGCTGGATGACAACGGATGGAAGTCCAGTTTCCTCAGTGGAACCACTTCCAAGTCACTATTGTATGCCTACAGCAATTATTACCTCCAGGTAAATAACTATTGGGACTACCAACTTCCACAATCAAACCAGACTTCGACACGGCTGGTAAGTTACCAATTATGTGTTGCAGCTAGTCCCTGCTCGGGCGCCAAAATGTTGGGCAAGGGTTTTTGTCCAAATACCAAATATTAAAAGCCAAAAGAAAATGTCGTTTTTTCAATAATAAAATTCTATGAATTTTATTTAAATACAAAATTGTAATATACAATTCAATGTGTGAATTCAATTTAAATTAAAGAAATACTTGTGGTTGCAAACGATTTAATGCGCGGGTTAAAAAAATAGAGATCTTTGCTTGATGGCTGTTAAGAACGAATTAATAAAAAAATGTATGTATTTGATTTATGCTAATTCTTCTTCATTCTCTAGAAAAGAAGTCAAAAGAAAATTAGCATAAGTCAAATCATAAAGATGGCTAATTCAGCACTATTAGCGCGAAAATTTAAATTTACACTGATAAAAATTTGCAACCACAAGTATAAAGTTATAAATTTATACAATTAAAATTTATAAAAAACACTAAATATTAAATATATAAAATATTACAAAATTTTCAAAAAATCATAAAAAAAAATAAATGAAATTAAAGATTTCATTTAACAAAACTATTTTATTGGAAAATTTGAAAAATAGTATAAAAACTAATAATTGTTCCAAATAAAATATTGGTTGGAAATAAAATTTTAACTCAACAAATTTTGTATTTAATATGATAATCATCGTGATTACAACTTCTGTATATAACCAATTAATATTTTTATTGTTTTAGTAAATAAATTAATTACTTTTTGTAAAAAAAGTAATACAAATTTTAATTGATTTAAATAATATTTTACTTAGTTTTACCCTTATAAAAGTACTTGGATTTTTTTAATTTTTTATTACAAAAAATTAATATGTTATATACAATTATACATATAATTTAAATTTAATTCATTTGATTTACATATACATATGTATGGCAAGAATAATAAATATTAGATAAAGTAAATTAATTATAAGAATTATAACCTTTACAATTTTTTTGAGGTAGATATATCATAAAAAAAATTTTGAATAAAATAAAAAATATTTCAGATTCCTCGGGAAACTGAAGATTGAACACATAGAATATTTTAAAAAGTAAATCAAACGCTTTTACAATACTCAAAAATGGATACTTTATGCCATCGAAATAAACAATTATAGATTTAACCAGAAATTAATAATTTAGGCTGGATATTACGCCCTTGAAGCACAAAAAGTTTCAATTTTATATCGATTTCTTCTTCGGATTCTGCCAAAATTGCAAAACTTTCCAGGGAATCTAGTACAGATAACTTTTTCCGTATTTTTACCCCACTCATGTCCGAGGTGACTTTTTGTGTTGGAGGAAATAAATTATGTATATTCCAAAGTGCTGATTCTGAAAAGATATATGTAAACAAAGTCTATATTAATCTATAAATGATGATATTGAATTTGAATGTTTTTGTTGTTGTTTAAAAGTTACTTACTAGAATTGAACCAAAAGGCTTTTTGGCCACATCTGAAAAATTTCGGGAGTATGTTATGGATGTACAACCCATACCCAATAGTAAACTGCCGTTTGCTTGATTTAATGAACATCTGGTTACAACTTTTAATGTCAGCATAAATAAATACATAGGAATATGAAAACAAACTACTCATATTTCTTTTAAATATAAAACTGCTGACTGAATGTCTGTCACAGTTTTTAGTTGATAAACATAAACGAAATAATTTAAGTTTAGTTTTATAAGAACATCTCGACAATAAAGTCGAAATAATAAATAAACGGTTGTTTTATTTAATTGGCGCAGTCGGTAGGATACTCGGGTATCCTTGTGCATATTTCGTATATATAAGTGCAAATTATATATGCTGAGAAGCAAGCGATATTAAGTGTTTCAACATTTTTCACCGAGTATTCGAAAAAGAAAATATATATAAAACCGTTTTGAAATGGCGGTAAACCAACCAAACCAACCAAACCCAATCCTAGCTGCAGCAGCACAAATACGGGGTATGCGGACTCTAGATATTAATCCGCTAAAATATCTGGAAAAAATTCAAACCTTTGACGGAAGGAAGGAAGATTTGTATACATTTTGCACCAATGTTGACGATGTAATTCCTACCCTGATGTTATATGACGAACAAGCACAAAAGATGTGCATCAACATTATAAAAAGCAAACTGATGGGTAAGGCTCGAAGAGCAATGGAAATACATCCACACTTAAGTAACTGGAGTGAAATAAAGGCAATGTTGGAAACCAATTTCGGAGGTTTCCAAACAGCTGATCAATTATATGAAGAACTGCGAGCGGCGGAATACAGAGGAAGTACAATAAACTTCCACAACTACATATTGCAAAAGTTAGCAATTTTGAACCAAAAAAGCAGACAAGAAGGAAATATGCAGGATGTTGGAAGGAATATACAAACTGCACTAAAGGTGTTCACAACAAGATTACCCGTACACATGAGAACAGTTCTTTGTTCTCTAAAACCTCGAACCATGGAGGAAGCTATGCATGAGTTGGCACAATCAGGGTTCTTGAATGAAGAAAAGGGCACCGATAAGAAGGAAGGAAGAAATAATTGGCAGCCTAAGACCAATTATAACAAACAACATGACAACAAACAACAAAACAACAGGCAACAAAACAACAGGTGGCAACAAAACAATAGATGGCCACAAAATAATGATCAACATAACAAGTGGCAACCTAAGTTATACTTACCAACAACACAGCAACAACCGGAACCGATGGACGTTTCAACAACTCAGACGAGAAGACAAAACCATCATGGTCAGCAGTCCAGAGAAGCGGAATGTAATTGTAAGTGTTTGAATTTTGATTATAAAAATTATGTTGAACAGGACAGACAGAGTTACGAGTCTCATGAACCAGGAAATTTTCCTGTAATGGCCTCTCAGCTAAGAGACCCGGGAGACTTGGACTCCCATATATCTTATTTAGAGGAAAATCAAGGTCCTTGCGACTATTAATTGACACAGGATCGACCGAAAACTTTTTAAATTTTGACCATTGTCCCCCACAGTATATCAAAAGGTTGGAAAAACCCATATCGATTAAAACAGCATCAGGAATTTTTAATATATCCCACGAAGGTAATATACCAAAAGACAGTATGCAAATACCATTAGTTTCGGATACCACTTTCGGTTTATACGAATTTCATGATTTTTTCCATGGACTTTTGGGACATTTGACTTTAAGATTAAACAGAGCAACAATTAATTATGAAGAAAAAATTTTAAAAATAAATGGAAGAACATTAAAGTTATATTATGAAGGAGATGATGAAGAGACAACAGTTTCAGATGATATAAAACGGTTACCAGAATTTTATAGTATTGAACAATTAGGTAATACTAATAATCCTTTACGTTTAGACCATTTGAACTCCGAAGAATCAAAAGCTATTCGTATTTTAATTCAGAAACATGAAGATGTTTTCTATCATAAAGGTGATGATTTGACCTTTACAAATGAAGTAAAGCATAAAATTGATATAGGACTGACAGGTCCCATATATTCTAAAACATATAGATATCCTAGTATTCATACAGAAGAAGTAGAAAAACAAATGAACGAAATGTTAGAACAAGGAATCATAAAACATTCAAATTCACCATATAACGCACCTATATGGATTGTCCCTAAAAAAGAGGACAAAGTAGGTAACAAAGAATGGCGTATAGTAATAGATTACCGCAAATTAAATCAGGTTACTAAGGAAGATAAATATCCTATACCGCGAATAGACGACATACTAGACAAACTAGGTAGAGCGAATTATTTTTCGACATTAGATCTTACCAAGGGATTCTATCAAATAGAAGTAGAACCTGAAGACCGCGAAAAAACAGCTTTCTCTACGCATAATGGTCATTTTGAGTTCATTCGAATGCCTTTTGGGCTTAAGAATGCTCCATCGACTTTTCAGCGCATGATGAACAATGTTCTTAGGGAATATGTTAACAAAATCTGTGTTATTTACATGGACGACATCTTAGTATTTTCGACTTCCTTACAAGAACACATTAGTAACTTAGAAAAAATATTTAGTACATTGAGGAAAGCAAACTTAAAATTGTCTTTAAATAAAAGCGAGTTCTTGAAAAAAGAAACTGAGTTTCTGGGACATATAGTTACTAACGAAGGTATAAGGCCAAATCCTAATAAAATAGAAGCTATTAAAAAACAAACCATTCCAAAAACGGTCAAGGAAATACAAAGTTTCCTAGGATTAAGTGGTTATTATAGAAAATTTATACCCAACTATTCTAAAATTGCAAAACCCTTAACGATCCGCCTTAAAAAGGACGCAGTTATCAACGTAAATGACAAGGATTATAGGGAAAGTTTTGAGAAATTAAAGAATATTCTAATGTCAGACACGATATTAAGGTATCCTGACTTTAATCAGAAATTTATATTAACAACGGATGCGAGTAATTATGCTCTGGGCGCAGTACTTTCGCAAAAGAATGGACCAATAGCATTTGCGTCAAGAACGCTAAATAAACATGAATGTAATTATTCAACTATAGAGAAAGAATTGTTGTCAATAGTATGGGCAGTAAAACAATTTAGACATTACCTTTACGGAAGAAGATTTGATTTACATACAGATCACAAACCTTTAATATGGATAGCAAACCTAAAAGAACCCAACTCTAAACTTATTCGATGGAAAATCAAGCTCAATGAATATGAGTTCGATATATCCCATGTACAAGGTAAAGAAAACAAAGTAGCGGATGCACTTTCAAGAATTAGAGAAACTAACGTAAACCAAAAATATTATTCACAATGCCAAATATGTGGTAAAAATAACAGAGATAAAACTAGCGAAAATCAACATATGTTGATGCATGAGGGAAAAACAAATTGCCCTTTATGTGGAAAAACTTATGCAACAATAAGTGCATTAAATAAACATTTAAGGGAAATACACTCTAGGGAAGATCTTGTGAAAAACCCAAGAAACCCTTATAGTAAAAAACAAACAACTAGTAGAGTAGACATTTTAGAAAGCATTCCAGTTATTGAAGATGATAACCAAACTGTACATTCTGCTGAAGAAGACAGTTCAGACTTGTTTAAGGTTACAGAAAAACCTTTTCAAAGTTTTAAGAATCAAATTATCCTTAAAAAAGGAGATTTATCTAGAATTGATGAAGATATAATATTTTCTAATAATAGAGTAACATATAACTATACAGAACTTGATTCTGATCTGATAGCGCAAATATTAGACAAAATCATACTATTTAAAGCAGTGGCATTATATTGCCCTGACAAAGAGAATTTAATAAAACTCCAAAATGAATTCAAAGACAGAAAATCTAACCCTAATAATATTATTGAAGCTGAAGTATTCTTAACTAATCATATTATTGAAGAAAAGAATGTTGAAGAAATATTAGAAATAATAGCTAAACATCATAGGTTTGATAATAATCACCCTGGAATAAACAAAACTTATGAAGATTTAAAACATTTATATTATTATCCAAACCTGAAAAAAGAAATAACTAAATTTATTAACAATTGCCACATTTGTAACTTTAAACATGAAAGAAACCCCATTAAGCTACCTTTGGAGAAAACAGAAACTCCAACAGGACCTTTTCAAATATATCATTCAGATATATGGTATATAAATAACAATCAAATGTACGTAACAATGATAGATAAATTTACAAAATACGCAATGATTGAAGAAATTCCTGAAAGAACAACTTTGACATTAATTAAAGCTTATTTAAAACTGTTTCTTTTGATGAAAAAACCGAATAAAATTATTTTGGATAATGAAGGTGGTTTTAGGTCACCATTGTTTACAGATTTTTTGGAAAAACAAAATATTGAATATCATTTTACTACTCCACATAGACACACAGGTAATTCAGATGTCGAAAGACTTCATGGAACCTTGAATGAACAGATAAGAATTTTGAAGATAAGAGAACAGGAAAATGACATTAACTTTAATATTGATTTACCCATACAAGCCTTAAGTGCTTATAACAATTTGACACATTCAACTACTGGCAAAAAGCCAATAGATTTACATTTTTCAAATAAAGTTGACACAAAAGAAATATATATAAGAATGGAAAGTAAGAAACAAAAAACTTTAGATTACATAAATAGAAATAGACATGATGATAGTATTAATACTAAATATGCCAAAAATGTAGGAAAAGACGGAAAATTGGATCAAAAAGTTAAGAAAGTTAAGGCAAAACAAATTAATCCTAGAAAGTATATTCATAAGCAAAATCTTTATCATAAGGATCAGTTTATTAAAGAAAAAAAATATATTTCTAGATCTTTGGAGGTTCTTGTTGACGATGCTGACGATAAACCTGGCCCTAGCACAAAAACTACTGACAACTGATTTGAATTATGGAAACGGATTTACTTTAGTACAAACAGGAGAAGTAGCTCTTATTGAAAATTATTATAAAATACTACATATATTCAACACAGAAAAATATTCCGACTATGTGAAGGAATTGAAGTTTAAAATAGAACCATTAAAGAACGAATACTTAAATCATCAAATTAGACATATCGAAAAGCAATTATATTCGATTATACCAAGACATAGACAAATTAGAGGACTAGTAAACGTATTTGGAACGGGACTTAAATGGATATACGGTGTTATGGATGATAACGACCGAATTGAAATAGAAACTAAATTAAAAATCATAACAGAAAATAACAAAAACATTATAGAACAAGTTAATAAACAAGTTACGATAAACGAACATTTTGAAAATCAATTAGTAAAACTTGCTAACTTGGGAAATTTACAAACTATATCTATTATACAAAATAAACAATTAATCAATGAAACTCTAACACAAGTTAGAAAATTTGAATTACAATACGAATTGGATCATATAGAAAAAATAATTGAACAAGTCAGAGAACTATTATTGGCTTCTAAATTAAGGACTCTTACTAGAGACATACTTACCGATCAAGAGATTAACGACTTTAACATTACAATAGACAAAATTAAAAACATCGAACTGGATGTTGCATTGCATGATAAAAACATAATTTTTATAATTAAGATTCCTAATATAGAAACTGAAACATATAAAGAAATTGTTATCCAACCAATTCCAAACAAGAATAAAAAACAAATTGTATTAGATAATAAGAACTATATTGTTAAGCAAAACATTGTTTATAAAAAAACTAACAAAAAATCAGATTTAAAGAAAGTTCAAGATAACTGTATTCAAAATATATTTAATCAAAATCAAATGACATGTAATTATGAAATTAACACTTTAACGGAGGTGATAGAGATTGGAATTAATGCTATTGTGGTAATTAACGGAAACTTTGATGTAAATCATACTTGTAATAAGTTCCCACTTACTTTAAATGGAAACTGTTTAATTTATATTGAAAATTGTCAAATTTATTTGGATAAATGGTATAATAAGAAAAACTATCAAGACACTATTATTGTTCCAAATCCTATTAGAAATATAACCACTAATGAGTCAATAACTTTAGAAGAATTACACTACAAACATATGGAAAATATCAAGATTATCAAAGAATTAAAATATCATGAAAAAGTACAGTATGTATCCATTACCACTGTTATAATAATTGTTATTATTGTCTTATGTGTCTACACTTATATTAAGATTAAAGAAAATAAGAAAACTCAAGTTACAGTTAACTTGCCCATAGTTCCTTTGGAAAATGGGCAAGCATCTTCGTCCGGGGGTGTTATGGATGTACAACCCATACCCAATAGTAAACTGCCGTTTGCTTGATTTAATGAACATCTGGTTACAACTTTTAATGTCAGCATAAATAAATACATAGGAATATGAAAACAAACTACTCATATTTCTTTTAAATATAAAACTGCTGACTGAATGTCTGTCACAGTTTTTAGTTGATAAACATAAACGAAATAATTTAAGTTTAGTTTTATAAGAACATCTCGACAATAAAGTCGAAATAATAAATAAACGGTTGTTTTATTTAATTAGTACTTTCGGATTCTGAAATCTGTTTAAAACGGTAACGGGCACATTTGTGCCAGTAAAGGTCAAACTCGTCCGCTGTAATTGTAGGTAGCCTTAAATACTGCAATGCGACGGCAACATTTTCTTCTGGTTCTAATTGGAAGTGAAAAAAAAAAAAGAATAATTTTATTATTTTTTGACTGAATTACATTAGGTGTATACCTAACGTTTTATCTTCTTCCGGCGAAGATTTTTCTTTAAAAATGTCTTTGGAAAGCCTTTTTAAATTTGATAATTTATTATAGATTTTGCCATTAGAGTAAAAATCCTGAAAATATAAATTTGGAATTATTTTTAGCTTTAAACTGTTATGTAAATATTAGAATAAAATTACAAGTTGTTGTGCACGAACGGAAATTATGCATATCTAGTTTTCTATATCAGCACAATCCGATATAGTATAAGGTATCTCATTCGCTTCTATATATTTAGCTATAGTTGATATAAGAAGATTTCGTTGTTCCTCATGTAAAATGTCATTGTTGGCATCAAATTTTAGGATTTCCTTGCGTTAAATGTATTTGATAAATCTTCTTTTACGGAAACAAACGACGATTTCTGTGATGAATCCGAAGAAATATCGATTTCATCTCTTTTGAAGAATGGAGTAGATGTCTCTTTCCACTTCTCTAAACTGTTTTCGAACTTCGCTTGGTCACCAACGGATAAATCGTTGAATAATTTAGATGTCAACATATTACAGCAAAATAAAATTTCATTAGTTTTTGTTTCAATAATAAAAAAATTTATATATTTCAAAATCAGAGCTAAACTTACTATTTTTTCAGTGCAGTGTAATTATATCCCCATATATACGCCTCTAAATAAAGCGCAAAGTCTTCCATAGACATGTTTAATTTTTGGCTTAATTTTGTCCAGAAATGGGTTTTTAATTATATTTTGCAACACGTTAGTTGAAAGTAAAAAATTTTCAAATTTTATTTGTTGTTTATGAGAAAAACTTTTCGCTATATTTTTTCTTGAGGTTGTTGGGAATAAATTTTGAACTCCTTATGTTTATTTTACAATAAACAATATTAAATAATTTGAATTTATTGGTTTATTAAAGGATCTGAAATTTGGAAACATAAAAGATCATCTAATAACTCGAAGAAATTTAACAAAAATTCCCAAACCTGGTCACCTTTTGGAATGAGATCTCCAATTAAAATAGTAAAATAAAAGCAAAATGCCATCATTTGCTTTTATGACATTTTAAGCGTGTGATTTTCTAATTCCGTATAGCTAACATTAAGTTTTTCACTTCCCTTATCAGGAGACCGAAAACCACTAAGACTATCATGAAACTCTTGAAGTGGAAAATATTTAATTTTTTTAATAATATATAATACAGATTCACATAATATATGGAGACTGAAAATACAGATTGAGCTAATTCCAGTTTGAGACATTAGACCTCTGACTATTGATTCTCTATAATTAATGCGGTTTCGAATAATCTCTTTCGGAACACTCTTGATGCGATTCGCATTTCTACAAAAATAATGGGAGCAAAATGATTTTGAAAATCCTAGAGTTACGTTTAATTCTAAGTTATCCCGTAAAAGCAAACCCATTACAAAATATATTTTTTTATGCCACTATTTGTTTGAATTTCAATACCTTCGATTTCTAGTTTTTTCAAAGAGTAATAGAAGTTACATATTGAATTTTTATTTGACTTGGCACCCAGCTAAAATCGTCGTTATACAGAAAGAATGGAATTAATGTTTTATTTGGATATAACAATTTCTTTTCTTTTCAAAGCTCACCCTGAATAAAATTATAAACTTTCCACTACTTTCAATTGTTTCCATATGCCGTAAAACTTCGTCAAGGTAATTATTTCTTTCAAATATATTTTTGAATTGAAATTCAAGCGGCATTATTGTGGCGTTTGATTTAGGATCATTGTTAATTTTGAATAATAAGCCCCTTGTCACTTAGAGTTTTTTGTAATCTGAAGTCTGTTTTTACATTTTCAACAATATTGGAAATTTTGGTTTCAATTAAATTGTCTTGATTTATACATTCTTCCATAAGATCGAGAACTGGGTTTAATATATAAATTTCAACATAGATTTTTATATTAAAAATATCAGAACGGAAAATATTGTTGATCGAATGTATTTTCATTACAAAATTTTCCGCTGAATTATGGAGTTCTTCAAGTTTAATCTGGTAGTTAAACAATTTTGGAACTAATAAGGGTTGTTTTTCTAAAATCGTAATATTTTCCTCAATATTAGATTCAGAATTCTCTAAGATCTCATTACTAGAATTAGGAAAATACTAAAAATGCCTTAAGACATGTATATTGTAGGAGCTTTTATTATAAAACTGTTGAAAACAATTTGTATATATACACTTATGTACTAAATTAGAAGGAAGTGCATATTTTTTAATGTGTTCAAATAGTTTTAATGGAGATTCAAAAAACGTATCACACAAAAAACATTTAATTTCATTCATTTTCCAGTTTTTAATTATAAATTACTAGCATGACCCGGTGCGCTTCGCTACCCCTGTCGTAGTCTATGTTGGAAATAAAATCGTTTCGGCCGTTTAGTATTTATTGAACTAAAGGTACCAATTTTACCGGTTTTCCCCCTGTTTACTCCTTTCTGGTCCAAGTATTGAAAAAAGTTATAGCCTATTGACGCTTCCAAGTAAGGATCTATCTACGTTCCAAATTTCAATAAAATCGATTCAGCCGTTTAGGCGTGATGCTCAAACAAACAAACAAACTTACAAAGACATTTATATAGATATAGATTATTTTTTCTAAAGTACAGCACTTTTTAAATACATAAAACACTTCTTATTTTAATTTTCGTTAGTTATTTTGTTTTACAATTCTTTCTTATACGCAACTTGTTATTACCGTTATAAATGTTGTCGTTGTACTTAGTTGTTGTTGTTTTTTTTTTTTTTTTTTTTTTTTTTTCATTTTATTGACAATTAAAAATTTATACAAAATTTGTTCTTAATTCTAAACCCACTAAACCTTAAGCTTGACAGCAGGATAAATTAAAAATTCAAAAAATTATATAAATTAAGTAAATATTATAAGTTACATTCTATATATATATATACATTATTTTGTTCATTGCGAATTTATGAAAAATTGTTTTACTAGTTTTTTTCTATTATGTGCATTTTTGGTATTGATTATATTAACGGGCAGTTTGTTGAGGATTGTTGGTAGTGTCACACCCAAAGTATTTCTACCATACTCATTATGGTAGCGTTAAATTTGTTAGCACTTACAAACACACTTTAACATTGATGTTGTTACCACGAAATCAAAAGAAAAACTAAACTTGTTTTGTTCTTTTATTTTTTATTCAACCCAAATTAATAGGTGTTGCCGTTTTAAATATTTATAGTTAAACTTCTTATTATATTTTTTTACATGAAAATTTGATTTTAATGACATTTATTTACATGTTTCAAAGTATTAAAAAGACTACACAACAACACTGACACCTATTTATCGTTTTTCTTTTTTTCATTATGCTGCATCTGTTTTCCAGAACATCAAAAAAACATTTCAAGTCAACAAAAAAATTTGTTGAATTAAGTAAAAAAAAAAATTCATCAAAATTTAATTTTTTAACAATTATCCATTTAATAGAAAGAAAATTGGCAAATTTTTTTTCTGTGCGTAACTAAAGATTTTTGACGTGTTTGGTAAATTTCAAAACAGATTGTTGTTATACACGACACACATACAAGAACAAGTGTGTTATATTCGTATTTAGTGAATTGTATGAACATTTCTCCTTAATATTTAAAAACCGATTATTTTTTCGTTTTTATAAACATTTTGTAAATAAGTCACTAGTTTGGTATCGTTAAACTTTTAATATTATATTATTATTATTTACATATTTGTATTCAGTATTACTGCTTTTTTATATACAAGTATATACAGTAAATAGCCTACTAAATTCGAACGTCCAGAAATTAGAGTCAGTGTTTGCAATACATTAAACGCTCGGAAATTCGAATTTAAAATTCTAATTTGAACACAAGAAATCCCCAATTTATTTGTATTCAGTTTGAACATATGTACATTAGGGATATAACTATTGACATTTTTTGCAAACATGCAAATTGGCATAGCATAGTCGAATAGAGCATAAAAAAATATGAAAAACCGGGGTATTATTTTTCCGCGGTTGTTAAAAAAGTTCACGCACCAAACGCTATAAAGTTTTTCATTAAATATTTTAAATTTTTTTGAAATACAATATATTTTATTTTAATAATAACAGAAAATAAAGAAAATAAAAAATTTGTTTTATCTTACAAATTGGTGTTGGTGCGTGATGTTTTTGATTCCAAATGAACTAAAAAAATTATTTTCATTAATTATACAACATTGTCCATCACTTGGTGGTATGCCAAAAATTTCGCCAAAATTAGTTATATACCTAATGTACATAGTAAAACTAAAAAGGGGAATCAGGAAATTATATATGTTTTTGCATATTTGTTGTTTTTTTTTTTCTCGAATTTATGTATATTTGTGGCTAGTTTATTTGTGAAATTTGATACGCGTGTAAATATTTTGGCACTCTCTATTAAAAACTGAAAGTGTATCATTAGAAATGCCAAATAAAAGTAAAAACACTTTATCATTGGAAACTAAAGTCAAAATATTAAAAAAGCTTGACAAAGGCGTTCAAGGGTACCGGTTAGCCCTAGATTTTAATGTGACAACGTCTTCAATCAGCTACATTAATTCACATAGAACAGCAATATTAAATACTGTTTTCAACACATAGGAGACAAGCAATAGAGGCGTTGAATATCCATAAATGGAAAGTCGGCTGTATGAGTGGTTTTTAAATCAACGAGAAAAAAATGTACACTGACTGGGCCCATACTTAAAGAGAAAGCTAAACAAATTGGAATATCCCGATAAAAATGAAAATGCATTCCGTGTAAGTGATGGATGGTTTAACAAATCTAAGAAACGACACGGTTTTTAAAAACGGATACGAGCTAATAGCACAATTGTTGCAAATAGAGCAGGACTGCAACGAAGTTATTTAGAGAACTCAAGCTCTTTTAGAAGATAGCTCCATACGATTGCATCGGTATATAAGATATCGACAGATGGAATGAAGATATGTTTGATGACGGATCTGTATATGTTCGCAGTAGCGATGGTGAGTCTTAAAATAGCAGCGAAGAGGAAGTTGAATTCTCTTCAGTTCACTCTAATACTACATACATTGAAAGCGTAAATAATTTAATAAAATTGTGCGATAACAGTGAATTGTTTTCCACTAAGCCCATAAGCAATCTTTGGCTCTCCGTAATGATATTTCGAATTCGATGAAACCAAAAATACAAACAAATATAACAAAAATATAACTGAAAATAAAATTAATGTGATGTAACTGGACTGAATTGTTATGTTTTGTTGCCATTAGTTTATTTATATACATATTTTTAATTAAAAAAAATACATTTAATGTTTTTATCAAATAAAATTGAATTAAAAACAATTTAAAAGTGTTTTAATATAGTTTTTGGAAGTAAATTTACTCAATTTTTTGAAATTAGAATAATTCAAAAATTAGAATTGCCTCAGAAACAAAGCGATTCCAATTTGTGAGCGTCTACTGTACTATGAATAAAAATTAAATAAAAATACTTCTATTCTACCTTTGTTAAAAAGTTTTTCTAGTTTGGTATCTAAAGACAAATATCAAATTATGGAAAATAAAATAAAATAATAAATATAATCTGGCAGCAATATGGCTAGCATGTCAAAAATTTAATATCTGTGCAAAAATTATAATTTTCTAATAAAAGAAGTGTAGTGAAAAGTAATTTAAAACATAAAAATTATAAACACCAAATTATAAAAAACAATATTTAAAATTGTATTGATTTTATCAAACAAACAAATCACATTAAATATTAAAGATTCTTTCTTGAGTTAATTATGTTGCATGAACATAATCTTGATTTTGTAATTAATAATAATTACTGTATTATGGCACTAACGTATGGTCTTTGCTAAACTAGTTTCAAAAAATCGGAATCAATTATCTGCATGCTATCTATGTAACAGCTACCAGCATATTAATTGCGTGGTTAAACAAACAGTACCTTTTAGTCAACCAAACAGCACCTTTTAGTCAAAAACTAAGCCTGGTTTTTCATTTGGATGTAAATTTTGTTTCAATGCTTCTTCTACAAATCCAATGACAAATATAATTAAGAAGAGTGTTACATCACAGCTCGGTGACATTAAAGGGTGGATTAGCCGACCGTAATGTAATGTAACCTTAACGGAACGGAACAGCTGATCGTTTCTATTGTGTGTAAAGTAGTTAAAGCAGTTATAGTGACAAAATTTAACGTAACAGTAACGTCTGAACCTGTTAAAAACAGAATTTCTTTACGTTTCTACGTGACATTTACTAACGGTGTTGTCAACTTGCTGTTTTAAAAGTCTTGTATAAAAAATACTTCTTTTGCACAGAACGCTTAAAAATATTTTCAATGTTCTAAAAAAACAAAACTTTTTAATGTTATGGTAATATTCACTTATTATACAAATTAATTCATACAAGCATTTATAAAATGTATACTAATAATCGTCGAAAGTATTTAAGTTTCAAAATATTAGTATAATATTTTGTATACACAAATTAACTATACTTAGGGCCATCATTACAACTTGCCTTTATGTTCGAAATAGTTAAAGTTAACTTTAAGCAATATATAAAGGTACCATTAAAGTTAACTTTCACTATTACGAACATAAGGGCAAGCTATAATAATGGCCTTTAGTATAAAGTACAATACAATGTTAATTAATTTTTAAGTTATCGTACCTTTAATAAATAAAGTCTGTATGACAAGGTAATAAATAATATTTATAATTGTTACCTAAAGGACAATGATAATGAATACATTATGTGTAAATAAATACGGTTTATATGTAAGTACTATTACCAAACAAAGTTTAATAATTAAATCGCAGAAAAAAAAATAAAAAATCGCTTGAATAGTATTTAAAACAATTGTGTTGATAACACTTTCAAACAAGCGTGAAATATTCAAGAAAAACTTAAAATTAAACAAATCGTATTAAATTTGTCTTTATTAAAATGAACGTCGAACAATTGATTTTATTGGTACAGGCCAATGAAAGTTTATACAACAAATATAGTTCCGGCTATATTTTGTTTTGTTTGTTTATGTCAAAAACATATGACACGTTTTTTATGTTCTATAATCGGTACGTTAAGTCAACATTACGGTTACATTACATCAACGGTCGGCTATCCCAGCCTTAATGCTACCTCTACTGCTACGTAACTGCTACATCAACTGATTTTTTTTTAAACAAACACAAACTGGGAAGCGTTTTGCTTGTCTGCAGATACACCCAGAGTCTCTGGCGGGAATCGAACCCACAACCCCTACATTGATAGTCCAGCACACTACCGTGTAGTCTATCGGGGCACCCATTATTAGTACTAAATTTTAAAAGTAGCTGAAGTAAGAGAAAACAAATGACACTGCTACTTTAAAATTTTTCTTTTTTAAGGTAGCAATACAAAAAAAATTACTCTGCTACTTTTAAATTTGTCTTTTATTGCTACTACTACAACTACTGCTACTAAAATGCGATTTTTCTGCGATTTAAAAAAAATTCATTGGTACACATAATGTATTCATCATCATTGTCCATTAGGAGACAATTATAAATATTATTTATTAAAAATTGTACTTTATACTAAGGGCCATTATTATAACTTGCCTTTATGTTCGTAATAGTAAAAGTTGACTTTAAGGGTACGTTTTTATATTGCTTAAAGTTAACTTTTACTATTTCGAACATAAAGGCAAGTTGTAATAATGGCCCTTAGTATAGTTAATTTGTGTATACAAAATATTAATTTAATATTTTGAAATTTGCATCAAATGAGACCAACGGTAGAACATCAGTAGACCAAAACCCCCAAAGGGTTTTAAAAAGTTAGCTCGTATTTTAAAGTTATGCGCCTTTAAAGTTCAGCTTTTTTGAGTAAAAATTTTTCATATATATTTAATTTTTAAAATTTAATTTGTATTTTTTTTTACATAGTTTATATAAAAATGAACTACATTATATAGTTCGAGGTCTTTTCTGCTCTGGTGGATGCTCTGTAGAACCAGAATTTGAAGTAGACAAATTTTGTAGTTCAGTTCCTGTGTTTTCTTCTCCTTCATCATCGTAATGCAAGTTCTTGCTCCACCAACAAATTTCAACATTTTTAACAATATTATAGTCGCAGTAACTATATATATGATTGTGGTAACAATAATATGGTTAATTTACGATTCACATGAATATTTCAACCATATATATGGTTACAGTAAACATGTATATGTTTGTGACAACCATTTATATGATGAATAATTTTATCATAATATGTTGTTCTCAGATTATGATATAAGAGCAACATAATATGGTAAATCCTTCATCATATAAATGGTTGTCACAAACATATACATGTTTACTGTAACCATATATATGGTTGAAATATTCATGTGAATCGTAAATAAACCATATTATTGTTACCCCAATCATATATATAGTTACTGTGACTATAATATTGTTAAAAATGTTGAAATGGTTACAGTAACCATGCACAAATGTTAATATTGTTACAGTAACAATGCTCAACTATATTTTTTTTCTGCGTGTAGTTGCTGACCGAAGTAGTATAGATGATGATGTAGGTAATGAATTTTGAGCGACATATTAACGCCTATTTTAGAAAAAGCATTCATCATTGCGTTAACAGATCTCTGATAGCTTTCAGACCTATTTTTACCCAACAACCCGCCAATAACCTATTCGATACTTTTAACGGATTTTTTTAAATTTAAAAACGATATATTTTTCTGCTTTTCAGTAATGTATTAGCAGACATCACCCCTTTTTAGAAACATTTTAGGTTTACAAGATTATATCAATAAATATTTTGAACTTTTTAACTATTATTCCAGTTTTTTTAATAATATTTTATGCTGATTTGAAAATTGTTTACGCTAAGAGTTGCATTTCTAATATTGATTTGAGTTGTATTTATAGTAGAGATGCATTTTTTGCACCATAACCGTTAAATTTAAATAAATTAAATTGTAAAAATACAAGTCTAAGGCCCGTTTTCTCAATGTATCGACAAACTGCCTGTTACTAAATGTCGACATAAATTTATTAGGCCGATAAACTGTCCGTTAACAATTTTGGTTTTCTCAATATACCGACAAAAAACATTATTTTCAGTTGGCAATAACTCTCAAAATAGATGTGAAAGTTGGCAACCCTGCCTTCAAGTGACAACATGTTTACATAAATCAGCTGTTTAATGTGGCCATCGACAGCCGGAATCTTTTGAAAAATTAATTATCCTCCTTGTCTGCCAGGTAGTTAGGCCTGACATGATAAACTCTTTCAGCATTCACTTGGAACTCATGTTCTTCGAGTTCGTTCTCCATCAAATTAATGTTAATTCCTCTAAAACTTTTTTTTATAGAATCTATTTAAATTCGTTTACAAAAACTATGAACAGCAGTCAGCTGATTGAATTTATCTGTACGATAAATAAATAATTGGCAGATGAGGTCGGGTTAGCTTTGCGACAGAATAGAAGCAAATGAGACATTGAGAAAACCAAATTTCTTTAATCTGCAGTTTTTCGTTGGGAAAAAAGATAATCACCTAATGAGAAAACGGCCCTAAAAGTATTAACTACTTTTGAGTATTGAGTACTCAAACAATATGGCAAATACTCGATACACGATACCCACTACTCAATACTTTTACAGCTATATTCAGCAATTCTCCAAAAATTGGTAATTGCGTATCTAAGTACCAAAAACTATAAAAATAAAAAAATAAATCTGCAAAAAGTGTTAAAATTAATGAATTTTAAGTATATTAGGACTAGAACATTCAACTAAAATTACTTTATATAAATATTGACTTACTTCAATAGATTATTCATAAAATATATATGAAAAATTTTTACTCAAAAAAGCTGAACTTTAAAGGCGAATAACTTTAAAACACGAGCTAACTTTTAAAAACCCTTTGGGGGTTTTGGTATACTAATTATCTAATTTCATTTCACGTTGGTCTCATTCGGGAAAGATTTTCTTGTTGCACATTGTTATTGATATACATTTTATAAATGCTTGTATGAATTAATTTGTATAATAAGTAAATGTTACCATAATATTAAAAGGTTTTGTTTTTTATTTATGTATTTAGAACACTGCAAATATTTTTAAGCGTCCAGCCTTAAGACTGAAAAAAAAAACTAGTGCCAAGTTAGTAAAGTTGGAAAGTGAAAATAACTTCCTCCGAAAACAATTATTGTTAGTGGACTACCAGCTCACCATCAAACTCCTGACCTATGTTCCACTGATATTCTAGAATTGGATATTAACTTTTGTGTATGGATACGGAACAAGTCAGCAGTATTAATTAAATTTAATAATATACTTAAAAGGGATTCAATTATGAAACATTATAGAACCAAATACAATTTGAATCTTAGAGACGTTCTTCAAACTGACATTGACAAAAGAATATTTCTAAATGATTATCTGACTCCTAGTGAAGCTAAACTTCATAATATTTGCCGCACCAAGCTGAAATCTGGTGATATTAAAAGTTACCGAATTTTAACATCAAATCCAATGAGTGTGAAGCTGGTTTATGCCAATAAAGAAGAGGCCGAGTTAAGTATGACGGAATTGATTGATAATCATCGTGATGGATAATTGTAGGATGGATGCTGTTCTTTTTTGATTTTTCTTTATAATTATAATTTTCCGACCCTATAAAGTATATATATTCTGGATCCTTATAGATAGCGGAGTCGATTAAGCCATGTCCGTCTGTCTGTCCGTCTGTCTGTTGAAATCAATTTTCTGAAGACCCCAGATATCTTCGGGATCCAAATCTTCAATAATTCTGTTAGACATGCTTTCGAGAATTTTGCTATTTAAAATCAGCAAAATCCGTCCATAAATAACGGAGATATGAGCAAAAATCCGAGACAACCTCTGAAAATTTCATCAAAAAAAGACAATTTATTGCATGCTTTGACAAAAACAAAGCGTTTGTGTGGATGTTTGTTGGTTATTTCCAAGGCGAATTTATACAAGGTGGAGTCAGTCAATCAGCTGATAACTTTTTTTTCGCTTTTTGGTTCTAACAGTTGTCAAAGCTTTTGTTTATATTCTAAGGTAATTAACAAAATATTTATTTTTTACATAAATAAGTAAAGCCCTTACTATTCAATTATCTACACTATATAAAGTTTTAATACGTATTTGTTTAATTTTTAATTTTTGTTTTTGTAGAACTGCCACCACCTTGTATGAATTCGCCTTGGTTATTTCTTTGCGTATTTTGTTTTTGTTTTTATACTCTTCACCATGAGAGGCAAGGGTATATATAAAGAGAGAGTTGTTTATAATGAGTTTTCATGTGAGCATCTCTATTATACGTAAACACCACACACACCCAACAACAACATTCTACAACAATGCTGCGCAGCCCATAGCACAATTGTGCAAAATCAAATCACACGTATTCTTAAGCGTGGATTAGCCGACCGTAATGTAATGTAACCTTAACGGAACGGAACAGCTGATCGTTTCTATTGTGTGTAAAGTAGTTAAAGCAGTTATAGTGACAAAATCACAGAGTATAACAGAGATGTCATATTTGACGTTTAAAAAACGCCAAATCAGATGCTAGGGCAGTTCTCATAAAAAGAGATAGCATATATTTTGTACTACAATATCTGTAATGTGTTAATGCAAAACGCTATATACAACACGAATTTGGTAGACAAAGAAAAATAAACAAAACAAACAAATAAATTTGTAAAACAATTGTTCGTGGTTTGTGGCACAAAATTCTTGTTTTGTTAAAATATATTCTGTGCTATGTGTTTTAAATGTTTTATTACAAAGAATTATTACTTTTAAACAAATGTTAAAGTTTGTACTTACATTTATTTATGTACATCCAATAAAAAACAATAATAATGAAGATATCTGAAACATTTTTATTGTTTGTTTTCAAAGAAATTGAATTATTGCGGCAGAAAATAAAGCAAAACAAAATGAAAAGGGCAGTTTATAAAGATAGAGACAAATAGAAAACGCGATTATTTTCTGTCTCGTGACACCTCTGTATAGTACTCTGTGACAAAATGTAACGTAACTGTAACGTCTGAACCTGTTAAAAACAGAATTTCTTTACGTTTCTACGTGACATTTACTAACGGTGTTGTCAACTTGTTGATTTTAAGTCTTGTAAAAAAATACTTATTTTGCTCAGAACGCTTAAAAATATTTGCACTGTTCTAAATACATAAATAAAAAACAAACCCTTTTAATGTTATGGTAATATTTACTTATTACAAATTAATTCATACAAGCATTTATAAAATGTATACTAATAATCGGCGAAAATATTTAAGTTTCAAAATATTAAATTAATATTTTGTATACACAAATTAACTATATAAGGACCATTATTGCAACTTGCCTTTATGTTCGAAATAGTAAAAGTTAACTTTAAGCAATATAAAAAGGTACACTTAAAGTCAACTTTTACTATTACGAACATAAAAGTAAGTTATAATAATGGCCGTTAGTATAAAGTACAATACAATATTAATTAATTTTTAAGTTATCTGACCTTTAATAAATAAAGTCTGTATGACAAGGTAATAAATAGTATTTATAATTGTCTCCTAATGAACAATGATGATGAATACATTATGTGTAAATAAATACGGTTTATATGTAAGTACTATTACCAAACAAAGTTTAATAATCTTTTTTAAAATCGCAGAAAAAAATTATAAAATCGCTTGAATAGTATTTAAAACAATTGTGTTGATAACACCTTCAAACAGCTGTTTAAATTTTGAAAATTTCAATCAGCGACAAGCGCAAAATATTAAAAAAAAACTTAAAATTAAACAAAACGTATTAAATTTGTCTTTATTAAAATGAACGATGAACAATTGATTTTATTGGTACATGCCAATGAAAGTTTATACAACAAATATAGTTCCGGCTATATTTTGTTTTGTTTGTTTATGTCAAAAACATATGACACGTTTTTAATGTTCTATAATCGCACTAAAGTGTTACGTTAAGTCAACATTACGGTTACATTACATCAACGGTTGGCTAACCCAGCCTTTATGCTCTTACAATTTAGTAGTCGTTGTCCACTCAACGAAACAACTAAAAAAGCGCATGAACACGGGTGTATGACTTTTTCTTTATTTTTTCAGGTTTTGTATTTGTTTGTTTCTAGGTGCACTGAACAAAATAAAGATTTGAATGTGTTGGTGAGATAATTTACTTTTGCGCACCTCTGTTCTACAATGTCGAATGAGATGAAATGAATATGAATTATATATCAAACACACGCATGCATAATTACTTTAATTTTTGTTGTTGTTATTTTTTCAACATACAATTGTGCAAAATAATTGTTGTGTTTATTTGGTTAGTTATCAGTGAGCACTCAACGTGTAAATATGAATATCGGATGTTTTGCAATTGCATCTGATATGATATTATGATTTTTTCTTGTTGTTGTTGCTATATGAAGAGTTTTGCATGAGTAAAGGCAATGTATGTAAATATGCATACTTAGGTGAAGGGTATATAAGATTCGGCACAGCCGAATTTAGCTCTGTTACTTGTTTAAATTATTTTTGAATTTATTTAAGTTTAATTTTGTTTTTATGCATGCTTTTTTAATATTTTCATCTTCTTATGTTTCGTTAAAATTATTTTTTTCTTTTCTTTTTTAATATTTTCATCTTCTTATGTTTCGTTAAAATTATTTTTTTCTTTTCTTTTCATTCTTTTTTTTTTTGCAGTTTTTTATATTGTTTTGATAATTTTCGGTCAATATTGCAGTATTCATAATCACATAAATGCATAAGCTTTATTATATTATCCTCTTTTATATTCTAATTCCATGCTTTGAAATAATTTTTATGTTTATAAACATTCCATTGCAATTAAAATATCAAAATATTAAAAAAAAACATGTATTCATGAAAATCTGCTTTATGGTGTTTTCTTTTCTGGCATAAATGATGCATTTATTCTGCCTTTTACCCTTCTTTGTGTTCTTTTCTGAAAAAAATGTAGTTTGGTAAGCGTATAACGTGTTCTTTTCAAATAATGTTGCCATAAAACCCTGAATATATGCTACATATTTCACCCTCAATTTTATCAAAGGGTTAGAAATGCACCACTTTTTATGTAAGCAAAAAGTATAGTTTTAAAATATTTAGAAGCTACATAAAAGAATTTGCATAAATGGTAATGATTTTTGTTTTATTGTGATCGCTAAAAATACAACACATTATAAGGGTATGGGTAACCTTTAATAAATGGCACAAAATATGTAGGCAACATTTTGTGTCAGAAAAGAAAACACCATTAGATTAAATATTATGAATCAAAGATAATTCATTGATACCCAGAAAATAAGATGCAACTTCTTAATAATCTTAGATTTTTTTCATAAATGCTATTCTAGTGATGGCTTATTTTTGTAATATTTGTTTTAATGATGAAAAATTTAATTGATTAGAAAAAATTACTCACCTTGATAAATCTTTTAACTTGAGAAGAAATAGCTAGTTTTTCCTTTCTTTAATACGTAATAAATTGGTATTACATGTATATTTTATGTTATTAGCTTTTTATTTTTAACTTTGACATATCCACAATGTTTGTTGGTACATACTCTACTATTATTACTCTTGCTGATAATTGCAATAATTATCACAGAATATGACTAGAATAGATAACTCTCAACTTTCGTTGAATAAAATATTACTCTCTTTACAGTTTCTTTTTTGTGATTATCTTTCTAGTCGCATTCTATGAAAACAAAAGAGAATAATATAATGCGAGAGAATTAAAAACTTTAAGATTATAAACAATCTGTTACAAAATAAGTTGAGAACGTATAATTTTAAAAGATTTTCTCATAGTCGTTTATAATATTTTCTGAGATCATGATATTGATGCCATATAATATTTTAGAAGTACTTATGTTTCTCCAAACAACAAAATAAGATACACTTCATTTCCTATGCTATAAAGCAAACCATAAACATTTGTATATATTTTTTTTAAATGCTTTCTTCAACTCATTTATTGGTTGAGGTGGGAATCTTTAAAATGTAGCATCAATTTATATTCCAATCATTAATTTTTCATCTTTGGTAATATCCCAGTTATTCTCCTGTGGACAATGATGTTTGCTGGGAGTCATTCATTTCTCTATTACTGTGAGATCCAAATTATATGCAATTACTTACTTATATATATTTCAGTGTTTTAATTATGATTTTTATATATGCCTAAAGGAAACCACGTATATTTTTTTTTACTTCAACACATGTTATAAATGTTTTTAATTTAATAATTTGGGAAAATATGTTTTTTGCACAAATAATGAACTTTGATATGAATACTTATGTTTGACAATTTGGGACGTTTATTATCTGACAGTGCTATGTTAAACTCCACTTTAAATGTTAATGAATTTAATGTATGCAATTTCAATGCTCAGAGCTTGGTACCGAAAAATAGTTCCACTAAATTTCATGAAATTAGACAAATTTTTGAATGTAGTAATTATGATGTTATTGGAGTTACTGAGACTTGGTAAGAAGTAATGTGTCTAACGGGTCAATAAATATAAATGGGTTTAATGTTTTAAGGAATGATAGGTGTTGGACAAGAGGAGATGGAATTTGCTTGTATGTGTCTAATAGATATAAAGTTCAAGTGGTTAGTGATTTTTTTGATGAGGGTATAGTTGAAACTTTGTTTATAGAAATAACAATGAATGATGAGAAGCTTTTGGTAGGTATTGTATACTTCCCTCATGGTAATTTTTCAAGTTGTGTTGACATTATAATGGATTTATCGAGCATATATAATGATTGCATTATAATGGGTGATTTCAACACTGACATTTTTACAAAATCCAACATAGTTAGGGATTTTTGTACCATTTCTAATTTATCCGTTATCCACAACTGCTTGTCGACCCACATAAATGAGTTTCACAACTCGTCCTCATTAATTGATTTTTTTTTTTGTTTCCAAGGTCAACCTTGTGAGTCATAAAACTCAATATCAGTTTCCTGCACTTAATTCTGGACATGCTATTATATCCCTTTCATACAAAATAAAACAAAAACCTGATTTAGGAGAGCAATGGTACAGGGACTATTCATCTGCTAATTTGAATCAATGTGCTATACAACTTGATCAGTTGAATTTTTCCAATTTTTTTTTTGTACTAATGTTGATGAACAATTAGATTTATTTAATACTATTGTTTTTGAAACTTTTAATGCAAACGTTCCTCTTAAGAGGTATTTTCCTCGGTGTAATGACAAATGTATGGATTGTGATGAGATAAAAGTTGCTGAAATTAAACGAAATTTGGCCTGGCGCGCTTTTTGTGAGAACAGCACTTTGGATAATCGCAGAATTTACAGCAAGTATAGAAATAGGTTGAAAACGGTAATAAGACGCAAGAGAAGGCTATTTAGTGTACGTTATTTTGAAACGTGTTCACAATCCCAATTTTGGAAGAAAGATTTTATTGATGTTAATGAGTTCAACTTACAGTCAGTGCTACCATCAATAAACGGATCTTAATTATATTAACAGTTTCAATGATGATAAATCGAACTCTACTGGCCCGGATGGTATACCACTTACATTCCTTAAACTTATATTTCCTATAATTTCTAGGCATTTTACATATTTTATTAACTCAGTGATAACATATTCAATGTATCCATAGTGTTGGAAGGTTGGAAGGGTCGTACAAGTTCCTAAAATTAAAACGCCTCGCTCTTATACTGATTTTCGCCCTATAAGTATTTTGAATGCAAGCTCAAAAGTTTTGGAAATTTTATTGAAAAAACAAATACAGGACCATCTTAGTTTAGGCGATTTTATTAGATATTGCGGAGAATTTGAGATACAACATGGACAAATTGTTCAATTCTGTTCTAGTAACACTGTATTTAAGTAAGGCTTTTGATTCTATTAGTTATGACTTATTGTGTAGTAAACTTTGCAATGAGTTTAAATTTAAATATTCAGCTTGTAGCCTAATATCATCGTTTTTGAATCGTAGATCACAGTATGTTGACTTTAAATCCCAAAGATCTTCTATACAGGGGTTACATAGATGAGTGCCTCAGGGTTCAATATTGGGACCGATATTGTTTATAATGTATATGAACGATCTGTACCGTGGAATGCATTATTGTAAATGCTATACATATGTAGGCGATATACAATTATTGGCAAGTGATGGTGTTTTTAGCCTTAATTATTTAGCAGATAATATGAATAATGACTTACAGTTTATAATGGACTGGTCTGAATAAAATTTTTTATCATTGAATCCCTCAAAGTCTAGGTTAATGTGTTTCTCTTATAATTTACAACTACCTTCAATCTATCTCGGAAATGTACCCCTAACATTTGTTTCGCACCATAAAGTGTTGCGAATATAGGTTAGGTTAGGTTAGGTTATCAGGCAGCCGTCCAAAATCTTCTTTGTACAGCTCACTTGGGTCCAATAAACGTTCCCTTTGTGGTACCTGAAAGGAGATAAAGGAAAAGGGGAAAGAGATAGAAGTAGATGATAGGCGTTCTAAAGATTGTTAAGCACGAGAAGAAAAGAATAGAAATCGAAGGAGTAAGAGGAGAAGGTATTGAGATTCAATGACGCGGACCATCATGAGACAGTTATCGTGTCTTCATGAGGTGCAATTTGCAAGTCCGGTCTCATCAACCACCTGCTTTCCCTAATAAAGGCGTCTATACACCTTAAATTCTTCACTGATAGCCCGGAGAGGGTATCAAGAAATCTCTCACCTAAAAGTCTGACTCTTAGATCACCAAGTGCCGGACAGTTACAAAAGAAGTGTAGAATAGTTTCTTCCTCTTCCTCATTTTGACAACTTCTACAGAAGTCGTTATAAGGTAACCCAAGTCTCGCAGCATGGGGACCGAAAGTGCAATGTCCGGTGATCATCGCCACCATATTGCGTAATCTCATTCGTTGTAATCTAAGTAGATACGACGTGCGTGTACAGTCCAGCACAGGCCATATCGTCCTCGTGATAGTACAAGTGGATTCATTGCCCCACCTAGTTTGGGCAAGTTCGTAGTATATGTCATGTATACGCTTCTTGCAAGTTGACAGCGGGATTCCGCAGAGGGAGTCTATATCATCTTCTGATAGAAGGGCTCCTAATCCTGCCAAGTGATCGGCAATACAATTGCCTTCATTGTCCCTGTGTCCACGTACCCATGTGAGTACAACTGTCGAATGTCTCGCCATCTCATTTAAGGATGCCCGGCATTCCTGGACCATATTTGATGTTGTATAAACACCTATCAGGGACTTAATTGCGGGTTTACTGTCGGTATATATACGAATATCCCTACCAGATACTCTGTAATATCTGAGCCAGTTGGCCGCTCTTTTAATAGCCGATACTTCGGCCTGAAGAATGTTGCAACCATCTGGAAGTCTAAAAGACATTCTTACTCCAAATTCAGGGATGTATACACCACCACCCACCCTGTCCCCCTTTTTGGACCCATCCGTATAGATGGATAGCCTCATCCCATCAACAGGGTTACCATCGACAGCTTCCATATTGGATGGGATTGAGAAACCGAAGTTCCTCAGGAGGAAGGGCTTGGGAGTGCAGTAATCAATATGATCAGGAAGATTGCGTATACTTCCTATTATGCAAGCATGTCCATAGGGTCTGTAATTCCATGCATTGCTGGCGTTTAGCCTGAAGGCCGTATTCAATGCCAATTTTCTGGCCATAAGATCTACTGGTATCCAGTTGAGTAGAGTGAATAGCGACTTCGTCGCGGTAGTTCGCATTGCTCCTGTTATCAGGATTGCCATGCTTCTTAATACCCTATCAAAGAGTATACGATTTGAGGCCCTATCCATTGCCCCCCACCAGACAGAGGCCCCATAGAATAATATAGGTTTAGTAACCGTATCAACTAGCCAATTCATGTTCCAGGGTCTAATACCCCATCTCGTGCCTATGGCCTTTTTGCAGACATACATAGCCGTGATGGCTTTAGCCGCTCTTGCCTCTGTATTGAGTTTCCAGGATAATTTCCTGTCGAGTATGATGCCCAGGTACCTTGCATTGTCCGAGAGTGACAATTCGGTTCCGTTAAGTCGGGGCAACTTGAAGTTAGGAATTTTATTCCGTTGAGTGAACAGTACTAGTTCAGTCTTGCTGGGATTTACACTTAAACCACTATCGATACTCCATCGATTCAATGTTCCTAGTGCCATTTCCAGTCTTTGCGATATCGTGCCCAGATGAATCCCTGAAACTGCAACCGCAACGTCATCCGCATAGGCAACAGTCTTAAAGTTCTGGGAATCTAATTTCATAAGCAGACAATTTAACGCCAGATTCCACAGAAGTGGAGAAAGGACGCCCCCTTGGGGAGTGCCTCTGTTGGCAGATCTAGAGATCGTAGTCGTTCCAATTCTGGAGCGAATGATCCTGTAACTTAGGAGGTACCTAATGAACCTAACTATAGATTGATCGAGTCCTAGTGAAGCTAGGGCCGATATGATGGTTGCAGATTTCACGTTGTTGAAGGCTCCTTCTATATCAAGAAAGGCCACAAGTGTGTAATTGCGGTATTCGATGGATTTCTCGATATGTCCCACTAGTGAGTGGAGTGCCGTCTCAACTGATTTCCCCTTGGTGTATGCATGTTGAGAGGTAGATAATAATCCCTTGTTTACTGACATTCTAATATGGGTGTCGATAATTCTTTCCAGGGTTTTTAGCAGAAAGGATGATAGACTTATTGGCCTAAAGTCCTTTGCCTTGGTATGTGAGGCCTTTCCACCCTTCGGGATGAAAGTCACATTGCATTCGGTCCAACTGTCAGGTATATAGGACCATGAGAGACAGGCTTGAAAGATTACAATCAGCCATGGTATGACTATTTCTGCATTGTATTGCAGGTCAGCCGGTATGATGCCATCAGGGCCTGGGGATTTGTATGGATCAAAACTCCGAATGGCCCAGAGTACATTGTCCTCGTTAATCCTAATTGAGGATAAGATTCTATCATGCGGTTGGGATTCACATGCCGCGTTTACTGGGAGACTTCCCGGAAAGTGAGTGTCCATGAGCACTTCAAGTGTCTCATGTCCACTTGTGGTCCATTTACCGTCTTGCTTTTGGATATAGCCTTGAACGGTTGGTGATTTGGACAGAATCTTGCGCAAACGGCTTGTCTCAGAGGAACTTTCGACGCCGCTACAGAAGTCCCTCCATGTCTTCCGTTTCGCCCTTCTGACCAGATTTTTAAATTTATTCAACGATGACTTGTAGGATGACCAGTCTCCTGATCTTTTAGCCTCATTGAAAAGTCTACGGCTTCTCACTCTGGAGTCCGCTATTTCCGGTGACCACCATGGTGGTCGTCCGTTACCTCTTCTTACAGAGGGGGCACAAGTGAGTGCAGTGGCGTCCTTTATGGAATTTGTGAGCGTATTTACAGCCCTTACAATGTCCCCAATATTATTTACTAAGGGAGGTTGGGGAAGGAGTTCAGATAGATAACGTTGATGCTCGTCCCATCTTGTCCTCCTTCTATTCAAAAAGGGTTCAACCCTATCCGATTTCCTTTCAATCGAGAAAACTAAATAACGATGATCTGAGAAGGAACAGTCATTTGAGACCTTCCAGTTACTGATCATGTAGGAGTGGCTTGCACTGACAAGCGTTACATCAAGAACCTCTTGTCTGTTAGCAACTACAAAAGTAGGTTCCGAACCTTTATTGGTTATCACTAGATTAGAGTCTAATATAAAGTCTAATAAAAACTCACCTCGAGCATTCGTGTCTGAGCTTCCCCAGATAGTATGATGTGCATTGGCATCAGCCCCTATGACCACGGGAGTCCGGGAGCGATTTGCTGCCCGCATCATTTTCCTCACCAAGTTGTTGGGTGGTGGATCGGCTTGGTCATGTGCCATATAGCATGAGAGAAGCCACATATTAATCGACCTCGTCTCCCATGCAGCGGTTACAGTATCTCCATCGCTGTAATCAGTTAGAATGAAGATATTAAGATGGTTTTTAGCCAGTATGCAGGATCTAATTTTACCTGTGCCCTTATTGTACAATAGTTTGTACCCTGATGCGTTGAGTCCACATATTTCGCCATTGCAAATCCAAGGCTCCTGGACCAACGCGATATCCTCCCCATTCTCGACAATGTGGAGGAGTAGTGCAGCGGATGCTGCTTTAGAGTGGTGAAGGTTCGCCTGGATCACCTTCACCATGATCGGGGTCATAGACGACGGTTACGTCTACGTCTTCTGGATCAGAGTCCAAAAGAGCGTCCTCGTCCTCCACTTCACCCAGACCACGGAATAGATCCCCAACCATACCGGAGTTTGATTGGGTCTCCATTTCGTCTTCCGAGTTAGTGGGGTCGTCAACCTCGGTTTTTGCGCAGTCCATATCCTGCGGAGCTTCTGATTTAACCTCAGAAGTTTCGGGGTCGATCTTGTCGTCACCACGATAGACGCGCAGCCTAATACTATCGAAACCGTAGTATATTCGGCTTTGCCTCTCCCGCAGTGGCGCCAATGATTCCTTGTTAAGAACCACGACCACCTTCCTGTTTGCACCTTCAGGAGCGGAGACCTTGACCACTTTCCAGTTATGGGTCGGTAGATCAGGATTCCCGCTCTGAATGTACGCAAGGATCTCCTCAGGTGCATGCGGTTCCGCCGGAATGACTGCGAGTGATCTCGGTCTGCGAGGTATCTCACTTACCGGGATCACGTCCAGTTTCGCGCCGGGCCACAATTCCCCTAGGGACGCGATTGCTAGTTTAAGCAATAGAGCTGAGCGGTCATTTGTACACGCTAGCAATTTTACATGGCCTTGATACCAGCCAGCATCATCGTTTTGCGGGGATGGACCGGGATTCTCCTTGAGTATCTTCCAGTATACCCCCAGCATACCTTGACGGATTTTCAGCCATTTCTCCTGAGAGATAGCTCCGTCCTCAACGCTCCTATCGATAATGGCCCTTATTAGTGGGTTGCGAGCAACCTCACTGTAGGGTCTTCTTATCACCCGAGCCTCTTGCTTCGGACGTTTAGTCCTCGGCTGTTGTGTTTGCTGTAGTAGTGGTTCCTCCTCCGAGCGTTGCCGCTTAGGCCCGACAGATGCGGCTTGGTCCGCTGCATCTGTGCTTGTAGGAGGAACTAGACTATCCAGCTCAGTCAGCAGGGCCTTAGCCCAGCTTAACTTCGACAATTCGTCGCTGGTTAGCGCGTCAACAGACTTGGAACCATGTCTGTCGATAATGCGCAAGGCGGCACGCCTTTGAACGAAAGCCCTCCTAGATGGTTCTTTGCGAGTGGGGGCGTTCGAAGCTGCCGTAATGGCGGGTGAGGTTACAGGGGTTGGACCCGACTTCTGGTTCGACGATCCAACCTGTAACATTGTCGCATGGACAGCTGTCTTGTCGACAGTGCCCGAAGCAGGGATAGTTGCTGGTACATTACCAGCGAGGGCTAGTGCAGCTTTGGAGGTGCTTGGCTTGAAGTCCAGGTCTACCTCACTGCTTTTAATCAGACTGTCACCTGAAGGTTGGACAGCTGATTTTTTGCATTCAGCCAGCATAGGTTTCCCCTGCTGGCTTCCTGCTGTTGTTTTTATTTGTTGTTTGTTTGTTTCTTTATTTTTGTTCATTTTTGTTCCCACGAGTATGCACGTAAGGGTATGGACAATCCATGCAGGGACGGCGTACATGGACTAGGCAAAAACTGTATTACAACCGACCCGTGCCCTGGCGTCGGAGGGGAGCTGTTAGCAGCTAGTCTTCTTTAACCACTAACTAGCCATTCAGGTCTTCAGCACAGCTACCATCACTTTGACCTTACAAGTGGGGGGAAAGAGAGAGAAAGAGAGAGGAAAGAACAGTTTTGGTCCGCGGGTCGTAGTACTAGAAGAGAGAAATGATGTGCTATCACTAGGCGACCATTTGTTATAAAATGTATCGCCAGTTATAGCATTATCATTACACCAAAATTACATCATATTGTGACCATTTGTTATAAAATGCATCACAATCTGATGTTGATTGGCTATCGCAATTCTGTCTACAAAACCTAGCTATGTCAAGAAATTTAGACCATTTGTTAGAAAATGCATCTCTATATATTGACATCGCTCGAGCAATTGTCAAGACCAGTGACCTGTTGTTAAAAACAGAATCACTAGAGTAGGCAATTGTTCCCCCTATCCGCCACCTGGGACGCGTCCGATGGGAGACTGAGAACTCCACACGGACTGAGAACTCCACACGGAGTTCTCAGTCCGTCTCTCGATACTAAGCTGGATTTTAGCTATCAGGTAAATAGCATAATATCGAAGGTATCTTTTGTTTTGAGAAGGCTGTACAATTTAGGAATTTTTCTTCCTTTAAAGGTAAGGAAACGTGTTGCGATGTCATTGTGCCTTCCTTTGTTTATGTATGGAGTGGAAATATTTTCAGGAATGTCACAACAAAATATAACGAAGCTCCGTATTTGCTTTAATAGAGTTGTGCGTTTTACATACGATCTCAGTTATAGACAACATATATCATCTTATGTATTAAGTACATTAGGATCTGATTTTAAAAGTTTTATTGATCGAAGAGTAATTTTACAATTTTATTAGATTGTTAAATATGGAAAACCCTTGTATGTTTTGCAGAAATTTAATTTTGGTCATTCTTCTAGAACGAATTTGCTAATATGCCCAACTCACTCCACCAGAATATGGAATTCTGTGCTTCCATATGATGTTCGTAATTTTGATAAAACTATTCAGCAGTTTAAGAACACTTTAGAAGTATATATATAGTAAATATAGCTGTTATGATACTAAGTACTAAATTATCAAATAATATTAATAAATGAAAATTAATAAAGTGTCATTATTTGTGCAAAAATAGTGGGGTTAATTTAATTTATACATTTATATATGTGGCAGCACCGAGCCTGCCTGTTTTACAGAACCAACAGTCTGGCAACGCGTCAGAGAGAAGCAGACGAATTGACAGACGAAAGCAGAAATTAATTCCTCGAGTTGTATTTGCTGCTACACATGTAGCTTTTTAGTCTTTTATTTAAAGTAAATGTAAATTCCTTTTTATTAGATGAATAAATAATAAATAGTTGTTAAGTGTTATATATTCGTGTTTTATTCACCCACAACTATATATATATCTTCTTTAACAAACATTTTAAATTTAGTTAAGTTTTTTTATGGTAATTTGTTATACTTACTGCCATATGTAAATCTGAATTTAATTAGCCTTATAATTCATTGAAAATAAACAAATAAAAAAAATAATAAGGATTTTTTCATTTTAGTACTTTTTTGGAAAAACGTCAAATCAGCGTTCCCAAATTTATGTGATTTTGTAAATTACTTAATAGTTTTTAAAAATTTATCAATTAATATTGAACGTATTTTTAGCCAAATAAATATAAACTAGGATCGCCTGGTGGTCGAAATCTTCGACTACTTTTAAAACGCTTTTTACCACTTTTATGGAAAGAATTTTTAAACAATTTTTATATTGTGCACATCTAGAGAAAGGAACCTTTTAAATCATATATGTTTCATCAATATTGGAGATGAATAACATACTTAAAATTTTTTAATAATATTCACTTACACAAATACTGTTAGTGTTTTATTGATTAAAGGCTGCTGAAATGTTTATTTCCCTCTTAATACATGATTTTTAGTCACGACGATTCTTTTTAATTTGTATACGTATTTGACGATTTATTTTCTTAATTTTGACGTTTTTTTCCAAAAAAAAAATAAAAAGCACTGGTTGCTGATGACATATATGTACATAAATTGGATTTTTTTTTAAATTGTACCAAATGTCCAACTAGAGATCCCAAACTGGACTGGGTTTTACAAATCCTTTATACTTATAATATATTTCAAAAATTTTTTCAAGTAAAAATTGTTATATAATTCATTGAATTAAAATAAATTTGATACAAAATATGTTTAATATTTATCCCCGTATTCTGAACACTATGACAGTGAGAAATCGATAGCAAAATTGAAAATTGTATAATTTTTGTATGGAAATTGATATTAAAAACATTTCAGTTATAATTTTGTTATTGCCCTAAAGTTCAGAATAGTAATAATAACTAGTAATAAAAGCATATGTTTTTTTTCTTTCTCCAAGCGCATATAATTTTGTTCGTTGGGTGAAACTTAATAGGAAAGTTTTATTTAAGAGCTGTTATATCATTACCTAAAATACATTTTATTTATTAAACATAAATAACTTTTAAACATAATTATTGACTTTTCCATTATAAATCACATACAATTTTCATATAATACAATCAGTTTTAATCAATGTTGACGTCACTGAGCTTAAGAGAATTTGTTTAAGAGAGCCATGTCGCCATCTGTGTTTATTTCTTTATGGTCGTTGTCCACTCAACGAGACAACTACGAATACGCATGAGCACGGGTGTATTAACCCAGCAGTTCTAGAAAACAGTCCCGAACTAGTGATTTTACCTATCATTTAGGGTGGGAACTAGTTACTTCAATAGCTACATGACTAGTTATTTTAACACGTACATGTCCTAAGCAGGGGGTCAATTGACCCTTATTGGCAATGAGACTGTCTAATAGCTGATCCAAAGTAGTCAACGCATTGGATTCACATACTGGTTAAATATCGTCAGTTACCTTACTAGCTACCTAACTGGTAACTTGATAAGCTACATAACTAGTTATTTTAAAATGTACGAATGATAATTGACCTGAAATATTCAGCTAAAAGACATATCATAGGTAGTCCAATAAACGATAGCTTGTAACCAAAATATATAAATTGGAGTCAGCCAAGTGATAAGATATTTGTGACGATTACTGTCTATAAGAGATACATTGACTACAAGCTTAACTGCTGGGTACTTTTGCGCACCTCTGTCTTAAAATAAGAGATATATTTCAAGAGTACCCTCATAACTGTAATTGCCTTGATCTGTTCAAATATGTTGTTACTTATCCACTTACATAAGTTTGTAATTGAGGGATTGCAGAATGCTAGGTATGTGGTACAATGCATTAACTTAGAACAAGTTCTAGCCTAGATGAGAGTGAAATTTGAATTATTTATTGTTAGTAGACAACTGGGCTAACGGTATATTTTAAATGTTTGTTTGAAGACTGAAAGTTAAATTGTTTTTTGAAGGGGATTGATTGGACTGAAGTTATGAAGTAAATTTGTATAGCGGAACAATTAAAAAAATAAGTAAAGCGATTTTTGTGGTGTTGGCACCTTGGATGTTCTTCTAACCCACACCTACATGAAGATTTATTTACTGCTTATGGCTGATATTTGATGTTCCGTTGAAGTTGCATGAAATTTGTTGAACTAAATTTTTATTATAATCATGTATAGGTTTTACTTAAGATTCGTAACAGTAAGGAAATTGCTCTCATTCTCCAAAATATGGCCAAACAAATTTTTTTCCCGAAAATCACAAAATTTAAATGGTAGGTACGGAAAAACTGTAAGAGGTATTGACATAATTTTTTCATATTTTTATTCTCTATTATGACCTCAATAAATTGCAATGTGTTGTTAAAAAAATTCTGAAATTTGTTTAACCTAACAGCAGGGTTAAACAAATTTCAGAATTTTTTTAACAACACATTGCAATCATGTATGTTTCATATGTAGTTTTCATAAGAAATTTGACATAAAATGGTTTTGACCAGACATTTTAAATATTTATAATCAGAAACATGTGGATAGAAAAAAATGTAAAATCGACGAAATTTGAACAGGTGTACTATTGCTGAAATTTTAAATGTAAGTGACTCAGGTATTTCAATTTATTCCATATTAGCTCAAAAAATATTGACAGTTGATACATGTGAATGCGAAATGTAAAATGGTGAACAAACTGAAGGAGCTTATTGTGAAGATGCATTATACATTGCGAAAAACAAAATGCAATGGAGTGTAATTCCTTTACCACGTCACATTGGAGCTTCATAAGAGAATATTATACCATTACCACCTGGTCCAGCATGTCCAGATACTGTGATATTTGGTCTACTTTTCTGTTATTTTTTCCTCCGAGATTAGAAAATATAATTATTGAAAAAACGAATTGTAAGCAAATGGAAAGATTTAGAAAAATCTACATTGCGGTATATACAATATGTTTGGTCGTGTCTATACGTAAAGTGTTTATCAAAATAATTTTGTATTGCAGAGGCAAAACCGAAGATTTGTATGGTTTGTTTGATGCAAGTTTTGATCGTCCAATGATATCAAGTGTTTTCCGCTTTGATGATGTTGTCAGCATTAGACAACAAAAAAGTAGTTACAAGTTTGCTCCTATTAGCGAGTTATCGGAAAATGGCGAAGCTCATGCTTCAATGGTTTATAATTGTCATGAAAATGTTCATCAATAGGCAATATATGCCTGCAAAGCATGCCAGATATGGGCTTAAATTTTGGTCAGCTGTAGACTCCAAATCAGTATACGTATGGAAAATACAACCGCACTTTACAAAACCAAAGTATGAAAAGCCTGAAAAAATCAAGGAGAGTTGACATAAGGATTGAAAGGGCAATATATTCCTTTATATACATCCACATTTGCTTTCAGTGAAATCGCAACACTTGTTTCGTATATCGGCCATAAAAGTAAAGGTACTGTATTGATGAGCACCATGCACAAAACAGCTGAAATCGACTTCAAAAAGAAACCTGAAATCGTTTCTTATTATGACTCTACTAAAGATTTGTTATTGTTTGCCATTATTTATCGTTTCCTTTATCTATCTTTGGAGGCGTCAATACTACTGATCAAATGATTAGCTACTACAACACTAAAAGAAAAACAAATAAATGACCAAATGTTGTATTTTCAAACATAGTTAATTATTCGTGGGCTGCAAATGAATCAAATCAGAAACATGTTGAAAAGGATAGTCAAATCTAAAAATCCATTTGCAGCAGAGCTATTGACTCAATAACAAGCATCGTCATCAAATATTATACCATATGCAAGCGGTGATATAAAAAATTGAGCTTCTAGAAAACGGGGAATTTACAATTGTTGTAAGCCCAAATATGATGCCAAATGCATAATATGCAATAGATTTGTATGCAAATTGAAACGAACAACAATTTGTTCAACTTGCTGCGAAAATATCAATAAATATCTTAATTTTACTCATATACAGAATAAAATAAATTGCATGGACCAAAATGGTCCATAACCTAGGATTTGTAACTTTTAATTTTTTTTTGTTCGATGTTATTGTTGAATTAAATAAAAACGCAAGCGAATCAGTTGGTGATCAAGAAAGAACTGAACTAAATAACTTTATTAAGAATTGTAACAAGTAAATCAGTGTTAAGTAAAAGTACAATAAAAAGTACCGTATTCTTTTATTACATACTTCTACATGTGCAAAATTTAATTATAAACTAATCTTTCAAGAGCAAAAAAAAATTTCAATCTATATACATTTAATACTTCAGTTTACTAGCTTTTAAACAAAAAATTCAAATAACATTTATTTATAGTTAACAATATTCATTAAATTTCGAAAACGTACAAATTTTTCTTTAGGCAAAGGCTTAGTAAAGATATCAGCAATTTGTTGATTTGTGGAAACATAATTAATTTCAAACATTTTTTCTTCATATTTATGTCTTATAAATTGATATTTAACGTCGATGTGCTTACTACGTTTATGAAACTCTGGATTTTTAATTAAACGGATAGCACTTTGATTATCGATATGTAAACAGATTGTTATATGATTTGGCATCAATTCGGATACAAGTTGCTGAATCCAAATTAGTTCTTTTATTGAATGGCAACTCGCGACGAACTCAGACTCGGTTGTGGACAAGGCAACACATTTTTGCCTTTGAGATGACCATGAAATGCACGACGACCCCATCATTATTACAAAACCGCTTGTCGATCTCCTAGTATCTACGTCACCAGCGTAGTCAGCATCGCTAAAACAATTTAAGGTTGGGGTATTGTTAGCTGCAAAGGTTAAACCAAATCCCTTTGTGCCTTGTAAATATTTAAAAATTCTCTTCACTGTATTTACATGAGCAGTTAAAGGTTTTTCCAAAAATCTACTAACATAACTGATTGCAAAACTTATATCTGGTCGTGTTGCCAGCATTAAATATATTAAACTGCCAACTGCTTGTCTATAAGGGTAATTATTGACTTCTGCACTTTGATTTGAAAACAAACTATTTACAGCAGTATCGCATGGTGTGCTCATGGGGTTAGATTCAGCCATATCAAAAGTTACTAGCAATTTTTCAACGTAGCTTAGTTGATTCATATGAAGACTGCCATCATTTAAACGTCGTATTTCTAAACCCAAAAAATGCTTTGCATCAAAAACTTTTACACTGAAATTTTGCTTTAGAAACGATAAAAATTCTTCAATATCTTTCTCATATTTTGCTGCAATTAACCCGTCATCTATATATATTGCTACCATCACTCGTTTATTGGCGTCGTTGTTAAAAAAAACACAATGGTCAGCTTTGCTTTCTTGAAGATTAAATTTTTTTAATAGTTTTGAAAAAGTTTGGTTCCAGCATCTTGAGGCTTGTTTCAAACCATATAAGCTTTTTAACAATTTACACACTTTGCTCGTCTTATCAGTATACCCTTCAGGTTGCTTGACATAAACATCTTCATTTATATATCCATTTAAAAACGCTGTTTTTATATCAAATTGTTTTAATTTTAGATTTTCTGACGCGGTGATACTCAAAATCATTCTTATTGATGTAAATTTGGCTACAGGGCTAAATGTTTTAAAATAATCAATACCATATTCTTGATTAAAGCCACGTGCCACCAATCTGGCTTTATAACGCTCTGCTTCATTTTTGTTCGGTTCTTTTATTGTATATACCCATTTTGTGGTCACAACTTTGCACCCTTGTGGCAAATCAACTAATACCCAGGTCTTGTTTTCTTTTAGTGAATTAATTTCTTCGTCCATAGCATTTTTCCATTTATTGGATAATTTTGCTTCTTTATAGTTTGCTGGACAATTTGCTACAAAAGCATGACCTTCTTCAATCGCTTCTTCGTTCTGTTGCCTTACTTTGCTACGTAAACGATCACTAATAAAACTTCTTTGTGTGACTTCTTTTTCTGCGGAATCATCCGCTTCTTCAAAAATGTCATCATCAGAACTATTAGCTGAATCATTACTTGTCGCGTTGCCTGTTATTTGTACTGGAAAATCATTAATATTTGCATCAGATGATTTATTTACGCGTGTTTCTGAGAAGAGAGTGTTGTTGTTGCTATTATTGCATGATAAACTATTAAGTGGGATTGGTACATCACAATTTGTTTTAATTGAATGAGTATCTTCATTTAAAGGGGTACATGTACTACCAGAACCTTCGTTGTTTGCTTTGCAGTTTTCGTTATTAGAAAATTTTATATCTCTTGCAATTTCAACTTTATTTCTGTCTGGTATATATACTCGCAAACCAGTAGAATCTTCCGCATAGCCAACAAATATACCTTTCTGAGATTTTTTATCCCATTTCAATCGTTTTTGCTTTGGTACATGTATGAACACAGCACAACCAAAATCTTGTAAATTTTCAAAACTAGCTTTCTTTCCAGACCATAGTTCAAAAGGTGTTATGTCTTTTTGTGTACTGGTTCCACTTCGATTAAGTGCATATACAACTGAGTTTACTGCTTCCGCCCAAAGCTGTTTACCTAAATTTTTGGCATATAGTGCTGTTCTTGCTGCTTCAACAACAGTACGATTTCTGCTGACCCATTTTGTTCAGGTTTATATGGAACTGTTTTCTGATGCAACACACTATTTTTGCGTAGCAATATCTCGACTTTTTTATTAATAAATTCTTTCCCATTGTCTGACCTAATTGCTTTCACATTATTACCAGTTTCAGTTTTAACGTCGTAAAGATATTTTTCAAGAAAGACACATACTTCGCTTTTGTCTTTTAAGAAGAACACTTTTCTATAATGCGAAAAATCATCTTTTAATAAAAGAAAATAATGCGCGCCACCAATTGATGCCTTTTCCATGGGACTGCATAAATCAACTTGAACAAGTTCTGCTACTTTTGTGGTTTTATTTTCTTTACTCGGAAACGATGAACGACATTGCTTTCCATAAACGCAAGCATCACAAAATATTTCTTTTTCGTCTTTAAATGGAATGTTTCTATTTTTCAAAACACCTCTGCAATGTACAATATTTTGATGCGCCAATTTGCGATGCCACTCAGTTACCGACAGTTGTTTTGACTCTGTAACATAAGAAAAATTTTGATTTGGCTTTGATGGTAAATTTACTTTTATTAATAATTTAAATAACTTTGTAGTGCGAACTCCCACTAAAACAGTTGTGTTATTTTTCGAAAATTCACAACGTTGATAATCAGACGACATTTTTAAACCTTTTTCTAGTGCACTCGTTGTAGAAAACAAGTTTAAGCGTATATCGGGCACATAAAGTACATTTGCTAAATGATTTTCACTCCATTTGTTGTTGTTATACGAAAAAATGTTAATAGCTCCGCTGCCATATGCATTAATAATATTACCATCTCCGAGTCGAATTTCCATTGGAATTGCAAATTCAGTGTATTTCACAAAATACTCCTTTTTATTTGTCATATGGTCACTTGCACCTGAATCAACAAACCACTCATTTTTGTTATCAATGCTGTCCGCAGCCTCTCTTTCACAAACAAACGCATTTCCTTTTATGTCATCTTCTTTATGCTTATTTGCCTTATTTAAATAACATTCACGTTTCCAGTGTCCAGGCCTTTTACATATGAAACAATTTCCGGGTTTTTTATTAGTTTTATTATTATTTATTGTTTTCCGTTTCGCTAAAAAAGCTTCGCCAGTATTAGAACTCACACCAGACGAATTTAATCTTGCTTCTTCCATTATAAGTCTAGCTGTCAAATTCTCAATTGTTTGCTGATCAGCCACTGTAGACTCCCATGCACTGTAGAAGTGAGCAAAATTTGGTGGAAGCGTCATTAAAATTTTTGTTATCACCATTGTTGCAGAAATGTTTTCGCCAACATCTTTTAATTGCGACACCAACGTTTCTAATTTTGATATATGCATAGCGATGTCATCTTGAGGGTTTTTTTGAAAACTATAAAATTGTTGTTGCAATCTGTGTACATTCGCTGTAGACTTAAATTCATATATACCTTCCAGTTTGCACCACATTTCTCTCGCAGTTTTGCAATTCATTACATGCATTAATGGTTGTTGCCCGAGCGTCATAACAATTATTTTTTGAGCCTTACCATCACCTCTCAACCATTCTTTTACAGCTTTTTGTTCACGAATATTACCATCTTGCGCTGCAGCACCACCAGAGGAACCTGCGCCATCAGCCGCAATAACACCCCCAGCTGCAACTGCTCCAACTGCACCGCTCTCAGCTCCATCAGAGATGTAATTCAGCAAATCACTGGCATTCAATATTACTTTAATTTGAAAACGCCACATGTTCCATTGATCTGCTCTCTCGAGTTTATCAATTCTTGCATATTCAGCGTCCATTATTCGCAGGAATAATACTAAATATATCCACAAAAACTATTACTTTAAAATTCAAAACAAAAAAGCCCTTTGACAATTAAACAATTTATTTAGCAAAACTGTACTTATATTTTAACAAAATTGTCTGGGCCCATAACCTGTTGAATTAAATAAAAACGCAAGCGAATCAGTTGGCCATCAAGAAAGAACTGAACTAAATAACTTTATTAAGAATTGTAACAAGTAAATCAGTGTTAAGTAAAAGTACAATAAAAAGTACCGTATTCTTTTATTACATACTTCTACATGTGCATATATTTATATGTACATACATATATATACAATAGGCAAAAATAAGCAATACAGTGGGATGAAGTTAGTAAAAGTTAAAACAAATATTTTCAACAGTTATCCTAAATAGCCAAAAACTAAGAAAAAACATTAAAATAGGAAAAAATACCTGAGCTGACGTTTTAAGTTGATACCATAAGTCATTGCAAATTTAATTCAAAAATAAAAAAATTTTACCAAAATGGTCCAAACCTAACAGCAGGGTTAAAAAAAAAATTTTAAAAATTGAAAATGGAGATTCGATGCTGCCGTTAAAAAAAAAATTGTATGACTTGGGTTACAAAATATTTATTTTGATAGATATCCCACTCGCATCCCACTAAACGACCAAAAACCTCTTAAAGCAATGGACGTAGGCTTTCATTTGAGCAAAAAAAAAATTAAAAATTTTTTTTCCAAAATGGGCCCCTATTTTGGAAAAAAAAATTAGATTTTGCAAAAAAAGTCAAAAATTGTATGTCTTGATTTACACAAATATTTATTTTGATAGATATTAGAGTTGGGTTAGCTCAGTGAAGTGACCACTCTTTTCAACTCAGCTCACTCAAATGAACTAGGTCGCTCTTTTAACTCATTAGTTCAGTATGATGTATAATGACCATTTATTTCATTTTGTGAATAGCTTGTAGTGAATTGAATCAAACATTTCTGTTGTTAGTTGTAAAAACACACTGTCTTTTGACAATTAGAGATTTATGCGTGAAATAACTGAAAACATTTAAAATTTTAATTTAAAAAATAAAATTTAATGTTTTTAAATTAATATTTTTCGAAAATAAGAGTTATTTTTTTTGTATTATTCCTAATTTCCGATGCTAACAAAATGTTTAGACAATATTTGTTAAAGAGAACATTCATTGTTTTATGATCTAACTACTATATATAAAAGGAATTTCAAAATTTTAAGAATAAGATTTTATTGTTTTACAACTTAAAGATATCGTAAAAACTGTATCACTTTCAAAAACAGCGAAAAACCCCACGATAGTTCGCTCATGGTACCTGTCAAAGGTTCTGTTCTGTTAATGTATCAGTATAGTAAAAAAGTGCATAAGAAATCTATTTTCTAAAAATAAATGATTGAAATAATATTGCTAATTTAATTAAGAATATTAGTAAAGTAGTATGTAGTTTTTTAATTCTGTTTTTTGGTAGATATAATCCCACCAATGTATTTCACAATTATTATTTTAAAAATAACAATTATGTATTTTCATTTTCATTATTGTTTTATGAAATATACCTACAAACTGTATTACAAACTTTATTTCTTACTGCCTCACCATACCATAAATAAATTCACACACATTCAATACCAAACGTAGACTAAAGGTAAGGTCAGACTACGCAAAATATTTGACACAAAATGTTTCCTGTGTTTGATCAAACCTACATCAAATAATCCATGGCTTGATTTTGTGGTCACACTGTACACATTTATTTGCCATATTTGTTTAATCAAACTCCACCGAAATACTATCAAACACACGAAGGGGAAAATATATTTGTCTTGTGGTCACATTTATGGTAATATTTTTTTAACATAATTATTAAATAAAGCTGTAAAAAAAACTTGAATTTCTTTCATCAATAAAAAATACATATCTAGAAAGTAAAATACTACTAGATTTTGCTTTACATTTGAAAGAATTGTGAAATTTCAGTACTTTTATTTAAACGTCAAATATTTTATGTTCCTAGTTTGAACAGAAAATATTTTTGCACGGCAAACAAGAAAACTGCTGAATTTTATCAAACAAATTTATTTGCCGATAAGAAAACTTTCTTGTAATGTGACCAATGTCTGACCACTAAGCAGCAAATATTTTCCTCAATTTTGGGTAATTTTTTATTTGATCTTGCAATTCATTTGCAAGATCAAACAGCGTCAAATAACAGCTGTTGCATCATGTGTTATCGCAAAAGTAGTGTTGCTATATCTTAAATTAAAAATCGCTAAATAATGAAAACAAAATAAATTAAAAATCGCTAAATAATGAAAACAAATCGCGAAAAGAACTCAAGCTTGAACAATTTAATTATATAATTATTAAAAGTTTATTTATTAAATTATATTACTATCAACGTATTAAAATTTATACGTATAATTGTACTTAAAATCTACCAAATATCCCTAACATAATTAACATAATTAACAATTTTGGAATTTTATTATATCTGTTTTGTCTTTGTTTGGATTTTGAACTAAAAATCGCATTATTCAAACAAAACGAATATTACTGATGAAATTTACAATAATCAAATAAGCGAACTGTTAAAAAGAAAAAATATTAAAAATATATTTTTTCTTGTTGAAACCAAAGTATATACAAGTAGTCCAACTCTTTGACAGCAGTACCTAACTATATATTGGACGCAAAACAAAATGAAAATGTGCTAGAAGTGTAAAATAAAATTATAAAATTCTGTGTGTCAAAGAATTAACGAGAATTGAACTATATTTAATCGAACATTTTTTCTTAAAATTTCGAGACATTTGATGTGTACATTTTTCTCAAGGGTGTTGAATTCACATGGTACTCATTTATGTGAGAGAGTAATATTGCAAAATAGAGTCAGACTACTTGTTATAATTTGGTTGAAACTATACTTTTCATTCAGAATGTTCACAAATATTATATTCGCATTAAACAAAATTAAACAGATCATACTGTTTAAGAATTAATTTTTAGTTGCAAACAAATCATAATATTTATGTATGTCTAAACTATTTTCTTTGATTTTAAATTCAATAAATATTCCATACATTTGAGCAATTTTAAATTTTGTAAATAGAAAAACTCCATGTATAAAAAATAATCAAACTATGTTAAATGTATACAAATATAAATCGCATAAAAATGCAAAAATCGCAGCATAGACTTCATGTCTTCAATTAGTTTTTCTCCCATTATGTCATTCTAGGCTGAATGACTTTTATGTGAAGAAGAAGACTTCATTTATTGATGCCATGAAAATAATTTAAATAACAAATTTACAAGAAATATTGATATGTATTATAGTTAAAGAATAAAAATAGTGCAATTTTGTTTTTAATTTAGTACCAAAAATATTTAAATAATCTCCTTTTTAATCCGCCATGTTGAGCAAATAATTTTCTTTGTTTGCTCTATTTGATCAAACAATTATTTGATGAAAGTATTTGATATAGTGTGACCACACGACAAATATATTTACTGATTTTTTTTCGCAGCAGTTTGGTGACACAAAAAGTGAAAAATTAAATTCACTATATGATAACAAAATTCAATAAAACTTTAATAAAATAATTGTTTTAGAATTCGAAATAAGTGCGTTAACATTAAAAAGATTTGTAAGATCAAATTATATATTTTTTAGGTATTTATATAGCTAGTGGTCACACTATGTTCACATTAAGAAAATATTTTCTTTGCCGACAAATAAATTTGTTTGACTAAAATCATTTGTTTTGTTGTTTGGTCTAAATTTTATTTGTGGTCAGATTCAGACAATGAAATATTTGACGATAATCGTCAAATATTAGCTGTGTCTGACCGTACCTTAATTCATTCAAAAAAACAAAAATAATTTGGAAACTCTAATAATTCTTGAAACATTGCATACAAACGTTGTATCATATCAAAGCAAAAATATATACGCGGCAGATTATGGCAGTATATATACATATATATATATACATGAAAACATAACAAACTCACCAAAATAAAACTATCGTTTTATTTTTGATGTACACAATACCACTTTTCAATGTCAGAGAGCGAATGAATGCTACATTGACGAGTGAAGTGAAACATTGAAGACGACAAATGAATGTACTTGTGCAGCTCTTTCATGAGTACTGAACGAAATATGTGCATACTAAAAACCGCTCAGTTAAAAAGGCTCAGTTGAAGCGTACAGTACTGAGCTTAAAACGCTCAGTATGATGGATGATTCACTTCGCTCAGTTGAGTGGATAGTTCAATAGAACTAGGCCATTCAGCGACCAAAAACCCCTTAAAGTAATGGACCTAAGCTTTCTTTTGACCCAAACAAAATTTTAAAAAAGGCCCCATTTTTGAGAAAAAAGTTTTTGATTTTGCAAAAACAGTTAAAAATTGTGTGTTTTGAGTTACAAAACATTTATTTTGATTCGCATCCCACTAAGCGACCAAATATCTCTTCAAGGAAAATATCTAAGCTTTCTTTTGTGAAAAAAGTTCCCATTTTGAAAAAAAGTCAAAAAAGTTTTTGGTTTTGGAAAAAAAATAAAAAAATATATTTTTTTTTTCTTTTTAATTTTTTTCCCGAAAGATTGAGGAAATAGCTATCTAAACTATTCGGGACACATTTTGCTAAGAACAATAAGTAATAAGTTACATGAATGAGAAAAAACACCAGAAAGTTCTCGACCGTGTCTGAATTACTATCCAATAGAACTAACTGTGGTGCAAATTTCATCCCAATTGGAAGAAATCGATTTCAAAAGTTGGTTCACTTGACATGAAATGCCCCATATGTATATATATTATGATCAATTAACTATAACATTTTATTGTATCATCCCGCTAACTCCTTTAGTTATTTACGTTAATTATTAAATATTAAATATTTAAAGTCCAAGTAGTGAAAAAGGGTATAGCCTATTGATGCTTCTAAATAACAGTCTATCTATGTTGGAAATCGGTTCGGCCGTTTAGTATTTATTGTTTAAGAACTAAAGGTACCAATTTTACCGGTTTTCCCCCTGTTTACCCCTTTCTGGTCCAAGTATTGAAAAAAGTTATAGCCTATTGACGCTTCCAAGTAAGGATCTATCTACGTTCCAAATTTCAATAAAATCGTTTAGGCGTGATGCTCAAACAAACAAACAAACAAACAAACAAACAAACAAACAAACAAACAAACAAACAAACAAACAAACAAACAAACAAACAAACAAACAAACAAACAAACAAACAAACAAACAAACAAACAAACAAACAAACAAACAAACAAACAAACAAACAAACAAACAAACAAACAAACAAACAAACAAACAAACAAACAAACAAACAAACAAACAAACAAACAAACAAACAAACAAACAAACAAACAAACAAACAAACAAACAAACAAACAAACAAACAAACAAACAAACAAACAAACAAACAAACAAACAAACAAACAAACAAACAAACAAACAAACAAACAAACAAACAAACAAACAAACAAACAAACAAACAAACAAACAAACAAACAAACAAACAAACAAACAAACAAACAAACAAACAAACAAACAAACAAACAAACAAACAAACAAACAAACAAACAAACAAACAAACAAACAAACAAACAAACAAACAAACAAACAAAGACATTTACAGTCAGAGACAAAAGTTTAAATACATCCCAAAAATTTTGAGATTAAAGAAAAATAAACGTTTTATCAAAATTTTAAGTACGGAATTTTAGTTAACTTCATAATTAATTTAAAACGAAAACAAAAAATATTTACTTCATCGCAAACGTAACGGTAATTCTTAAAAATATAAAAAAATGTACAGGACAAAAGTTTAAATACGCCTTAAAATAGACATTAACATTTTTAAGCAATGTAAAACAAAAAGCAATTTAGTATTTGGTGGGGCCTCCCTGGCTGTCTATAACTGCTTGTAGACGTCGAGGCATAGAAAGAACCAAAGTCTCCGTTTCAGACGCCGATATATCTGACCAGATTTTTTGGAGATGCTCTCTTAGTGAATTCTTGCTTGTAATTGTATAATCTCATAATTTTCGCTTCATTAAATCCCATATGTGCTCGATGGGGTTCAAATCTGGTGATTCGGGAGGGCTATTGAGCTGTCGGGGAGCATGGTAGAGTAGCCATTCTTTAACAGAGTTTGCGGTATGCTTTGGATCGTTATCCTGTTGGAAGATCCAATGAGGTCCAAGGCATAATTTGTGTACAGAAGCCTGTAAATTATCCTTCAGTATATTCTTGTATAGATATTGGTCCATTGTACCATCAATAAAGGCCAATTTCCCAACTCCAGCTACTCCTATTGCACCCCAAACCATCACATTTCCTCCCCCATGCTTCACAGTTGGAACCAAATTTTTTGTTTGAAGGGCAGTTTTAGGTTTGCGCCAAACTTTTGCACGACCATCGCTTCCAAACAAGTTAAACTTAGATTCGTCTGTGAAAAGAACAGTTTTCCAGAATTCCACGTCTTTGCTTTTGTATTTATTTGCAAATTCTAATCTCAGTCTTCTATTTTTTTCACTAATTAGTGGTTTTTTCGTGGAACTCTGCTTCTGTACCCTTGATTGCGTAATGCTCTTTGCACAGTTTTTGGATGAACGTTTTTTTCCAAAGTATTAGCGATATCATGCGCCAATTTTGGGGCGCTTATCCTTGGGTTTTTGCGTACTTCTCTGATGATATGGCTAACATCTCGATTAGAAAGCTTTTTTGGTCTTCCGCTTCTAGGCATATTTTCTACAGAATTATTATTCTTATATTTTCTTATAATGTTCTGAACACTTGAATATGGTAAATTCAATAATTTTCCTATATCCCGATATGATTTTTTTTCTTTAAAATGTTTTATTATTAAATATTTTACACTTGTTGCAATTTCCTTTCATTTGCCCATAATTTTCATAATAACTTTCAGCAGCAACAATAAAAACGCAACTAAGAAGAAGTTCTGGCTGCAAAACAATATGAATTGTGATCAAAACATCAAATGTAACGGTACTAAATTTTGGAAGTAATAGAGAGAGTCATAATATTTCAACATGTATTTAAACTTTTGTGTCATGCTTATTTTTATTTTAATAAGATTTACCGTTATGTTTGCAATGTACTAACAAAAATTGGTTTTGTTTTTTCATCTCACATGGTAATAAATAAAACCACATACAAACAATTTCTGTTAAATAATTACTTTTCTTCAAACTCAAAATTTGGCAGCTGTATTTAGTCTCTGACTGTATATATTTATATAGATATACAAATACATGAGACTGTAAAAATTGGTTAGGCAGTTTAAAAGTTAGATACAATTGAAAATGCATAATTTTACTCCATTCTTATTAAAACTTGAACCTCGATAAAATGCAGACCATAGCAAATATTAACACTTTATGGAACATACAATTTTGTATTTTTGTCGAAAAAGTATTGTTAAAAAATAATCAAATTCTATTCTATATATTATATAGAAAATATTTCGTATAACAACATTTTCTATGCAAAATCTTGTGTATAACAATAGTTGCTATAGAAAATCTTGTTTTTTTTTGTTTATTTATTTTCAATTTTTAAACAACTTATACCACAAGGTTGTTCACGGTTGCCTGGTAATCGAGTTATGTGCTTATTTAGTTATTTCAACAACATAATTCATTGAAAAATATAACCAACTTTGACCAACCCATACCTACGTTTACAGTTTATGTGGTTATCTGCTTATTTCTAGTGCTGAAAAATAATACAAATTGATTTGAATTTTATTTATTTTTTGTAGTTTTATTTTATGCTTATTCTATTTTTGTAAAGAAAATCGAAAACGAAAATGATATGCGGAAATCTGCAATCCATTCTTCATCACTAAATAAATACTCTGGAATCGTGATAGCTTCCTGGTCTACCCACATCTGTGTGTAATATACATAAATTAAATTAATTTGAGTATATTCGTTGGCGAAACTCGCCAAATATCTGAGTAAAACTGCCGACGGACTGCCGTATTAGGCCAGTGAATTAACTTCTGTAATTTCTTTAAAAATACTCTTGCGGTAATTTTATTCAGAGTACCACCATATATTGTTACAATTTTTCGTGCACGATTGCGAGTTACAAATCCACGGGCAGTTGTAAATTCAAACTTGTTCGTTTAGAAATTATCGGTCGGCCTGATCTGTCTATAAATGTAAAAACCTTTAACATTTGAATCTATGAAGAGGAAATTATAAACTAAATTCCAAGTATTTCAATATTTAAAAATAAGTAAACGTGAACAAATTTTATATAAACACTAGAATAATATATACATTAGGGTTCGTTTGGCGACCAGGTCACTTCATTTGTTTTTCGGGTATCACCATTTTTTTAAAGGTTTTTGCGTAAATAAAAATAATGGCGTTCTTGAAAACGGTTGAATATATTGCAAATCTGATTTCACCAGTCGATTCTGCAGGAAAAATTTATACAACGAACGTTTTTTGAACCCTTAAAAAAGTTCCAAAAACCCATAACAGGTGGCGCAAATCTCATAAAAAATAATTATTTTAGTTTTTTTTTTTTAACAAAAAAGTACAAATGTACCATATTTTCCAATCCTGTACAGTGCATTAATTCTGAACGGATACATTTTAATCTGACAAAACCAGACAAATATGTAATTGTGACCAGCCAAATACTTAAGCTACGTACACACGGTTGTCAGATTGTTAGAAACATGCTCAGAAAATGGTTAACACAACCATGAGAACTTATGTTGAAACATATGGGCCCCGTAATCATAGTCGAAAATAAAGTATATTTTAAGAGAAATAAAGTCGTCTTTACTTAAGAGTGGACTTTAGGTCTACCATAGACAAGTTAAAGTATACTTCTGACGTTAAAGTCGACTGTAAATATAAAACCAGCTGAAGTTGTTTTTAACTCATTTAACAACAGCATCAGTTGTTCTTCGCCATGTAATAAACTTCGACAAAAAGTCAAAAATGTTTAAGTTACCAGATATTGGCAGAGATTTTGCAATTATTGAATATTGAATCAATAAAATTAGTACCAAAATAGAAATTTTTTATTAATCTTTCCTTTTCTATTTTTCCACCACAAACTGTTTTTTCTTTAGCTTCCTGGTTACATCTATTGTTTTTGTTTTTTGTTTTTAAATTTTCTAAGTCAGCTGTTCAGCGATGCCACTTGTCTATATTTTGTTGTATATTGTATGAAAACATTTTCTACATTTGAGGTGACACCCAGTTAAAGTCGGTTCAATTTAAAACATACTTTAATTTTGACTATAGTTGGGAAATAATAAAAAGCTGGTTTTTATTTTAAAGTTGTTTTTAAAAAGAACCGACTTTATTGTTTGACTATGATTATGGGCCATGGTTGTTAACCATTTATTGAACATTTTCTGACAAAATTGTAAGAATATGACAATCGTGTGTACGTAGCTTTATTCACCTGACTTACTTAGAGCTAGTTTCTTACTTGTCAGTTAAACGTAGCTTAACGCGCTGTTATATTAAAACTGAAACATATTTAGCCGGGATTTAACCAGTGGTTGTGTTTCTCACTAATGGATTAATTTTGTTAGCATTGCCATACTTTCAGTCAAATCACATGTGCATTTCTCAAAATGTTTCATATTATTATAGGGCAATACTTTAAATTTTGTAAGATAAAGCAAAGAATATAAATCATGATTTATATTCTTTGGATAGAGCAACTGCGTACATAACTTTTTTTGTAAATTTTAACTTTGTAAAAGAAAAAGTGACGTTAAGGTATATAAAATGTATATTAACAATTATATTGATGTTAATAAAGCAAATCAAAACAAAGAGCTGCTGTGCTGAATTGTTAATTTTATTTTTCATCTGTTTGTGCTTTGGCATTTTATAATTCGGTTTAACTCGCAAATGATGCTCAGTTAAACCTAGATTATATAGTAACTAAACAATAAGTGAGAAACACAATTTTTGTTTAATCTAGGTTTAAACGAAGAATGTAGATTATCTTTATCCCAGAAACTAGCTCTTACAGTAGGTGCTAGGTATAATTTTTGGTGAGTGATTATCATTAATAATAATTGATACAGGTCATAAAATATCTAATATTTATTTGTAAACGTACAATAACACTACTATACAAATTTAAATTGTTAAAAGGGCTAACCGTAAGGATTCTGCCAGCAGTTTTTATCACAGCTAACATAATAAGAGTATTACAGAAAATTAAAATTGGTAAATTTCTTAAAATTCTTATACATTTTATTTTTTAAATTTTTTTTTTACTATTAAGCTTACGATGTACATGCCGATCTTGATGATGTAAATTGCGATATTGAATTAAAATCTAAACTAATTGAACAATTGGAATTATCGCAAAAAAGGATGGAACTTATGAAACAACACTATGAGGATAAGTTAATGCTTTTGAGCTCAAAAATATTAAGTACTCAAAGAGAGCGAGATGAAGTGTTGGCAAATATTGGTAAGTTTTTTTATTTTATTTAAAAATATTTATAAGTTGCGAAATAACGTATGAATGGTTAATATGGTTTTCATTGGTCATCCTTTTCGTCTATAAGTGTATCAGAGAAATAGAAATAACACTGAAAGTTTGGAAAATTGCATTGAGAAAAACATATGGTAGTTAATGTACCCAAGATACCACTGCTGTGGTTTTGGAAATAATTCGGTATGTCGGGAGATATTCCAGATATTGATACGAAATTTCAAACGGTGGGAGGTGTTGACTTACAGTTGCTTAGCTTCCGAGGTGTAATGGGGGCCAGTGCATGGCCCCTCAAAGTTGGGCACCTCGGGTCTCACATTTCTTAAAAAAATCCTCAAAAATCTATTTATGATCCGAATGAGCTGAAAAATACGCTTACATGTATGTGTATGTTATCCCTACTATGTGAAGAGATATCTCGGTTTATTTATTTTTTAATTTTGCTCGTTATTTTTGATATAAAGGGGTGATTTTTTTTTTTAATATCAGCTATATTTTCGATAAAATTCTAAATAAAATAAAAAAAGTCTCTAAATTTTTTCTTTTATAGAAAGAAATTTTCTTTAGGACTGACAGCCGTATGCGTAAAAATTTACAAGAGCTTTATAAACCAACTACCTTGACCCGGTCCGCTTCGCTACCCCTGTCGTAGTAAAAAAAAAATATGTAAGGATTTTATTTTAAAAAATCGGTTTCCCCCTGTTTATCCCTTTCTGGTCCAAGTATTAAAAAAAGATATAGCCTATTGACGCTTTCAAGTAAGGATCTATCTACGTTCCAAATTTCAATTAAATCGGTTCAGCCGTTTAGGCGTGATGCTCAAACGAACAAACAAACTTACAAAGACATATTTATAAAGATTATAAGCAAATTTTCATAAAGTTGTATTGATTAACGATTAATAGCTCAAAATACATTTTATAAACCTTTGATAAGTGTAGACATTTTAAGGTAGGGTCGAACTACTTTAAACCTACTTTAAAGTATTCTTTTTACATTTTATCTTGAAAAAAGGGAATTTTAAAGATAATTCTTTTTAAATTTGCAATAATAGACGATACTATTGCAACTGATAAACATAATTTTCACTCCTCTGGGAAATATGGTCCACTTGAGTTTTATTGCCATGGCCCCAAGTGAGTTTTATTGCCATTTTTGTAATTTATTGTTAACCTGTAACGGCATGTAGTAACTAAATATGTAAACATTATGGAAGAAGGTTTCCTCATAGAAATTCATTAACTTTTGTTAAAATTTAACAAAATGACAATAATAACAAGTAAGAAAGTATGGTCGGTCAAGCCCGACCTTATAATACCCTACACTAAGTAAATGAGCGAAAACTTTTTTCTTTCAAAATTTCAATAATTTATATTCGTGAGCGATTTTCGGAAGTGGGCCTTATATGGGAGCTGTGACAAATTATGGACCGATCACCATGGAATTAGGTGGTGTGGTTTATGTTTATATGAAAGTTATTTATTTTGCATTTTATGTGTATACCAACATTTTTAGTACATTTATGCTCGTTAAAGTAACTATCGGAAGCAGGCCTTATATGGAAGCTGTGACTAATTATGGACCGATCATAATAAAATTGGGTGACATGAATTCCGTATATATAAAACTTATTTGGAGAAAAACTTGTGTAGATAAATTAAACATTTATGACCGATAAAGTCCAATTTCGGGAGGACACTTGTATGGGGGCTAGGTGAAATAATGAACCGATTTTAGCCAGTTTCAAAAGGCTTCGACCTTCCTCCTTCGAACGCACAAGGTTTACATGGACAGCTAGCCAGCCAGCCAGACGGATGGACATCGTTTAATCGACTCAAAAAGTGATTATGTAGCCCATATCAAAAAACAAAAAAAGGTCGAGCAAAATTAAAAAATAAATAAACCGAAATATCTCTTCACCTAAAATATATAATCTACACATGCAAGTGTAGTTTTTGTAGATATTCTCAAGGACTATTTATCAAGGTTGGCAACCGAAACGAATAACGGTATCGGTAACGGTGACGGTATCGGTATTAATTTTATTTTTATTTCGGTATCGGTAACGGTATTTAAATTATATCGGTATCGGTATACCGGTATAAAACTAATATATCGGTATTTATACCGGTATACAAATTAAGTACATCAAACCTAACAAAAACTTATAAAAAATCGAAATATATGAAAGAGCTACAAAAAAAACAATATGTCAAAACAACAGGTACTTTGTTTTTGTTAAAAGATAATTGAATTGTCAAAGTTGCCTGTTGTTGTTTTTGCTTGAATTGACAATCCAATTATCTATACAAGTGAACAAAATAATCAGCTGTTCTTCTGAGGTCACCTCCTATAAATTCGCCTTGGTATGTAAGTAAACAACTAAGACAGAGTTGCATTAGTTGAACATCAAGCAGGGATGGACAAGGCTCAAATACTATTTTCTACTAGCAGCAAAGTTGTTAAATTATGTAATTTTAACAATTTTGAAAAATTTAATTATAATGCCGGTATTGAAACTTGTATGATACCGGTATTGATTTGCAATTGATACCGGTATAATAAAGGTATTGATATCGTTATGATAACGGTATTGTACCGGTATGATACCGGTATTAAGGGAAACGGTATTTGAATACCGGTATTTTACCGAAATAATTATTTCGGTATCGGTATCAATACCGGTACTCAATTTTAAACTGTATTTAATCGGTATCGGTATTAATAACGGTATCGGTTGCCAACCTTGCTATTTATATTATAAATTTTAGCTCATTCGGATCTTAAATTAATTTTTGGCGATTTTATTAAAAGTTGTGAATCCTGAGGTGACTAACTTTAAGGGGCCGCGCACTTGCCCTCATTACACTTAGGAAGCTGAACAACTGTACATCAACTCGAAAACACCATAGCTCCAACCATATGAAACTTCGTAACAATATCTCCAATGGTTTTCGGAATACCGAATTATTTAAAAACAAGTTAGAGTGCTATATTCGGCTATGCCGAATCTTAAATACCCTACAATTAAATTAGATAAAAATTATTGAAATTACATTGGTATTAACACTCTAATATCCACATTCAGTGTTTGTTTTTGGGACTTAGATTCGATTATGAAGATTGGTAGAATGTTAATGTAATATAATAGTTTTCGCTTATAGTCTACAAATACAGTTGCACAACTTTTGTGTACTATTTCTTTTTAATGCATTTTATTTTTTTTTTTTTGGACTATATACAAATTATGTACTTTCTTCACACATTTATTTAAAATGTAGAAAATATTTTATTTCAAATGTATAAAAATGTTATCTAACTCAGCAATTTATAATTGAAATAATACATATTCCTACCATTTCCAACAGAGTCTATAATTTTATAATAGGAATAAAATGTACTATTTAATAATATTTTAACGTGGTTTCTATGTATTTGAGGCCTATTTTGCTTAATATTTTTCTCCATAACATTATTTACAAGAGTTTTATGGGTATTATTGTGGTTATCGGAAATGGAGCTAATATGGGTGCTATGGTCAAATATGGACCGATATTCACAAAACCCAGTAGTATAATTTTTGGATACAATATATTGATCTGTATACAATTTTATTTCTCTATCTATATATTTAAAATATTTATAGAAGTTAATGTGTTTTTCGGAGGTGGTCCTTATATGGGAGCTATGACCAATTATCGGCCAATCTTCATAAAATTCAACACATCAATTTTCGTATATATGGGAAATATTTACTTCAAATTTTAACCAGATAGAGATTTATTAGTATTTAAGTAATTTTCGGAAATGGACCTTATATGGGAGCTATGGTCAAATATGAACCGATATTCACACAATCTAGTAGTATCATTTGTGAATTAATACTAACGATCTCTGTAAAATTTTAATTCGATAACGATATTTTTCAGATATTTATGAAAATTAATGTGTTTTTTGGGAGTGGTCTTATATGGGAGCTATAACCAATTATGGGCCGATGCCTACAGCGATTTTCATGTGCATGGGGATTATGCATGTCGAATTTCGACCTGATAGCGATATATATAAGATATTTATGTGTATTTAAGTGATTTCGGAAAATTGGTCTCACGATTTCTGTTTGCTCACAACTTAGTTGTGCTTAATTTTGTATGGATACTGCAATTCTATGGGCATTTATATACCATAGCACCATATTTCGGGAAGAAATTAGTATGAGGGTTATGGACCGATTCTTTATTATCAAATTATCAAAATTTTTGGAGGTTGTCTTACATTTTGATCCATAACCCTGGTTCTACCAATTCGATTTTGCTGATTTTCAATACCAAACTGCGTTATAAACATTTTGGTATACATTTCATTAATTTTGGTTATGTATTTTGGAAGTGAAAGTGTTTTACACAGACAGACAGACGGACATTGCTCAATCGACTTAAAATTTCATAAGGATCAATAATATATATACTTTGTTGGGTCTCAGATGAATATCTCTCAATGTTACACACGGAATGACAATCTTATATATACCCTCTTTCACCACTTGTGGTGGTGGAGGGTATAAAAAAAAACGTTTTTAAACCACTGTGGAGGATAGCTATGTAATATATTTAAGTCTATTTTTTTATATATATCTTTATTTGCAGTCGTTTATCAACTTCGGTAGCAATTAGACGTATGATACAGTGTTGTTAACCGTACGGTAATTACCGTATTGTACGGTAATTTAGACCTCCGTACGGTAGGCAGGTAATTTCTACATTTGTACGGTAATTTCAAAAAGTTTCAATTTTTAAGCAAAGTTATATTTTTATAATGTGTCTACACATAACACAGGTCAACTGCAAAAAGGCTTGACTAAGCACTATATGGATTTGATACATCAATCCATTGTTAGATGTTTCTCCACATAATGAATGTTATCGCAAAAAAGGTCAGGCTCAGTCCACTGTTATTAAAATAAACTTAGAAAAGTTGAGATTTACATAACCTTTAATCCTCTTATATATTACGATTCAATCGCCTCTGTAGTTTCGGAGTTATAATATTCAAGCAATAAATATAATTTTTACGTGAAAATAAAATTTTTTTTTGTTTTAAAAGAATCATGAAAAATCGAAAACGACAGAAATTGTTCAGGTTTATGGCTTTATCGCTTTATCAAAAGCCAGGAAAAAAATGAGATATCGATCATAAAAATAGAGGTCTTCTTTTCGAATTTATTCACAATTAAGTGAATTCGCTCATTTTCACAAAATTGTAAGAAAATATTATTATTTTTGTACAAGACTTTGTATACGGTAATTTTACCCAAAAAACAGTAATTTTTTTAGGGCTGTACGGAAATCGAAACAAAAAAGTTAACATCACTGGTATGATATCAAAGTGCGTAAATAAATCATATCGAAGTGCGACAAATCTTAAAATATAAACAACAAAGTGCAGAGACACACAAAAATTTAAAAACAAGTGCAAAGGCACATTATAAAAACAACAACAAACCAACATCATACATGCACATTCTTAGATTTCTAAAAATAGAAACACAAAATTTAAAAAAAAAAACAACGAAGTGCAGAGACACATTGATAAAAACAAACAAATATCTTACATGTTGTATTTATTTAAACATTGTTTAACAATTGTATTGTTTAAAATAAATCGGTATACAAATTCCAAAAAAGTGTGAATATTAATTTAAAAATATTTTTACATTACAACAATACATTGGTACACCCAGCATGACTACTGCTGGAGCACCTAGTGCTGTTGATGATAGTGAAGAAAGTGAAATAGAATGGCAAACTATTTGCCATTCGAACACAAAGAGACATTATTATTCAAACTCTCCAGTGTCATTCCAAAGCAAACGACGATCAATACAAAATGAAGCATCTACCAGCTCAAACAACAGATTCGCAGATCTGGAAGTTGATGATTCAAACACGCCCCAAAACCACCTCCATTATACATTCCAAATGTAAGCAATGTTAAAGAAATGAACCAACACTTTTCATCTGTAATAGCTGCAAACCAATATACATTCGAAGCTCTAAGAGACTTCCAAATCAGAGTTATGGTTAAGACTATTAGTTCTTATAGATCACTTATTTCTTATCCAAAAGTTAAAAATATTAGTTTTCACACCTTCCAAACTAAACAAGACAAAGCTTATAGGGTAGTCGTAAAAAATTTACATTACTCAACAAACATGGACGATATAAAGACCTTTATTGAAAATCTCGGACACAAAGTACGAAACATCTCGAATATTCGAAGTCATGTAACTAAAAACCACTATCTATGTTTTTTGTTGATCTTGAACCAAAAGATAATAATAAGGAAATATATAATTTGAAACACATTAATAATGCGATTATTGTAGTGGAACCACCAAGGAAGACAAACAATATTCCACAATACCATCGCTGCCAACAATACGGACACACAAAATCATACTGCAACAAACCTTTCAGATGTGTTAACCGCTGAATGCACAAAAAACATAAATGTTCCTGCTATATGTGCTAATTGTCACGAATCTCACCCAGCGAGTTATAGAGGGTGTATCGTTCATCAGAAGTTAAAGAAAAAATTACAAAGTAAAATATACACTCAACATCAGAGAAGAGTCCAAATCGATTCATTGAACAATGAGGATCCACGAACATATGTTAATAGCAATAATTCATCATTTACACCTAATGCAACATATTCAGAAGCACTTAAAAGCAACACAAACACCAATGAAAATACAATTTTTAAGAAAATAGAAACACTTCTAGAAAAACAAATGGAACTGACAACAACATTACTAAATATGATGCCAGTTTTATGCACTAAATTATGCCAGTTAGTTTACGTATATTAACATGGAATGCAAACGGCCTTAAAAACCATCTACATGAGGTCGAATTATTTTTACAAACAAACAGTATTGATATACTTCTAATATCTGAGACTCATTTCACTTAGAAATCATTTTTTAGAATAAAGAACTATGATCTTATAACCGCAAATCAACCAAACGAAAGAGCTCACGGAGGAGCAGCAATTTTAATAAAGTCGAATATCAAATACGTACCAGAAGATCAAATCACCTACCCTTTTTTGCAAGCAGCTACAGTTAAAATCATGTGTAACACCTCTGATATATCAATTTCTGCCATTTATTTTCCCCCTCGCCACAACATCTATTGTGATGATTACAAACATTTTTTTTTAAATACTTGGCCCTCGTTTTATAGTTGGAGGGTATTTTAATGCTAAGCATACATGGTGGGGATCACGTCTTATTAATCCTAAAGGTAGAGAATAAATGTCTTTTGAAGAACAATTTGTCCGTTATATCAACCGGTAAACCAATTTACTAGCCTTCAGATATAAGAAAAATTCCGGACCTTATAGACTTTTTCGTTTATTCTGGTATACCAAATAACTTTCTCAATATAGTGGATAATTATGAGTTAAGCTCCGATCACTCACCAATTATACTAACCTTAAATACAACAGTTATCTGTAATAGTATAAAACATAAAATTTTAACAAATAGAACCGATGTTCAATCACTTTGGTATTGGATGGAAAAAAATTTAAATGTCCCCATAAGAACCAATATAGATATTGATAATGCCGTACAGTATTTCAACGCCAATGGAAAATTGCTCTACTTCACAATACAACACACAATTGTCTTTAGAAACTCGTGAACTCATCAGAAGCAAAAGAAGATTAAAAAAAGCTTGGCAATTAAGTCGTAATCCCTATGACAAGCGCCTATTAAATCAAGCAACAAAAAATCTAAAGCTTCATTTGGAAAACATGAAAAACAGCTCTATTGGCACTTTTTTGATAATATAAACACAAACTTTGGAAGGCAACAAAATATTTGAAACGACCAACAAAAAGAAATCCTCCATCCAGAGATGAAAACGGGCAATGGTGCAAAACAGATGTCAGTAAAGCAGAAGCCTTTGGAAGTCATCTTTTTGACACATTTAATTCTCATCCATATGAAAATACAACTTTTCATGAAGAAATTACAGAATATCTAAACGTGCCTTGTCAAATTGGTTTACCAATTAAACATATTTCGCCCAGAGAAGTTAAAAAAGAAATCTTAAACCTTAAGAGAAATAAGTCACCAGGACACGACAACATCGATTCTAGAGTCATTAAAAGCCTGCCCAATAAAGCTGTAATATACTTAACTAATATTTACAATGCTATACTTCGCACAAATCACTTTCCGTCTCAATGGAAATGCTCTGAGATAGTTATGATTTGTAAGCCACATAAGCCAGAATATGATATAAAGTCATATAGACCGATAAGCTTGCTTTGTATTTTTTCCAAAGTTTTTGAAAAACTATTTTTAAAGAGGTAGCAGCCGATTATAGGTAATCTACATATAATACCAGAATACCAATTTTAGACAAAAACATGGTACACCGGAACAAGTTCACCGGGTTATCAACATAATTCGCAACTCTTTTGAAGAAAAAAAGTATTGTTCAGCCGTTTTCCTTGATATTGAGCAAGCATTTGACAAGGTTTGGCATATAGGATTATTGTCGAAATTAAAGTCTCTTCTTCCAGCTCCATTTTATTTAATTTTAAAGGCATTTTTACAAAATCGAATGTACTATGTGAGGATAAAGGATAATATATCACAAATCTTTGAAATTAGAGCAGGAGTACCTCAAGGCAGTGTACTTAGCAGTGATGTTAACTTTTTTGTTTCGATTTCCGTACAGCCCTAAAAAAATTACTGTTTTTTGGGTAAAATTACCGTATACAAAGTCTTGTACAAAAATAATAATATTTTCTTACAATTTTGTGAAAATGAGCGAATTCACTTAATTGTGAATAAATTCGAAAAGAAGACCTCTATTTTTATGATCGATATCTCATTTTTTCCTATTACATGTGGCTTTGCGATAAAGCCATAAACCTGAACAATTTCTGTCGTTTTCGATTTTTCATGATTCTTTTAAAACAAAAAAAGTTTTATTTTCACGTAAAAATTATATTTATTGCTTGAATATTATAACTCCGAAACTACAGAGGCGATTGAATCGTAATATATAAGAGGATTAAAGGTTATGTAAATCTCAACTTTTCTAAGTTTATTTTAATAACAGTGGACTGAGCCTGACCTTTTTTGCGATAACATTCATTATGTGGAGAAACATCTAACAATGGATTGATGTATCAAATCCATATAGTGCTTAGTCAAGCCTTTTTTGCAGTTGACCTGTGTTATGTGTAGACACATTATAAAAATATAACTTTGCTTAAAAATTGAAACTTTTTCAAATTACCGTACAAATGTAGAAATTACCTGCCTACCGTACGGAGGTCTAAATTACCATACAATACGGTAATTACCGTACGGTTAACAACACTGGTACTTAGTCCTGTGTTATATAAAATTTTTACTGCTGACATGCCTATCTCAAAAGAAATATCCATAGCAACATATACAGATGACACCGCAATATTAGCAACGAACGATTCTCCCACAATAGCTTCTAACATTGTACAAAATTAACTAAATCAGTTAGAGACATGGTTAAAAAAATGGAAAATAAAATTAAATGCATCAAAATCAGTACATGTAACATTTTCATTGAGAAGAGGTGATTGCCCAAACCTTATAATTAATAACTCACAAATTCCAAAAAAAGACTCTGTTAAATACCTTGGTATGCATTTGGATCGTAGGCTAACATGGAAGGAACATATTAAAGCAAAACAACAACAATTAAAAATAGAATGCTCACTTGGCTGCTGGGCCCAAAATCACAACTTAATTTGACAAATAAGATTAAACTTTATAAAGCAATACTAAAACCGGTATGGACATATGGAATCCAGCTTTGGGGTACTGCAAGCAACTCAAACGTCGAAATAATACAACGTTACCAATCTAAAACGCTAAGACTTATCACCCAAGCACCATGGTTCATAACAAACGATGCCATACATACTGATCTCAATATACCAACAGTAAAAGATGTGATAAGACTTCAAAGCGAAAGGTACCTGCACCCATTAAGTGACCATATTAACACATTAGCTATTTCATTACTAGATGACACAAATGAGATACAAAGATTGAAACGATATCATATTTTAGATCTACCATTCCGTAGATAATGACTGTTCAAAATATTAATGTTCAAAATATTTTAAATTTATTATCAATTTTAAATCTATTTATTTGTATATATTATGTACTAGCTAAAACCCGGTGTGCTTCGCTACCCGTATCGTAATGAAATAAAAAGTTTAGAGTTAAACAAATTTATTTATTAAGTTATTATTTATAACCTTAATGTTAAATGTAGAAGTTTATAGAAAAACATTTTTTTTTAATGTTTGATATATACATTATATTTATTAATTATTTTTTATTCTAATGCCTTAGGATATACAATATTTTTGGTTTTTCCTTCTGGTGCATATACATATAAGTCTGTGGGTTTTCCCACTCGCGAACATGCAACATAAAGCTGTCCATGTGAAAAACATGGATTTTCTAGATTTAGTCCACAAACTTGCAAAGACTGACCTTGAGCTTTATTAATTGTCATTGCAAATGCAAGGCGAATAGGAAACTGCAATCGCTTAAAATCAAATGGCATTTCCGAAGTTATCATTGGAATACGTGGCAGCAATACATCTGATCCATTGTACTTTCCAGTTATAATTAGATTGTTCATTAATTTCTTTACTATAAGTGAGTGGCATTACAAAGTCGTGGTGGATCAATGTTTTTTAGTAAAATAATAGGAGCACCAATTTTCAACTGCAAGTCATGTGGTGGAAAGCCCGGTAAATCTAACGAATTTAAAAATTCGACTGGATAATTGACGACATCCTCAATATTTGTAACAGTGTCGATTGATTTATAAATTTTTAGATTACCATCGATGTTATTCAGAATGTTGCTGTTGATGGAGTTAACGTCTATATTTTTGGCTGCCAGTAACGCGCGTTCACATAACCATTGCTTGTTTTTAAAATTTTGTCCGATATTGGGGAAAACGCAATTTATTAACTCTTCTATAGATTGCGTCATCCTGCAGAAGTCATTGAATTGCTCAAACAAAATGTAGAATCTACATATTTTCCTAAATAAGCAATAAATAATATTTACTTCGTACAGGAAATATGGTAATAAAAGATTCTACCTCATGTAATTTCGAAGATTAGTATTTATATATACTTTCACAGGTATACTAATTTTAACTTAACATTATTGATTGATCATGACAAACAAACACACATTCACTCTTATATATAGATAAGGGTTTCAAATGTATACAAATTTTAACATTTACTTAATATTGATGGTAGTCAGCGCATTTCTGTCCTAAATAGTAATATTGATAGATGATATAGCTTTCCCTATTTATAATTTGTCATCATATGTATGGGAGGTGCCACGCCCACTATTGATAGTCCGCCCATTCTTGTTATAAATATTAATATTGATGGTAGAATAACCGTACCATATATCTTATTGTTTCCCATATATACATTTTTTTTAATTATCATCATATGGGAGGTGCCACGCCCTCTCTGGCTACTACTCCCATTTTTGCAAAATTTGAGGACTATAGCTATTATAGTTTCCTAAACATTTGATTTTTATACCCTCCACCACCACAAGTGGTGAAAGAGGGTATATATAAGTTTGTCATTCCGTGTGTAACATTGAGAAATATTCATCTGAGACCCAACAAAGTATATATATTATTGATCCCTATGAAATTCTAAGTCGATTGAGCAATGTCCGTCTGTCTGTCTCTGTAAAGCACTCTCACGTCCAAAATACATAAGCAAAATTAATGAAATGTATATCAAAATTTTTATAATTTTTCTAAGCAGTTTGGTATTGAAAATCAGCAAAATCGAATTGGTAAAACCAGGGTTATGGATCAAAATGTAAGACAACCTCCAAAAATTTTCATAATTTTCCCATGATTTTTGTGACTTTGGGTAAATTCATTGCAGAGAATACCATGAAATTTTGCACTCATTATTTATACAAGGTGGCGCAAAAGTAAACTTGCGATGTTTTTTGGCTGTAATTAAAAAAAAATGAAAAACTTTGATTCTTCTTGTGGACTATTTTTATATGATGTCATGTAAATGGCCGCCGTTGATTGTCATTTCAAATCAGGCGATCTTGCTGGCCAGTGCAAATCGCCAAAATGGGAGATTAGGCGCCCGGGAAATGCATCCTTCAGCATATCGGTTGTGGGACGTGCAGTGTGTGCCGTTGCACCGTCCTGTTGGAACCACATGTTTTCTAATCCCAATTCATCAAGTTGCGGCAAAAAGAACTCGTTGATCATTGCTCTGTAGCGCTCACCATTCACAGTAAGCGTTTGGCCCGAGACGTCTTCGAAGAAAAAAGGTCCGATGACTCCTCCAGCGAAAACAGCACACCATACAGTGACTTTGAGCGGGTGTAATGGCTCTTCGTGGGTTACACGCGGATTTTCAGTGCCCCAGAAGCGTAAATTTTGCTTATTTACGTACCCGCTAAGATGGAAATGGGCCTCATCACTCATGATTATTTTTGATGAAAAATCATCTTCCTCTTGGTGGTGATTAAGGATGGCTTGAGCGTATGTTAGACGCGATTGGCGGTCAGCAGCTAACAGCTGATGCACCGTCTGGACTTTGTACGGAAACATCTTCAAATCTTGTACCAAAATTCGCTGTAAAGACCGTCGACTGATACCCATTTGCGTGACACGTCGTCTGGTCGATGTCGACGGCGCTTCCATGACATCCTCGGCTACAGCAGCAATATTCTCTGCAGAACGGCTACTCCGGGGTCTGCCACGCCTGGCAGCATCTCATGTTGTGCCAGTCTCTTCGAGGCGAGCGGCTAAACGTCGCAGTGTTTCACAAGTAGGCATTGGACTGCCAGGAAATCTGCGACGAAATTCACATTGTGCCAAAGTCACCGACCGATTATTGGTCAAATAAATAGTCAGCAATATTCCGCGTTCTGGAGCAGTGTACCGTAACATTGTTTATTAACGTGTATTCGCATGTGTTTACTACACAAATGTCAAAACAGAACTGACATTAGGGGCCAATCGCAAAATTTATAGCATTTTCTGATAGGAGGATTACTTACCTTGCATGATAAAAGGCCAAATTCTGTTGCAAATGGATAGAATCGGTCCACAATTTCTTGTAGCCCCCATACAAATTTCTTCCCGAAATATGGTGCTATGGTATATAAATGCTCATAGAATTGCAGTATCTATACAAAATTCAACACAACTAAGTTTTGTGCAAACAGAAATCGCGAGACTAATTTTTTTTGGATCGGCAACTATTTGCCCGTAGGCCCCATATAAAGTTTACTTCCGAAAATCACTTCCATACACTTAAATATCTTATATATATTGGTATTAGGTTGAAATTCGACTTGCATAATCCCAGTGCACATGAAAATCGCTGTAGGGAATTTCATGAAGATCGGCCCATAATTGGTTATAGCTCCCATATAAGGACCACTTCTAAAAAAACACATTAATTTTCATAAATATCTGAAAAATATCGTTATCAATTTAAAATTTTACAGAGATCGTTAGTATTAATTCACAAATGATACTACTAGATTGTGTGAACATCGGTTCATATTTGACCATAGCTCCCATATAAGGTCCATTTCCGAAAATTACTTAAATACTAATAAATCTCTTATAAAAACTTCTATCTGGTTAAAATTTGAAGTAAATATTTCCCATATATACGAAAATCGATGTGTTGAATTTTATGAAGATCGGCCGATAATTGGTCATAGCTCCCATATAAGGACCACTTCCGAAAAACTTCCATAAATATAATTTTTTTGTATCCAAACATTATACTACTGGGTTTTGTGAAAATCGGTGTATATTTGACCATTTCCGATAATCACAATAATACCCAAAAAACTCTTGTAAATAATGTTATGGAGAAAAATATCAAGCAAAATAGGCCTGAAATACATAGAAATCTTGTTAAAATATTTAATTATATCTCCCAAATAAGTCCCACATCCGAAAAATACATTAACGCATATATACACTCATATCGGTAAAAAATGTAACAGAAATAAGTTTCAAGTAGATTTGGTGGCTATGTGTTCATAATTATATATATAAGGCTCACATCTGGAAAATTCATTAGAACAGAACAAAAATATTATTTTGAAGTTTGACTAAATATATTTGTTTACCCTTTTTTATACTCTTTTACTTCACTTGTGGTGAATAAGGAAAATGTTGAGCCAATCGGTAATGTTAACCAATTATCAAGTATATATATATTGTTAAATAGTACATTTTATTCCTATTATAAAATTGGAAATGGTAGGAATATGTATTATTTCAATTGTAAATTGCTGAATTAGATAACATTTTTATACATTTGAAATAAAATATCTTCTGCGTAAACTAGATTTTCTAACAATATATAAAACACTACTATACTTTAAATAAACTTTTATATAGTCCAAAATGTGTATTATATCAGGATTCATCTATAATCCATAAAGTGGCTTAAAAATAAATTCGGTTATAGTCCTAATTCGCTTATAGTCCACAAAAATTGTGCAAGACTATAAGCGAAAACTACTGTATTACATTAACATTCTACCAATCTTCATAATCGGAGCTAAGTCCCAATAACAAACACTGAATATGGATATTAGAGTGTTTATACCAATGTGATTTCTATAATTTTCATCTAATTTAGGTGGAGGGTATTTAAGATTCGGCATAGCCGAATATAGCACTCTAACTTGTTTATTTTTACATTCATTGAAAAATGTTTTCATTTATTTGAATGTATGTGTTGGAAAAAGCTTTTAAAGTTTTTTTAATATATTTTTGGTAAATTGTCGTCGTTACCAATTAAAAATAACTCGATCGTTTAATTTAATAAAAAAGTTATATTTATTTAATTTAATTACAAAAAAAGGATTTTATAGACGTGTTGTCTTTTGGATGAGAAATGAGAATTAATACTAATGTAATACTGTAATGGTTATTGTTTTAGTTAGTGCTGCTGAAAACACTAACATTGTACCAGCTACCGGTTTGGTACCAATTAGGTACTGGGTAGTAAAACAGAGATGCCACAACATTCCCCTGGCCGGAGCGAGCTCAGCTGAACCTTAGAGGTACCTTGACCCGTCTACCACTTGTAGTCGTTTGGGGCTGTAGGATTTCAGGTGACGAGTTGACAGCAGGGCTAGAATATGTTGAAGCAAAACTAGAGTTGAGATCATTTTCAGTAACTTGTTGATTAGTTGAACTATCAGGTAAAGTTGTAGCAATATCAGGTGTGTTGTGTTGAGAAACCGAGGTAGGTAACTCATTGAGATCCGAATGTGACACAAAAGCAGGTTTCAAACGATCAATACTGACGTTGCTATGACGACCTCGTATTGAAATTGTAAAAAATTTGTCGAATTTTCGAATCACCAAATATGGACCATCATACGGGTGTGTAAGTGAAGGTTTGATTGAATCGTTCCTGACGAATACGTGTGAAGATGTTTGAAGATTCTTCGAGATGAATGTTTGAGGCAAAGAATGATGAACTGTATCAGTTGGTCTTAGCTTTTGCATTGTTGTTCGAAATTCGGTGACAAAATCACTGGTGCTATTCGTTGTTGTTGTTTGTTGAAAAAATTCTCCAGGAATTGTTAGGGTTGAACCATAAACTAATTCGGCTGGAGACGCATTAATGTCGGGTTTAAAAGCAACTCGCAATCCAAGTAAAATTGTTGGTAAATGGTGTACCCATTTTGCTGGATTATGACACAAGATTGCTGCTTTAAAAGTTCGGTGCCACCTCTCAATAATTCCATTCGATTGTGGATGGTAAGGAGTGGTACGTAAATGCGTAGCACCAATTGTACTGACCAATTCTGCAAAAACTGACGATTCAAATTGACGACCACGATCCGATGTTATTCGTGACGGTACGCCAAACCTAGAAATCCATTGAGACAAAAGGGCTTTAACGATGGTATCCGCTGACATGTCAGGGATAGGAACGGCTTCCGGCCATCTTGTAAAACGGTCTATCATGGTAAGACAGTATCGTTGTCCCTCACATAATGGAAACGGTGTTAATATGCTCAAAGCGCTCTTTTGGAGGATCGTATTTGACGGGTGTAGATCGGGTGTGTCGTTGAATTTTAGACTTTTGGCACTGCAAACAATTTCGGACAAAAATTGCGGCATCTTTTCGCATTCCGGGCCAACAAAATCTCACGGTGAGCAGCTTTGTGGTAGCTCGAACGCCTGGATGCGACAAATTATGGATTGTTGAAAGGATTTGATGTCGAAAATCTTTGGGAATATAGGGACGAACTCGAGTCGTCGTTGTATCACAAACCAATTGGTCGTTGCATCCTGGGATTGAAAAATATTTTAATTTCAGCGAATTCATTTGCATACCTGAATTTTGAAGGAATTGTAGAAGCTCTTCATCATCGTGTTGTGCTGCTGCTATGCGAGAGTAGTCCACAACGGTGTTGATCGATTCGATACGAGAAAGTGCATCGGCTGTTGCGTTTTCTAAACCAGGCGTATGGCGAATATCGGTTGTGAATTGACTGATGAAATCAAGTTGACGTATTCTGCGTGGCGAAGCTTTTTCAAGTTTTTGTTGAAATGCGAAGATAAGCGGACGATGGTCGGTGACGATATAACACGATCGGCCTTCAATCATATATCGAAAATGGCAAACAGCTTGGTACATTGCTGCTAGCTCTCGATCATATGTAGAATATTTCTGTTGAGTATTGGTGAATTTTTTGGAGTAAAATCCGAGAGGTTGTAAATCGCCGTTGACTTGTTGATGTAGGGCTGCCCCCACAGCAATATCGGACGCATCGAAATAAATCGCCAAATCGGCTTCAGCAGCAGGATGTGCTAAAAGCGTTGCATTTGCAAGCTCGCTTTTACATCGGTTGAAAGCAGCTTCTGTTGAAGGAGACCACACAAGCGGTGTGCGATCATTCTTTTTGTTGCCGACTATAAGCTGCTGTAACTGCGTTTGATACGAAATTGCATGTGGCAAGAACTTTCTATAAAAGTTTATCATGGCGATAAATCTTTTAAGTTCTTGAGCCACTTTTGGCTTCGGAAAATCTTGAATAACGGCTACTTTTTCAGGTAAAGGACGAATTCCATCGGCGTTGACTAGATGACCAAGAAATTTGATTTCGTTTTTGCCAAATTCGCACTTTTTTAGGTTGATGGCTAGATGATTTTCCCGAAGGCGACGAAAAACTTCAGCCAAATCTTGACGATGTTGCTCTATTGAAGTCGATGCAACACAAATGTCGTCGATGTATGGGAAAACAAAATCTAGCCCTCGTAACACCTCGTTAATAAGCCTCTGAAATGTTTGGGCGGCGTTGCAAAGTCCGAACGTCATGAATTTAAATTCGTATAGCCCGAATGGAGTGCTAATGGCCGTTTTCGGGACATCATCGGGATGAATTGGCACCTGGTGGAAGGCTTTCTGCAGGTCAATTTTTGAAAAAATGTTCTTACCTCGCAAATTTGTCGTGAAATCGGTTAAATATGGCAACGGATATCGATCCGGTAAAGTCTGGGCATTTAAGGCACGATAATCGCCGCATGGCCTCCAAGTACCGTCACTTTTCTTAACCAAGTGCAACGGACTGGACCAGTTGCTTTTAGATGACTGACAAATACCGGCTTTCAATAAAAAATCGAATTCTTTTTTCGCAGCGGCTAGCTTTTCTGGCGAAAGACGTCGAGGACGATGGATTTTGTCGTTGAACCATATGGCGAAAGTCGGGTGACGTCGGCAAAATTTTTTAAAATGTCGGCGAAAGGTTCTGTCGAATCGAATGTTCTGATGACAGCTGCGGCCGAAAATGTTGATGACGTAAGCTGGGATATAAGACCAGTGATGTTGTCGATAAGACGGTTGCGTCGCAAATCGATAAGCAAATCGTAAAATTTTATAAAATCGGAGCCGATGATCGGTGACGTCACGTCTGCTATCACAAATGACCAGTGGAAATCACGGCGCAGGCCAAGGTCAAGTTTTATACGCTTTTCCCCTATTACTTTAATGGGGGAACCATTTGCGGCATATAGCATGACGGCAGTTGGACGGACATCAAAAGACTTCGAAGTCAGTGGCAATACGGAAACGTCGGCGCCGCTGTCTACCAAAAAAATTTTATTTGTATACTTATCTCTTACTTGCAAGCGAAAAATTTGGCATCGGGTGGAGGAATCTTCGCAGGAATCCTTCACCTGCCCATCAAGTCACTGGCTGGACGATGAAGTGTCAGAAGCAACCACGTGGACGTGACGCTTCTTATGGCGACATGGGCTTCGACATTTTTTTGCGTTGCGACCATATTTTTTGTGGTACCAGCATTCGTCACCTGTTGCGTTGCTGGAGTAGGCAGGGCGAGATTGCGAACGATTGCGTGTCGTCATTGGTCTACGTGAATGTGATCGCGAGCGTGTTGAAAGCTGGTCGAATTTTTGACGACTTTGCTTGTACTCGATTTACTTGGTTGAGTGCAACTGCGTCAATAATAGAGTCGGCAACTTTCGTAAATTCGGCTGGAGTACCAGACGAAGCTGCCACAACAGGTTGGGCGAACTCCGGCAACCGTTTGGTCCATAAACCTTTTAAGGCCGCATCTCCAAGCGTGTCGCCGGCGACACGTTTCATCTCGAAGTATAATTCGGATGGTTTTTTGTCACCGAGAGGGAGATCGGATAAAAGGCGGTTCAGCCGACGCTGTTCACTATCGGCAAAATGTTCAATAATTTTTGCCTTCACGTACTCATACCTGTCGTTTTGTGGGAGCGTTGCGATTACCTCCGCCAGTTGAGAAATCACATTTGGGTCCAACGCTGCAAGTATAGTGGCCGTTTTTTGCTTGTCTGCCACAATGCCGGATGCCGTAAACCAAAAATCCATTGTTGTAAACCACGCTTCAATGTTGGTATTCGACATTTGTGGCACAGGCAATCTGGCATACACCACCGAAACATTTCCAATAGGTGATGCTGAAATGCCACTATCCGTGTTGGCCAATGTTGATGCTGCCGCTGGTGTGCCACCGTCTTCCATTTTGTTTTAGTGAACAAAATTTATTAAAAAATTGTTGCGCAATTTGCCCAAAAAAGATGGCGGCAAGTGACGCCTGTTGATTGCCGAGCAAAATGGCGGAACACCAGCTCGAAATTCCAATTTGCTAAAAAAATCCTTAATTTGCACGTCTCGGGGTCACCAGTTTGGTAAATTGTCGTCGTTACCAATTAAAAATAACTCGATCGTTTAATTTAATAAAAAAGTTATATTTATTTAATTTAATTACAAAAAAAGGATTTTATAGACGTGTTGTCTTTTGGATGAGAAATGAGAATTAATACTAATGTAATACTGTAATGGTTATTGTTTTAGTTAGTGCTGCTGAAAACACTAACATTGTACCAGCTACCGGTTTGGTACCAATTAGGTACTGGGTAGTAAAACAGAGATGCCACATATTTATTAATGTAGGAAAAAAATAAAAGTTCTATTTTAAAATAAAGTCGACTTTAACTTGTTTTTTTTTTTACATTCATTGAAAAATATTTTCATTTTACATTCAGTGTTGGAAAAAGCTTTTAAAGTTTTTTTAATATATTTATTATGGTAGGTGTCGCCGAATGGCTCATAATCGAGCATAAATTTATTATTTGTTTTTATTTATGTCTTTATTATTTTATAATTTGTCATTTTATAATTTTGTAGTTCATTTAAAATATTTATTTGAATTGTTATGGCGTCCTGTGAGCCGCCTTAATGTTTTGTTTATTTGTCTTATTTACCTATTTGTTAGTGAAGATTATGTACTAGTTGTTGTTTCTTTTTACATTGATCTCACTGCAGTGCGTTTGTTTCGTTAAGTTGGTACCGTTATTTTTAATGTGTTATACACATAAATAACTAGTGGTCCAAATAAAATAATAATTTAAAGTAAAGTCAGTTCATAAGTTAAACATAATTTGTATTTCTTTATTTAATTTTATTAATTTTTTGATAGAAATAAACGCACACCGCGCACGCATAAACGCACGTACGCACAGAAACATTAGGTGTTCTTATTTGTTTTTTTTTTCAATTTAATTTTTTATTTATTGTATCTTCATTACTTAATGAACTAACAACAAGTATTTCAAATCTTATATCTAATAATTATAATTAATTAGTCCAGCCAGTGCCGGACGAAAAATTGTTTATTGATTGTTGCTTTTATTAAATAGGCATTCTTCCTTCTAGTCTTAGGTCAGCTGTGTCCCTCCTTCTTAATCGAGTGTGGCCACGGTTATCTAATATGTTGCGGGCCAGTGGGTTTGGGTGAATTTCAAGTTTTATTAAATATCTTTCCACATTTTTCGTGATCTCAGTTTTTACAAGGGACACGTTTAGATCTTTGTGTATATTCGCGTTTTTGATATACCAGGGGGCAACTGTAATCATTCTTAAAAACTTGTCTTGGCGTCTTTGGATCTTTTCTACATTTGACGCTGAGGCCTTGCCCCATAGCTGTATGCCATAACACCATATCGGTTTTATGATCATGTTATAAAGTAGAAGTTTGCAATCTAGACTAAGCGTAGAGTTTCTGCCAATGAGCCAATTAATTTGAATTGATTTCAATTTCATTTGAGTCAATTTTGCATCCATATGACTTTTCCATGTAAGACGACGATCGAGATGTATTCCGAGGTATTTAACTTCCGATTGTTGGATTATTGTTTGGTTATTGATATGAATGGGGGGGCATGATTCTCTACGTAATGTAAATGTTATATGTGTACATTTTTGCTCGTTGACTTTAATTTTCCATTGTTTTAACCAGTTTTCTAATTCAAATATGTGATTTTGTAAGTAACGAGACGCTTCTTCAGGTTTTTCATGAATGCTTAGAATAGCAGTATCATCTGCAAATGTTGATGTATGCGTGCGATTGTTAGTTGGCATATCAGATGAATATATCAAATATAAAAAGGGTCCCAGGATACTGCCTTGGGGAACTCCAGCTTCAATGGGTTAGGGACTACTTAAAAAGTCTCCTTCTTTAACCTTAAATGTTCGACCAGTTAAATAGCTTTTCAATAGCTTATGTGTGTTTGCGGGTAAATTTTGACTCAGTGTGTATATTAAACCATCATGCCATACTTTATCAAACGCTTGAGAAATGTCGATAAAGAGAGCGGAACAATATTTCTTTTCCTCAAACGCTTTTCTTACAATATTTACAAGTCTATGGGTTTGTTCGATAGTACTGTGTTTTCTTCTAAATCCAAATTGATGATTCGGAATACAATTGTTTTCAATTAACATCGGGTACAACTTGTTCATGAGTATCTTCTCAAATAGTTTTGATATATTAGACAATAGGCTGATTGGTCTATATGATTCTACTTTTGTGTGATCTTTTCCCGGCTTAGGTATCATGGTAACCAGTGAAACCTTCCATTCTGGAGGATAATATTCAAGGCGTAATATAGCATTAAAAATAAAAAGAATTATTTTTATTGCTATCCGGGGTAGCTCCATAAGCATCTTGTTACTGATTTTGTCAATACCAGGTGCTTTCTTGGAGTTTAAATCAACAATAGCCTTTTCGATCTCTCGAATCTCAAAACGTGCTCCAAAATGGGGTACAACAGGTGGCAACTCAATAGTTTCATTTGATGTGTTCGGGGTAAATACTTGCTTCAAATGATTAACAAACAGATTCCCTTTTTCAGTATCATTTCTTGCCCAACCGCCACTTGAATTTCGCAAGGGGGGCTTACATATGACAGGTCTTTTAAGACTTTTTGTGGCTCGCCATAATGAGTAATCCGATTGCGGGGTTGCGTCCAGGCTTTCTAGATATTTATTCAATGATTCCATTTTTCGAAATTCCAAGACCTTTTTAAGTCTTTTTATACAATCTTTAAGCTTCGATTTGAGTTGGGGGGATCTGTGCAATTGCCACTGTGCAATTGCCAGTTTGAGATTTTTATCGAAATAGATAAGAGAGTGATCGATGTTTTCTGGTGTTCTTAGCGGTATGTTTTCGGAGCAATGTGTACTAAGGTATTTTTTTTATTTGAGCCAATTAATTCTTGTGCCTGTCATCGCTAAATTACCAGTCGGGGATACAATTTCTCGGGGGCTCAATAAAGTAACAATAGTGGGTGAGTGATCTGAAGATAGTTCCAGCGAGGATTCAACTTGAATCATTTCTTCAGGGATATTTTTCATCACGCTAAAATCAATAACATCCGGTATTTTTCGCGGGTCAGTAGGCCAGTAAGTAGGTTGGCCGATCGAAATCACATTCAAACCCATTTTAGAAATTGTATCAAACAAAACACGACCTTTAGGGGTAATCAGTCGTGATCCCCAGAATGTGTGCTTAGCATTATAATCGCCAGCTACCAGGAAACGGGGGCCTAGTGATTTAAAAAAATCTATTATATTGACTTTCTGTAATTGAAAATCTAGGGGGTGAGTATATCGATGAAATCACTAAGTTTCGATGAAAATCTTCAAGACAGATAGTAGTAGCTTGAAGATAATCTTCGCAAAGATCACACATTAAGTAGTGTTTGATTCGAGCTTTTATTAAAATTGCCGAGCCTCCGCATGCTCTACCTCTGGGATCTTTGGTATCATATATTACATATCCATTTATTCGAAATGAACTTCTGGATGTCAAATGGGTTTCAGAAACCAGCATTACATCAATTTGTTGGTTTCTTAAAAAATATTCGAGTTCGTTTTTGTGTTGGCGTATGCCGTTTGCATTCCAGAAACATATTTTCAAACAGTTCATGGCTTATTTAGGATAGTTTGTAATAACATTGATTGCATTTTAAGCATTTCCTGCATCATATTACTCATAGAGTTAGTAAAATTGGTAACCGATTTCACTAGGGTCTCTATTGTAGCTGCCAGTCGACTAAAATTAGAAGTGGGATGTTGGTCAGTAAATTCCACATTGATATTAGGGTTATTTTCATTTCCTAATGGTGGATTTTGAGCAAAAGTTTGATTCGTTCTTAGAACACTAGCGTATGAACCTTTATTATTCATGGTTTGCAAGATTTGGGGGTAATAGGTATCAACTAGGCTCTTTGATTGCATGGGATAAATACTAGGTTACTGTGTTAATGTTCTTTTGACAAAGGAATATACTGGGCATCCTCTGTAATTTGTTGTGTGATTTCCGCCACAATTGGTGCATTTTTTTTACTTTTGAGTCGGTTTTGGATTTATCGCATTGGGCAATTCTCCACACACCACGCAAACGGGGGGCAGTTTGCAATAAGCCCTAGTATGACCATATTCTTGACAACTTAAACACTGGACGGGTCCCGATCTCTTATGTGGCTCTTCTATTGTAATTTTAAGATGCAATAAATATTTTAAATTGTAAAATGGGTGTGTTTCATTTTTCTTGAGATTAACATCATCAGGTTCTAGTTCAACTCTAAACAGTGGTTGGGGAATTTTCTCGCGATTTCTAATGTTGACATTTTTTATTTTAAACCTGTTATGTTCCAAAGCAGCCTTTATATCTTCAGGATCTACACAAGAGTCAATACTCTTGATAACAATTTGGAGGCCTTTGCTACTCTTCAACTGGTATGTGTAAAAACTTTTCTTATTTTTTTCAAATTCGACTTTACGGAAATCATTTTCATGATTTACCTGTATTTTAGTTTCGCTTATGTTACCTCGCTTAAAAGGTACAACGTTAAAAGAATTTTCTCCGACCAATGATATCAAATTCTTTATTAGAGCATTCGAATTTTGCTCTCTCAAATAAATAGGAGGGGGTTTGTACAACTTGGGTAATGTTGGGGGGTCAGCTGCTTCATCTTGCAAAATAGAAAATCTGTTTTCAGTAGTTTTCCTATCAATTTCCCTATCTTTAGGTACTTTTGCGGTTGATGCAACTTTTGAGGATTTTGGGCTGCGTCCTCGTTTCAGTACGGTAATGTACCTATCAATTCCCACTTGGATTTGTGGTTTTTGTGCACTATTTATGGGCTGAACATTTTTAGGTATTGCTCCCATTCTTTGGTCAATTGGGTTCGTACTTACTGCGTATGTTTTCACTTTAGGGGGTGAATTACTAGGCATACTTTCAGGCGCTGCCAAAAATTTGCTCTTGGTTACCATACTTTTATCAACAGCTGTCAATGATAAATTTTCTTTTGTTGTACAAATACTATTCGTAAACAAAGCTGGGGACAATGAACGAGCGCGATCAATCGGTTTGGCGGTCAAATACAAGCTGTCACCAACTCTTGTATTTGTGTTTTCTTTTGAATTTTCTTCCACATTCAGAAACACATATGCATTTCTGCCGTTCAAGCTAAGCCTGCGCTCACTATGATTATCACTTGAGAAACTCATAAAGAGTATTCTCTGTTTATTTATTTGCACTTGTGCTCTTTACTGGTGGAAAAAAACAAAACAAACACCAGAATGAAAAAAAATTAATTTTAATTGGCACTTTCAATCTTAATAATTTAATCAAAAAACGTTGTGTTTTAAATATATAATTTCGCGTCCATTCGCGGTAAAGCTATATATATTATTTTTTATATTTATTTTGTTTATATCCGTCAATATCACTAAAAAAAACGAAATATTTGCGGAGATAGGAAAAAACACGTCCGTTTAGCTTCTCTATCGAGACGTATATCTGTAGTTAAATTCGCCCCTTATTTGTTCTTATTTGTGTAGTTAAATTCTCCCCTTATGGACGACCATCGCAGCCAGCGATAACAAATTTTATTTCGCACTTTTTGAGCGAACTTGTGGTTCCTTGCCCGTCGGAACAAATTTTATTGGATTTGTGGTTCCTTGCCTGCCGGAACATTTAACTTGTACTTTATGTGAATTTGTAGTTCCAAGCTGCCGGAACAAATAGAAACAATTGTGAAGTCGTTCCATGCCTGCCGGAACATTTAACTTGTACTTTATGTGAATTTGTGGTTCCAAGCTGCCGGAACAAATAGAAATAATTGTGAAGTCGTGCCATGCCTGCCGGTACAAGTGCTTAAATTAAAAGTATGAAATTTGTGTGGTTCCTTACACGCCGGAATGAGTAAAACTTTTATTAAGCTGAATTTGTGTGAAATTGTAACCTGCCCTGCCGGAACAAATTAATTTTTTTGTAAAATATTTGGAGTGTGTTGCTGTTTAATATTTGTGAATTTGTGTGCCCTTTGAAAACATTTGTGTTTCATGATGCAACGGTCGCACGTTGGGTTGAATCGTGTTCAAAGTGGCGCTTAATTGATTTTTTAGAATTAATACTTTTTTATTAAATTTGGTACCGGGTAAAAGTAGACAAAATTCTACATCACTAGTAGCTAAAACCGTTATTCTAGGTTACATACTTTTTCTGCAGTGTATTGTCAAAGTGGAAACATTTTTCATATTCTTGAATAAAGTGGTAAAAATTTAAAGTAAACAAAATTGAAATAATTTTTTTTTTGTCAAAAGCTTTTAAAATCTTATATTTTATGATGGAACCATCAACTTCAGGTATTTGAGTATATGAATAAGAAACTTTAATTTATATTTTGTTTGTAAAAGTATTTTTGTTTTTTTTTTTTTTTTGTAATGTTCCCAATTTAGAGTATTTTTTATTTTTGATAGATAATAACTAAAAAAGTTTGTAGTTGTTTGTTTTTAAAAATTCTAATAAAAAAGTACAGCATTTAGGCTTTCATTTTAACAAAAAAAAGTTTGCGCATATTTGCGCGCCTTTCTTTAAATTAAGATTTTATGAAAAGACTCGCGCTGTTTGAAATATATATTAAAAGAAAATGTATTTTATTTTTGTTTTGCTTTATTGAATATTATTTTTGTTATTGTTATTATTGTTGTTATTGTTGTTATTATTGTTATTATTGTTATTATTGTTTTTGATAATCATTTAATTTTATTAGAGATGTACGCGTGAGTAAGATTAAGTCACGTTGATGTTCTATAAAATTTTAGTAAGACTCGTTCATTTCACTAAAATTTTTATACTTTACGAGTAATTATAGTAAGTGTTAATTTATATAAGGTGTTCAATTGTTTTGTTTTGAAGAAATAGCTATCTAAACTATTTGGGACGCATTTTGCTAAGAACAATAGGGAATAAGTTATATGGATGAGAAAAAACACCAGTTTGGCCAAAATGTAAAATTTTGACCCCCTCTAACACAGAGAGTTCTTAACCGATCTTGTTGAAAAATTCGGTCTATACTACTATTCAATAGGACTAACCTTGGTGCAAATTTCGCCCCGATCGGAAAACATCGGTTTTAAAAATTTGTTCCCTTGACATGAAATACCCCATATACTATATGAATAAATTTTTTCTTTTGTGAAAATTTTTTTTATAAAATTTTTTATTTAATTTTTTTTTACTTTTTTTACTTAGTAAGGAATAGACTTTTAAAAAAAATATATAAAAAAATCTAACATTATTGCCTGAGTTAAGCGTCACTTTGGATGCGATTCAACCCACTGTGGGTCGCCAGCTAGAAAAAGCTCTCGTTTGCAGACAGCAACGAGCCAAAATGTGAAAAGTTCCACGCCTGCCGGAACAGATAGTTCAGCAAATGTTTCTCAAATGCCGTCGGTACAAAATGTCAGTCCTGTTTCCCTCGGAACAACAACAACGGTAACTAGTGCATCTATAAGTGCCCCTAGAGAACCGACACCTGCTATATTAACGCAAAACATTTTCAGTTCAACAAGTGAAGAGCCCTTTTGTCTGCCGCCGTTAGTGCCCGGTCCTAATGTGAGAACCCAGCCACAACAAACTATATCGTCTGAGAATGAGAACCTGCAACGACAAATTGACATCCTGCAAGCTCAATTGACAAACGCTCAACGTGCTTTAAGAGCAAATCAAAATTTAAATACGCCGAATGTTATTGGACATAAGGCGCCAGTCATCCAAAGTATTAGCAGTGGTCATGAGGACATGGTTGATCGCCGGAATCCAACGCCATATTCCTATTTCAGTCAGTCAGACCAGTTGATGACATCTCAGCCTCTTTTTGTTTCCACTGCTAAAGTTCCCATGCCAGTACAACGCAAACTTTATGATCTGCCCGAATTTTGTGGTACTCCCGAGGACTGGCCAATGTTTTTGTCTGCCCTTGAACATTCGACAGCGGCATATTCATACAATAATTTTGAAAATTGTTTGAGATTGCAGAAGGCTTTGAAAATTGAAGCCAGAGAGTGCGTGAAGTCGTTGCTCATCCACCCAAATAATGTGCCAACAGTTATAGAGCAATTAAAGCTACAATATGGTCGCCCAGAGTTGCTTATTCGATGCCAATTGCAACAGATGAAGGAAGTTCAGCCCATAGCAGAAAACGCGATCGATAAATTGGTGCCATATTCCATTAAAGTCAGCAATTTAGCAGCATTTTTGGAATCTGCCAATGGTTATCAACATTTGTCGAATCCAACACTATTGGAGGAGTTAGTCCAGAAGCTTCCAATGAGCAAACGTTTGGATTGGGCCCAGTTTGCTTCAACTTTACCTCTGTTGCCGACTATTTTGGATTTTAGTACCTGGCTCCAGCGTGTTGCAAATTTGGTAAGAAGTGTGCAAATAAGTAGTTCAAGTGGCAATAGATCTAGCAGTGATCCAAAACGAAAAGTGGTTTTATATACTTCTGATGGCCCAGAACGTCAATTAAAATGTTTTTATTGTGTTGGCTCACATAAAATTTTTGATTGTAAGAAATTTTTAGAATTGAGTGTGCCTAATAGATGGAGTGAAGTGAAGAGATTGAAGTTATGTTTTTCGTGTCTTAGTGGTGGCCATTCAATTAAAGATTGTCGTCGGCGTAAGCAGTGTTCCATGGAAAAGTGCCAAAGAAATCACAATAAATTACTGCATGAAACTAAACCTAATGAACCAAGTGAACGATCCGTAAATGTGCCGCCAACAGAGAGAGCTTCAACAGTCGAGCCAGTGCTTAGATGTGTTTCCAGTGTTAGTGAAAAAAGTGATTTGTTGTTCAGAGTGCTCCCAGTGGTTCTTTATGGACCAAATTGTGCTATTACAACTTATGCACTCCTAGATAAAGGTTCTTCGGTCACGATAATGGACAGCTCTTTAGTGAGACAGCTTGGACTGCATGGTCGAGAAAGTTGGTATGAGTTGGTATGGTGGTAAATCGGCACAAGAACCAGTTATGGTGGTGGATCTTCATGTGAGCGGTGTTAATAAGAAGAGGAAATATGCTTTGAAAAATGTGTATGGTGTCACGAATTTGAAGTTGCCTAGTCAGAGTTTTAATGCGGATTTAGTAAAGAATCATGGTGTGCCTTTAAGCTCATATGAATGTGTGGCTCCAAAAATACTAATTGGTTTAGACCATTGCCATTTAGGATTGCCCGATGAAATAGTCCCTTTGGAAGATGCTGGTCCATATGCTGCCAATACTCCTCTTGGATGGGTTGTTTTTGGGAACGTGAAAGGAGATCGCCCTGGAACGCAAACGTGTTTGCTGACAACACAGTTGGACAATTTAAATAATTTGGTGGCAAATTATTTTGAAACTGAAAATTTTGGTGTTAAGGCTCTACCAGTGATTGAGTCAAGAGATGATTTACGTGCACGAGAGATATTGAGAAATTCGACGAAGAGGGTTGCCGGAAGATTTGAATCCAGACTACTATGGTGCAATGATGACGTAGTCCTGCCGGATAGCTATTCCATGGCCCTTAATAGATTTTTTGGAATGGAAAGAAAAATGAAAAATAATCCTGAATTTGGTGCGGCCTATAAGCAAATAATGAGTGAATATTTGCAGAAGCGGTATGTACGTAAATTATCATTGAGTGAAGTTGATGCATTTCATCCGAGAACGTGGTATTTGCCCCACTTTGGTGTCGTAAACCCTAATAAGCCAGGGAAGATTCGTATGGTGTTTGATGCAGCAGCAAAGGTGAAAGGTGTCTCATTGAATTCAAAGTTATTGAAAGGCCCTCAGCAGTACAAACCGTTGCCATCAGTTCTATTTAATTTTAGAATCGGTTCCGTAGCTGTTTGTGGGGACATAAAGGAAATGTTTCATCAAGTTGTTGTTGCTGAGGAAGATAGGTGTTCGCAGAGGTTCTTGTGGTGAGATGATAATAGTGGTCCACCGGAAGTGTATGAGATGCTTGTGATGACGTTTGGAGCTGCCTGTTCGCCCTGTATTGCCCATTATGTGAAGGAAACTAATGCAATGGAGCATCGAAATCGTTTCCCTAGAGCCGTGAAGTCAATTTTGGACCATCATTACGTAAATGACTTTGTAGACAGTTTTGTAAATCTGTCAAAAGCCATTGAAATAGCCATACAAGTTCGTGAAATACATAAAGCTGCTGGTTTTGAAATGCGTAATTTTACATCGAATTCATCGGAGGTGGTCGTGGCTCTAGAAGGCTGTTCAAATCATCAGGTTTCTCAGGTGGCTTAAATGAGCTGGACGGTTCAACTGAAAAGGTACTTGGCATGTTTTGGGATCCAAAGGACGACGCGTTCAAATTTGTTTTGAAATTCCATCGTGTGAATTCCGACGTCATCCTTGGTAAAAGGTGTCCCACAAAGCGTGAGTTATTATGTGTCGTAATGTCCATTTTTGATCCACTTGGTTTTTTGTCCCATTTTATGATAACTGCCAAACTTTTGATGAGAGAAGTCTGGAGACATAGTGTACTTTGGGACGAGATGTTGCCCGCGTCATTACAAGCGATGTGGAATAAATGGCGCCAATAGCTAAGAAATGTTGACCATGTAAAGGTTCCACGATTTTATTTTGGAAATGGTTTGCCCTTGGAGTTAGAGCTGCATATTTTTGTTGATGCCAGTGAGGATGCCTTCGGTGCAGTGGCCTATTGGAGATATACAACATCTGATGGACAAATAGGATTGTCGTTTATATCTGCCAAGTCGAAATGTGCCCCATTGAAATGTATGACCATTCCCAGATTAGAACTACAAGCCGCCGTTTTGGGGACCCGACTGATGGACACTATAATGAAGGAACATGAACTCAAAGTTTCTCGTCGAATCTGTTGGCGTGACTCTACAACCGTCATTAGTTGGATTGGTTCTGAGAACAGGAGATATAAACCATTTGTTGCCCATCGAATTACCGAAATACTTGATTCGACACGCCCAACTGATTGGAGATTGTTGCCTGCAGATCTCAATGTTGCCGATGATATTACAAGAGCTAAAGATGAAGTTGATTTTTCCATTGAAACACGTTGGTTCCAAGGGCCACAATTTTTGTACGAAAACGAAGCTGACTGGCCAAATAAGAATTCTGAGAAATCTGATGATTTGTGTGAAGAAGAACTACGCCCCAAATTTGTCATGGTGGTTAGTACAAATTAAGTTATTGATTTTAATCGTTTTTCTTCATTTCTCAGGCTTAAACGAACAATGGCTTGGGTTCTGAGATTTATCAATCGCTGCCGAAAATATGATAAATGTAATGGTTCGAGATGCCTGTGTGCTGAAGAGTTAAGGGTTGCTGAAACTAGTCTGTGTCGTCTGTCCCAAGAAGAGTGTTTCGCCTGTGAAATAAACGTTTTAAAATCTGGTGGTTCTTTAAAAAAGGACAACGAGTTATTTTCCCTTTCGTCTTATTTTGATGAAAATAATTTACTTCGAGTGAGCGGTCGTATTGATGCTGCGAGTTGGTTGCCTTTAGATGCCAGGCACCCCATTATTTTGTCGCCCTGTCACCGCTTTACACAACTATTTGTTGCCCATGTGCATAATAAAATGAGACATCAAAATTTTGAGGCTACCATAGGCGAAATAAGGAAAAGGTTCTGGATTCCACGACTACGAAAACTGTTGAGTAAGACCACATCAAATTGCAACATTTGTAAGATTCATCGTGCCGTTCCAGTAGCTCCTTTTATGGGATCGTTGCCAAGTGATAGACTAACTCCATATGTCCGGCCATTTACTTATACTGGTGTTGACTATTTTGGCCCAATAAATGTGACTGTTGGAAGACGTCATGAGAAACGTTGGGTTGGCTTGTTTACGTGCCTTACAATCATGGCAGTACATTTAGAAGTGGCCTATGATCTCTCTACTGATTCGTGTATTTTGGCTATACGGAATTTTATAAATCGTCGTGGCACCCCGTTGAAGATTCGGAGTGACAAAGGAAAGAATTTTGTTGGAGTTAACCAAGAAGCCCAGCGATTTGATGAAGTATTTGATCTGGTTAAAATTGAAGTCGAGTTGACCACAAGGGGCATTGAATGGCAGTTTAATTGTCCACATAATCCTGCAGAAGGTTGTATATGGGAGCGAATGGTTCAATGTGTTAAGAAGGTTTTAAGAGTAACCCTAAAAGAAGTCGCCCCAAAAGAGCACACTTTGCAAAGTTTTTTAATTGAAGCCGAAAACATCGTGAACTCTCGCCCATTGACTCACTTGCCTGTCAGTCCTGAAGACGAAGAACCATTGACGCCTAATCATTTCTTGTTGGGTTCTGCAAATACGGCTCAAACGCCAGAAGGTATTGAGATTACAAAGCCAGTGGTACTGAAGAAGCAGTGGCGAATTGCTCGACAGCTACGAGATCATTTTTGGAAAAGATGGATTGTGGAATATTTGCCCACACTCACAAGACGGTTCAAATGGTGCGAATATACGAAGCCTGTGGCCCCGGGAGATCTTGTACTAATTTGTGATCCAGCTGTTTCCCGTCGAGATTGGAAGAGAGGTCGTGTCGTAAATGTGTTTCCAGGCAGTGATGGTATTATTCGTCGTGCTGACGTACGTACCAGTATAGGAATACTAAAGCGCCCTGTTTTCAAGCTTGCTGTCCTTGATTTGGAGTAGTGAATCGTAGCCGATCCACGGGGGTGGGAATGTCGCCGAATGGCTCATAATCGAGCATAAATTTATTATTTGTTTTTATTTATGTCTTTATTATTTTATAATTTTGTAGTTCATTTAAAATATTTATTTGAATTTATATGGCGTCCTGTGAGCCGCCTTAATGTTTTGTTTATTTGTCTTATTTACCTATTTGTTAGTGAAGATTATGTACTAGTTGTTGTTCCTTTTTACATTGATCTCACTGCAGTGCTTTTGTTTCGTTAAGTTGGTACCGTTATTTTTAATGTGTTATACACATAAATAACTAGTGGTCCAAATTTTTTTTTTCAATTTAATTTTTTATTTATTGTATCTTCATTACTTAATGAACTAACAACAAGTATTTCAAATCTTATATCTAATAATTATAATTAATTAGTCCAGCCAGTGCCGGACGAAAAATTGTTTATTGATTGTTGCTTTTATTAAATAGGCATTCTTCCTTCTAGTCTTAGGTCAGCTGTGTCCCTCCTTCTTAATCGAGTGTGGCCACGGTTATTCAATATGTTGCGGGCCAGTGGGTTTGGGTGAATTTCAAGTTTTTTTAAATATCTTTCCACATTTTTCGTGATCTCAGTTTTTACAAGGGGCACGTTTAGATCTTTGTGTATATTCGCGTTTTTGATATACCAGGGGGCATCTGTAATCATTCTTAAAAACTTGTTTTGGCGTCTTTGGATCTTTTCTACATTTGACGCTGAGGCCGTGCCCCATAGCTGTATGCCATAACACCATATCGGTTTTATGATCATGTTATAAAGTAGAAGTTTGCAATCTAGACTAAGCGTAGAGTTTCTGCCAATGAGCCAATTAATTTCAATTGATTTCAATTTCATTTCAGTCAATTTTGCATCTATATGACTTTTCCATGTAAGACGACGATCGAGATGTATTCCGAGGTATTTAACTTCCGATTGTTGGATTATTGTTTGGTTATTGATATGAATGGGGGGCATGATTCTCTACGTAATGTAAATGTTATATGTGTACATTTTTGCTCGTTGACTTTAATTTTCCATTGTTTTAACCATTTTTCTAATTCAAATATGTGATTTTGTAAGTAACGAGACGCTTCTTCAGGGTTTTCATGAATGCTTAGAATAGCAGTATCATCTGCAAATGTTGATGTATGCGTGCGATTGTTAGTTGGCATATCAGACGAATATATCAAATATAAAAAGGGTCCCAGGATACTGCCTTGGGGAACTCCAGCTTCAATGGGTTGGGGACTACTTAAAAAGTCTCCTTCTTTAACCTTAAATGTTCGACCAGTTAAATAGCTTTTCAATAGCTTATGTGTGTTTGCGGGTAAATTTTGACTCAGTTTGTATATTAAACCATCATGCCATACTTTATCAAACGCTTGAGAAATGTCGATAAAGAGAGCGGAACAATATTTCTTTTCCTCAAACGCTTTTCTTACAATATTTACAAGTCTATGGGTTTGTTCGATAGTACTGTGTTTTCTTCTAAATCCAAATTGATGATTCGGTATACAATTGTTTTCAATTAACATCGGGTACAACTTGTTCATGAGTATCTTCTCAAATAGCTTTGATATATTAGACAATAGGCTGATTGGTCTATATGATTCTACTTTTGTGTGATCTTTTCCCGGCTTAGGTATCATGGTAACCAGTGAAACCTTCCATTCTGGAGGATAATATTCAAGGCGTAATATAGCATTAAAAATAAAAAGAATTATTTTTATTGCTATCCGGGGTAGCTCCATAAGCATCTTGTTACTGATTTTGTCAATACCAGGTGCTTTCTTGGAGTTTAAATCAACAATAGCCTTTTCGATCTCTCGAATCTCAAAACGTAGGGGTACGGCTGCTCCAAAATGGGGTACAACAGGTGGCAACTCAATAGTTTCATTTGATGTGTTCGGGGTAAATACTTGCTTCAAATGATTAACAAACAGATTCCCTTTTTCAGTATCATTTCTTGCCCAACCGCCACTTGAATTTCGCAAGGGGGGCTTACATATGACAGGTCTTTTAAGACTTTTTGTGGCTCGCCATAATGAGTAATCCGATTGCGGGGTTGCGTCCAGGCTTTCTAGATATTTATTCAATGATTCCATTTTTCGAAATTCCAAGAGCTTTTTAAGTCTTTTTATACAATCTTTAAGCTTCGATTTGAGTTGGGGGGATCTGTGCAATTGCCACTCTCTTCGAACTCTTCTTTTTTCATTTAAGAGCCGTTCGACATCTGCAGAATAAATTCTATTATATCTGATTTGTCGGGGGGTTTGGGTAGCATGTTGAGCAGCCAGTTTGAGATTTTTATCGAAATTGATAAGAGAGTGATCGATGTTTTCTGGTGTTCTTAGCGGTATGTTTTCCGAGCAATGTGTACTAAGGTATTTTTTATATTTGAGCCAATTAATTCTTGTGCCTGTCATCGCTAAATTACCAGTCGGGGATACAATTTCTCGGGGGCTCAATAAAGTAACAATAGTGGGTGAGTGATCTGAAGATAGTTCCAGCGAGGATTCAACTTGAATCATTTCTCCAGGGATATTTTTCATCACGCTAAAATCAATAACATCCGGTATTTTTCGCGGGTCAGTAGGCCAGTAAGTAGGTTGGCCGCTCGAAATCACATTCAAACCCATTTTAGAAATTGTATCAAACAAAACACGACCTTTAGGGGTAATCAGTCGTGATCCCCAGAATGTGTGCTTAGCATTATAATCGCCAGCTGCCAGGAAACGGGGGCCTAGTGATTTAAAAAATCTATTATATTGACTTTCTGTAATTGAAAATCTAGGGGGTGAGTATATCGATGAAATCACTAAGTTTCGATGAAAATCTTCAAGACAGATAGTAGTAGCTTGAAGATAATCTTCGCAAAGATCACACATTAAGTAGTGTTTGATTCGAGCTTTTATTAAAATTGCCGAGCCTCCGCATGATCTACCTCTGGGATCTTTGGTATCATATATTACATATCCATTTATTCGAAATGAACTTCTGGACGTCAAATGAGTTTCAGAAACCAACATTACATCAATTTGTTGGTTTCTTAAAAAATATTCGAGTTCGTTTTTGTGTTGGCGTATGCCGTTTGCATTCCAGAAACATATTTTCAAACAGTTCATGGCTTATTTAGGATAGCTTGTAATAACACAGATTGCATTTTAAGCATTTCCTGCATCATATTACTCATAGAGTTGGTAAAATTGTTAACCGATTTCACTAGGGTCTCTATTGTAGCTTCCAGTCGACTAAAATTAGAAGTGGGATGTTGGTCTGCAAATTCCACATTGATATTACGGTTATTTTCACTTCCTAATGGTGGGTTTTGAGCAAAAGTTTGATTTGTTCTTAGAACACTAGCGTATGAACCTTTATTATTCATGGTTTGCGAGATTTGGGGGTAATGGGTATCAACTAGGTTCTTTGATTGCAGAGGATAAATACTAGGTTTCTGTGTTAATGTTTTCTTAACTATGGAATATACTGGGCATCCTCTGTAATTTGCTGTGTGATTTCCGCCACAATTGCTGCATTTTTTTACTTTTGAGTCGGTTTTGGATTTATCGCATTGGGTAGAACCGTGCAATTCTCCACACACCACGCAAACGGGAGGTAATTTGCAATATGCCCTAGTATGACCATATTCTTGACAATTTAAACACTGGACGGGTCCCGATCTCTTATGTGGCTCTTCTATCGTAATTTTACGATGCAATAAATATTTTAAATTGTAAATTGGGTGTGTTTCATTTTTCTTGAGATTAACATCACCTGGTTCTAGTTCAACTCTAAACAGTGGTTGGGGAATTTTCTCGCGATTTCTAATGTTGACTACATTTTTTATTTTAAACCTGTTATGTTCCAAAGCAGCCTTTATATCCTCAGGATCTACACAAGAGTCAATACCCTTAATAACAATTTGGAGGCATTTGCTACTCTTCAACTGGTATGTGTAAAAACTTTTCTTATTGTTTTCAAATTCGGTAACGACTTTACGGAAATCATTTTCATGATTTACCTGTATCTTAGTCTCGCTTATGTTACCTCGCTTAAAAGGTACAACGTAAAAAGAATTTTCTCCGACCAATGATATCAAATTCTTTATTAGAGCATTCGAATTTTGCTCTCTCAAATAAATAGGAGGGGGTTTGTACAACTTGGGTAATGTTGGGGGGTCATCTGCTTCATCTTGCAAAATAGAAAATCTGTTTTCAGTAGTTTTCCTATCAATTTCCCTATCTTTAGGTACTTTTGCGGTTGATGCAACTTTTGAGGATTTTGGGCTGCGTCCTCGTTTCAGTACGGTAATGTACCTATCAATTCCCACTTGGATTTGTGGTTTTTGTGCACTATTTATGGGCTGAACATTTTTAGGTATTGCTCCCATTCTTTGGTCAATTGGGTTCGTACTTACTGCGTATGTTTTCAATTTAGGGGGTGAATTACTAGGCATACTTTCAGGCGCTGCCAAAAATTTGCTCTTGGTTACCATACTTTTATCAACAGCTGTCAATGAAGAATTTTCTTTTGTTGTACAAATACTATTCGTAAACAAAGCTGGGGACAATGAACGAGCGCGATCAATCGGTTTGGCGGTCAAATACAAGCTGTCACCAACTCTTGTATTTGTGTTTTCTTTTGAATTTTCTTCCACATTCACAAACACATAAGCATTTCTGCCGTTTAAGCTAAGCCTGCGCTCACTATGATTATCACTTGAGAAACTCATAAAGAGTATTCTCTGTTTATTTATTTGCACTTGTGCTCTTTACTGGTGGAAAAAAACAAAACAAACACCAGAATGAAAAAAAAAAAAATTAAATTTTAATTGGCACTTTCAATCTTAATAATTTAATCAAAAAAAACGTTGTGTTTTAAATAAATAATTTCGCGTCCATTCGCGGTAAAGCTATATATATTCTTTTTTATATTTATTTTGTTTATATCCGTCAATATCAATAAAAAACCGAAATATTTGCGGAGATAGGAAAAAAACACGTCCGTTTAGCTTCTCTATCGAGATAAAATAATAATTTAAATAAAATAATAATTTAAAGTAAAGTCAGTTCATAAGGGAAAAGCACTGCGGTAAGCAGTTAAACATAATTTGTATTTCTTTATTTAATTTTATTAATTTTTTGATAGAAATAAATGCACACCGCGCACGCATAAACGCACGTACGCACAGAAACATTTGGTGTTCTTATTTGTGTACTTAAATTCGACCCTTATGGACGACCATCGCAGCCAGCGATAACAGTAGGAAAAAAAACAAAAGTTCCATTTTAAAGTAAAGTCGACTTTAACATATCTTTAGCTTATGATAATTGAAATTTTAATACAAATAATAAGTAAAAATACACTGTTTGCGTAAAAAAAGTTTACAATTTTTAATTTTTTTCTCGTTCTTATTCTGCGGTATGCTAACGTGCTAAGACCATTTTATTTTGTCAAAATTACTAAATTATTCACCCCTATCGCGGATCAATATTTCAAATATGTTCCCTTTTCACATTTTGTGAAATTTAAACAATAAACAGCTATAACGAACAAAATCGACTATTGTGAATAAAAAGTTCATGGGAATATCACTATAGCATTTTCCCTTCGAGGGAAATGGAACATAAATGGAATGGGAACATAAATTTCACATAACATAAAACTACATATTACACACTGGAATAAAATTGACATTTTGGTTTACTGCAGCGAAAAATGTTTTTGATAAAACATATATGGGACATTTTATTTTCAAAACTATCTCTAGTTTTTTTGTTTTGGGCAGTTTTGTTTTTTAGATGTCGCGGTTTTATTTTTTTGTTTATTCTGTATTTTTTTCACTTTTTGTTTGATTATTTCATAGATGGATACTAAAATTAAAAAAAAAAAACATTTTTGTACTGGTATTCTACACAAAATTATCTTTTCTTCGATATAAATTTTGTTTATCTATCGAATCGCAAGGATGTTAGAAATTATCTTTTTTCAGTTTCATCCTTATAAATTTGAAGGGTTAACAAATTTTTCACGATATACAATAAAAACAAATCAATAATCTAATTTAAATAAAACAAGTAAGAAAGTATGGTCGGTCAAGCTCGACCATAGAATACCCTATACTAAGCAAAAAAATATTTTTCTTTTAAAATTTAAATAATGTATATTCGTGAGGGATTTTCGGAAGTGGTCCTTATATGGGAGCTATGACCAATTATGGACCGATCACCACAAAATTAGGTCGTGTGATTTATGTGTATATGAAAGTTACTTATGTTGAATTTTATGTGTATATCAACATTTTTAGGATAATTATGCACGTAAAAGTGATTTTCTGATGCGGGTGTTATATGAGAGTTATGACTAATTATGGACCGATTATAATAAAATTTTGTGACATGAATTCTGAATATATAATATTTATTTGGAGCAAAATTTGTGTAGATACCTGTATTAGTTAAACATTTATGAGTGATAAACTCCAATTTCCGGAGGATCAGATATATGAACAAATTATTTAATTGGCTCTGGGTTTTAAGGCGGAGTATTTATATAATTTATGATATTCCCTTACAGCAGCCATTCAAAACTTTAAAATTCGAGTGGAAAGAAACACATTATAGATCAAAAGTTATCATATATTTAGATAACAATAAATGGTTTTATCTTCCGCAAAGATTTGTGAAGTTTTTAAATAAAGATGATCCTTATTTAACACAAGTGAATGATCAAAACTGGACTATTATTTACAAAGGTCGTCAATCTTCAAATGGTCTTGCAATATTTGAACTTAATTATAGCTAAAATTATATAAATAAATAAAACAGTTTTGTTTAATATTAAATGAAAATAGTCTTTATTTTATATTATATTTATTTAATAAACATAACATTTATATATCCATAAGTTCCTCATACGCCTCTATAGAGTTCTCCATATTCGCAACGGTCTCCACTGCGGTCTCTGAACGGTTGACCATATTCGCAATGGTCTCCACTGCGGCCTCTATAGAGTTCCCCAAATTCCCAACGGACTCCAGTGCCGCCTCTATAGAGTTGTCAAAATTTCGCGCCTTCTTTCTATGGAAATTATGTACTTCCATAAAGTGACGCTTTTTGTTCCACTTTGTTGAAAAGGATTTATGCAGACAAAATTCGCAACTAAACTTGTGACTGTCCATTTTAAAGTAATTTTAAATTAACAATTATTTATTAATACACCTCTACAATATGAATTAGTCTTTCAATTCAATAATTCTTGATAATTTATAAGTGCTTAACGAAGCAACATAATTATTCCCATTCAATAATTTCCGATAATTTAAAAGTGCTTAACTATTTCCGTTAAAAAATATTTTGGTGGGAAAATTCATTTGGTCAATATTAAAATATATTTTTCAACTTTTTTAAAAAATTAAATAAAAACACATTTTTTATATCCATTTAATTACTATAGTTTTATTTAAAATATATTTCTTAATATATAAAATCAAAATTTTGTTGAAGGAATTCATATCTGAAAGGGATGCATTTTCATAGAGTTGGCCGACTATTAATATTTAAATACATATGTGTATGTATAGTTTTTTTTGTCGCGTGCCATAATTAAGATGTAATTTAAAACACCAATTCAATAAATAATTGAATATATCTAAAATTTTTTAAAGGATATATTTTTACATCTTAAATAAATAAAAATACAACAATAAACGCCACATAAAATTGAAGACTCGCTTTGTATTTGAATGAAATAAATGGTTTAATTGGTGGTTGACCTGCAGAGCAGAAGAATTCAGCTGGTTTATTTTCAGGAAAGTAAAAAGCAACCCAGTGTTGTCCAGGTTTACAAGATGGATCAGTATTAGCAATATAAAATTATGGTTTTGTGACTGCTTTTGTTGGTAATTTATTGCATGCAAAAACACCTTTAAATTTGTTTTGAGTTATAATATTTGAATTTAAAGTGTATAAAATATTTGTTGAATTCATAGCGTTTGAATTATATTGCGGGACTTATCAATTTCTATTATACTGTCAAATTCACAATATACTAAGCAGGTAATTGCCTCCGTAATTGGTTTTCCAAAACGTCCTTCTATTCGAATAGTTCCTTGAATAATTAAATGTCCACAATTTGAGTTATTATTATGATCTGGTGTTAAATCGAAAGATAGTAAAAAATAACCGCTATCAAAAAGTTATTTTGTAATTTGATGGCCTTTATCGAAATGATGAATTTCAGTACTATTAAATAGAGTTTGATATCCACGAGTGCTTAATATTCCACCGTTGTTGTAATTAAATCAGAGCCCAGCAACACATGCGATTGGTCAGTTGTTGCAAGCAGGCTTGCCAGTGTTTTGGGGACTGGAAAATTTCTTTTGGGACTGGGGATTTTGTTGGGGATATTTGAAAATATTTCGGGGATTTTATGGGGATAAAGTAATTAGGTTAAGGTTGTTTTAAAATCGATAATAGCAATAAGTTACCAATAAGTGAACATTATTTCATGTTCTCTGAATAGAAATTAGAGATGCTCAATGCTATTGAATGTACAAGATGAAGCAAAAGTAATCAACCAATGTTATTTTGCTGTATTTTTTTTCCTGCTTGTGAAAAATTTTTTTCATAAAAAAAAAAATTACAGCAAAAAAAATTGGGTGATTAGTTTTGACCCACCTTCTACGTATCATAATATATAATATGATATAATCTTTAAATCCAAAGCAGTATTTTCAAAAAGTTTTCTTATTGTAGGATTTTATGTGCAGATCAATACAAATTTTGATGGTAAAGTTCAGTGCAAGGTGTAATTCTGTACCTTCGAATTGAATTTACTATGGATTATTCTCAAATGTGTTTATGCTTAATGTTTGGTTAAAAAAGATACCACTACTAATTTTATATAAGATTTGAAACGATGTGTTACGAGATGCAGTGGCAAAAAATATACAACCAATTGGTATGAATATTTTCAAAAGAAACTTTGACAAACTCAAAGAATTTTGGTTTTAAGGAACCTTCTTAATTTTATAACAATTAATTCGAACAGTTATTGGCTGATTTATTTAATATGTAGTTTAGTTTTTGTGAAAATTTCAAGAAAACCAATATATGGGGATTTTTGGGGATATTTTTAAATTTTGTTGGGGACAGCGATTAAAAGTACCTGGCATACCTGGTTCCAAGAGCGAAAAATAAGAAAAGAGAATAATTTATACTCTCATATTCACTACAATACAGGCATGGAAATTCTAATTTTGAAATGGTGGTATTTTAATTTAATCTTTACTTATATCGATTTAAGAAAGCGTTTTAGATTAAAATTCGTTTCTTTTTGGAAGTTTATAATTCAAAAAACTTACACCATACGTTGATGTTAAAAAATATTAAGTTTTCCATCCTTGCATTAGTAATCTTCATGTACAAAAGCAAGAAACATGCGACAACACAACCTTCTTCAATGAACGCTCAAACGAGACTCAATGAGTTTTTAATACGTGTGAGCAGTGGTGTTAACCGTACGGTAATTACCGTATTGTACGGTAATTTAGACCTTCGAACGGTAGACAGGTAATTTCTACATTTGTACGGTAATTTGAAAAAGTTTAAATTTTTAAGCATTCGACCCCAAAAGTTATATTTTCATAATGTGTTTACACATAACACTGGTCAACTGCAAAAAAATTATTGACTAAACACTATGTGGATTTGATGGATCATGGCTACCTAAGTACAAAAATGGTAAAATTTTTCAATTCTATGGACAGATTTTTTTTTTAATTTTTAAGTAAAATTATAAATTTTGTTAGATGTTTCTCCACATAATGAATGATATCGCAAAAAGAGACAGGCTAAGTCAATTGTTATTAAAATAAACTTAGAAAAGTTGAGATTTACATAACCTTTAATCCTCTTATATATTGCGATCAATCGCCTCAGTAGTTTCGAAGTTATAATATTTAAGCAATAGTGTTTTAAAAAAATCATGAAAAATCGAAAACGACAGAAATTGTTCCGATTTATGATTTTATCGTAAAGCCACATGTAATAGGAACAAAATGAGATATCGATCATATAAATCGAGGGATTCTTTTCGAATTTATTCACAATTAAGTGAATTCGCTCATTTTCTCAAAATTGTAAGAAAATATTATTATTTTTGTTTAAGACTTTGCATACGGTAATTTTACTCAAAAAACAGTAATTTTTTAGGGCTGTACGGAAATCGAAACAAAAAAGTTAACATCACTGCGTGTGAGTACGTTGTTGTAAATTTAGTAATGGCCGTGCATAGGAAATGCCTAGCTCTGAATTAAATTCTATTGGCTATGCGGGAAATTGTACTCCATTAACAACCAAATTAAATCTTTGTAAATTAAAATGTTGAAAGTTATATGGATTTTCTTTTCTATCTCCAGTATATGCTTTGTTAGATACCATTCCAAAAATTAAAAAGTTTGGTAGTTCTCCAAGTATAACGTTATCTAGAGTTAATGAGTGATTTCCTGGATGTAAAGTGAAGGTCTTAATTTCAACTCTCTTATATGGATAAAAAGCATTTTTAGTTTGTAATACATTGTGATGTGCCATTAATATACTACTATTGATAGTAAGATGATTTATATATAAATTAGCTTCATGTATTCTTAGATGTTGTTGAAAAATTGTGTCCGAATTACTATCCAATAGAACTAACATTGGTGCAAATTTCATCCCGATCGGAAGACATCGATTTCAAAACTTGGTTCACTTGACGTGAAATGCCCCATATATGTAATTTTTTTTCCCAAAATCAAAAACTTTTTAGACTTTTTTCAAAATGGGCTTTTTTTCAAAAGAAAGCTTAGATATTTTTCTTGAAGAGCTATTTGGTCGCTTAGTGGGATGCGAGTGGGATATCTATCAAAATAAATGTTTTGTAACTTAAAACATACAATTTTACACTTTTTTTGCAAAATCAAAAACTTTGTTAACTTTTTTTTCAAAATTGGTCCCTTTTTTAAATTTTTTAAATTTTGCTCAAAAGATATCTTAGGTCCATTGCTTTAAGAGGTTTTTGGTCGATTAGTGGAATGCGAGTGGGATATCTAGCAAAATAAATATTTTGTAACCAAGTCATACAATTTTTGAGTTTTTTTTTTGCAAAATTTAACTTTTTTTCCCTAAATGGGCCCTTTTTTTTAATTTTTTTTTTGCTCAAAATGCAGAGTACCAGAGTACGGAAACAAACAAACGAAACGTTGGCTTTAGTTTTGTTTTGATCTTTGCAGTGAGTAAAACAAAAACCAAACATAAACAATGAGAATGATTGTGCCATTTTGTTTTGTATTGTTTTTGCTCGCGAGCGCAAAATGTACATTAATATAAATGTACGCAGCTAGAAACGAAAATAATAAAAACAATATTGAAACATTCTGAGAAAAAACGTTTGACAAACGTTTGGTAATTGATTTACTCATTGTAATAGAAAACACGGTAGCAAAACAAACAAAACGAAAAAAAATACGTTTCTCTATCTGTTTTGTACTCAAATGTACGATCGTAACGGTAAATTAAATAATGCAGATGAGTGAAAAGCCAATTGTTTTCTCTCTTTGTCACTTGAAAAGTTTTTGTTTTGTTTTTGCTCATGTACAATACAATTTAAAAATCTTGATTTGTTTTGTACATTTTGCAAACGTTTGCGAAATGTTTTGTTTGTTTTCATACTCTGATAAGAACTGATTTAAAAGTGAGCTTCATCCCATTTAAAAAGAAAACACGCTTCTTTTGAACCACAAACTCCACATTTTCTAAATATTAAAAAAAAAAGAATTAATAAATTTATGTGCTTCACTGTTAAGCTGAATTGCAGATCTGTAGCAATTATCACCAAAAAGAGAGGCACTATTAAGATAATCGAAAATATTGTAAATTTTTTCCACAAACTGAGCCAATTCTGTGGAATTTATCATAAATTTTGTGGTTGCAAATTTTACACGCATTTTTTCAAAAGTGTTGGGGTAAATGTTGTGACGAGCAAAAGTCGTGGGCACTTGTTTTTGCCTCACAGTAATTTAAGAAATAAATGAATTATATTTTTTTATTTTTTTTTATTCAAATTTGTATTCAAATTTGTATAAACATTAGTTTGTATTGGTTACTATTTAAATTTGTCTAAACGTTATTTGTATTTAGTTTAAGTAACGCCACATAGTAGTAAGTAGGGAAAACAAAACAAATATCAGTACACTTAGTTTGCAACCATGGTACAGTTACACCGCTGTGTATTAACTACTGTGCAAGGCGAATTTATACAAGGTGGAGTCAGTCAATCAGCTGATAACTTTTTTTTTCGCTTTTTGGTTCTAACAGTTGTCAAAGCTTTTGTTTATATTTAAATATCTACATATTCTAAGGTAATTAACAAAATATTTATTTTTTACATAAATAAGTAAAGCCCTTACTATTCAATTATCTACACTATATAAAGTTTTAATACGTATTTGTTCAATTTTTAATTTTTGTTTTTTGACATTTGTTAAGACCAATTGTTGTTTTTGTAGAACTGCCACCACCTTGTATGAATTCGCCTTGCTACTGTGTATGTATGCATGGTTGATCTGCCCTATAAAAGGAGAACATTTGTGAATAATCAGGCAGTCAGCCAGCAGCCGGCGAAGAGGTAAGATCTTATTTAGCTGTTTAGGGGTTATACCTCTTACAATTAAATAATATCTCAAACTCCGAGAATAGCGGTTATACCCACTCTCGTAGTTTGCCTTTTTTTCTGGTGAGATTTACTAAAGGTTTTATTAGTCGGAGAAGGGGTTATACCTCTGCCACCTAATAAAACTGTGGTAATTGAGTATTGGTGGGATTCTGTGGTTATACCCGTGCCCAGCTTACTCAATCATCTTCCCACTCCGGTACTCCCTCTTGTTGACGCCCGTGGTGGTGCCGCGGTCAACGGAGAGAATCCCTGCGGCCTAAGACGTAGAGAGTACTACGGGAAGCCTTTCCCCGTCATCGCCGTGCCTCCGTGAGAGAGTACTACGGGAAGCCTTTCCCCGTCATCGCCGTACCTCCGTGAGAGAGTACTACGGGAAGCCTTTCCCCGTCATCGCCGTACATCCGTGAAAGAGTACTACGGGAAGCCTTTCCCCGTCATCGCCGTACCTCCCCTCTTCGTAACAGTGTACTACGTCTGTCGGTGGCTAACGTCATAATAAAGTGTTGTGTTAGTGTATAAAATAAAGTACGATTTATAACGTTATAAGAAAAAGAAACTGTCTTTTTAATCCCCTGGCTTAAAATAAATTTTTGTAACGAACCCTGGGAGCCGCGAGCTCTACCCCAGCGTAAGGTGGAAAAACCTGTCGTTACAATGGCGCCCGAGCAGGGACCTTAAATAAAAGTGTCTAAAAAAGAAAAAAACATTAATAATAAAACATTTTTGAAAAAAATAAACTGTGAAAAGAACTGTGTGTAAAGAATAAAAGTGCGTAGTGATGTTAAAAACCTCATGGGCCTACTCCCTTAAACGGGATGAATTAGCAGCTTACTTAAGTGAATTTCAACTTGATCCAGCCGGTACTGTAGGGGAGCTTCGAAAACGCTGGGCTAAATTCATTAGTGGAGAACAACACAGCGAAGACGAAATGAATCGCCTGATAGAAATTCAAACGAAACATGAATCACTTGCAGTTTCTCCTGCTGCAAAGTTATTAAAACCGCCGGAACAGCATACATTCTTTAAGTCACCGGTGAAGGAAGAGACAAGTGGTGTAAGTCAGACAGTAGTCGGAAGCGCGAAATCAGAGTGCAGAGTGGAAGAAATAGAAAATATAAGGAAGTGGGGCATACATTTCGATGGAACTCGTGATCCATTAGAATTCATTGAACGTGCCGAAGAACTCTCGTGTATGTACGGTGTGTCCTTGAACATATTGCCGAAATTAATGCCTGAATTCTTACGAGATCGTGCCCTTATCTGGTTTCGTAATAATAACAAAACTTGGGTTAGTTGGAATGATTTTAAACTCGATTTTAGCCAATTCTTTCTCCCACCAAGATATTACGAGAAATTAGAAGATGAGATTCAAAATCGCACACAACGACGAAACGAAAAATTTAAGGACTATCTTCTGTCCCTACAAAATCTTATGAGGCACTCTAAGCTGTCGGAAGCCCAGAAATTGGAGAGGGTATTTAGAAATTGCCATCCAGATTACCAATTGTATATTAAAAGGAAAGATTTTTCATCCCTAACGGAACTCACAACGCTAGCCGAAGATTTAGAGAGCATTAGCCACATGCCTCAGCAAAGCAACGACAACCCTTCTAGCCGGTTAAATGCAGCTGCTTCCAGCAGACAACAACGTCCTAGATGCCAAGCTTGCGGAGCTAATGGTCACGACATTGGAAGATGTCCGAACAATGGTAGGAATTCGGAAAACCCTTTCGGAGGGCGACGGAACTGAGGCGCAACGTCCCTCCAAACCACCCCACCTCAGTAAATCAAACAGCACTACGATGCGAAGAGTATCGTATAACAGCGACTATCTTAATACAAAACAAATTGATAACCTCTACAATAGATACTGGTGCAACCAGAAACTTTATAAGAGCCGATTTTATAAGCCAATTTGAAGGTGACCTCAAGAAGGTAAACGAAGAGCTGGAAGTAATATTGGCAGACGGGTCACGAAAGCAAATTTCGGAAGGCGTACAAGTTAGTGTCACCTTCGGGAATACATCAAAAATGTGCATTTTTTATATAATGCCAGACTTTTTTGAAGAAATGATATTAGGCCTAGAGTTTCTACGAACCTTTAATACAACGATAAATTGTGCTGGATTGAGCTTGAATTGTGAGTTTAGAAGTACCTCAACGGAACCCTCTGACAGCGGAGAACAGCCGCTTGAACTCATTACCCATTCCGAAAATGGAGGATATCGTACTATTCAAGAACATAGTCCTGAAGAGCAGCAAGTTATTAAATCTTTTCTGGAAACCGAGCTGCCGAAATTCAGTACACTTTCTGGGCTCTCAAATATAGCAACACACAAAATAATTATGAAAGATGATCGTCCGATAAAAATCAGATATGCCCAAAGAAATCCTGCTATGCAAGCTATCATAGATGCGGAAGTAAATATGTTGATTGCCAAAGGATGTATAGAACCTTCCACCAGCCCCTATAGTTTCCCTATAACCCTTGCTAAGAAGAAGAATGGTAACTGGAGAGTATGCATGGACTTCCGTCAACTAAATTTAAGGTCAGTACCCGATGCTTATCCATTACCTAGAATAGATACAATTTTGAACAGACTTAGAAATGCAAACTACGTTAGTAGTCTAGATCTAAAAGATGGTTATTGGCAAATTCCTTTGGAAGCCAATAGTAAGAAGTTTAAGGCATTTGGCGTAACAGGCCGTGGTTTATATCAATGGCGTGTAATGCCATTTGGCTTGCACTCCGCTCCTGCCACATTCCAAAGAGCTCTAGACAGCGTTATTGGACCAGACATGGAACCTTACGCCTTTGCATATCTAGATGACATCATAGTTATCGGAAGAACACTTGAAGAACATTTAGGAAATCTTAAGGAAGTATTTCGCCGGTTAATTGCTGCAAATTTAAAAATTAATCCCGAAAAGTGCGAATTTTTCAAACGTGAAACAAGGTATCTCTGCCACGTCGTCAGCGGAAATGGTATTCATACTGATCCGGACAAGGTAGCTGCCATAAAGGAAATGAAACCTCCGCGAAATATAAAAGAAATCCGACGTTTCCTGGGAGTTGCTTCCTGGTACCGAAGATTCGTGCCAGACTTCGCCAAGATCTCCCACCCTCTCACACAATTATTAAAAAAGGGAAAACACTGGAAGTGGGGAGAATCCCATCAGACAGCGTTCGATCTACTGAAGGAGAAATTAACAACTGCACCGGTACTAGCATGCCCGGACTTTAATCAAACATTCACCCTCCATACAGATGCCAGCGATTATGGAATCGGAGCTGTCCTTACACAAGAGCTGGACGGAGCTGAAAGAGTCATTGCATATGCTAGCCGCCACCTGAATAAAGCAGAAAAGAATTATTCTGCCACTGAAAAGGAGTGTCTTGCCATAATATGGGGTGTAAGGAAAATGAGATCCTACCTAGAAGGTTATAAATTCATCATTATAACAGATCACCTGTCTTTAAAGTGGCTGAATTCAATCGAGAGTCCTACTGGACGCCTAGCTCGGTGGGCACTCGAATTACAACAATTTAATTTTACCGTGCAGTATCGTAAGGGGAAACAAAATGTCGTTGCCGATGCCCTATCTCGTCAACCGTGTGATACCCTGAATGTTATAAACACTGACCCCATCTCGAATATGTGCCCTTGGCTCGAAAAACGCAAGAAACAAGTGGCGGAATCACCAAAAAAATACTCTGATTATAGTATTATTAATGGTCAACTGTATCGTCATTTTCCACGTAGTCTCAACGATGATGACTCTAACCCATGGAAACTTTGTGTTGCGAGTCCTCTAAGAAGCCGTGTACTACAAGAAAACCATGACATACCGGCGGCAGGTCACCTTGGTATACGCCAAACAAGCAATAGGATTGCTGCTCGTTATTACTGGCCTGGAATGTTTAGAGACATTAGCCGATATGTCCGTAAGTGTGAATCGTGTCAACGTCATAAGGTTAGCCAACAACGCCCTGCCGGCGAAATGCTGACCCGAATTCCCGAGGAACCGTGGGCGACAATATGCGCTGATTTTGTAGGCCCTTTACCCCGTTCAAAGCATGGCTGTACGATGCTTCTTGTGTTCATAGACAGATTTTCCAAATGGTGTGAGCTTGTACCGCTTCGTAAGGCTACATCTGAAAGTCTCGTGAAGGCATTTAGAGAACGTATCGTTGCCAGATATGGGGTGCCGAAGGTAATTATTACCGACAACGGTACGCAGTTCACATCACACATTTTCCGGAAATGTTTGGCTGAATATGGTGTGACACAGCAATGTACTGCCCCTTACACCCTCAGGAAAACCCCACGGAACGTGCAAATCGAACCATAAAAACAATGCTCGCACAATTTGCTGACAATCGACACAACAAATGGGATGATTTCCTACCCGAAATAATGTTGGCAATGAACACCAGCACATCGGAGGCCACGGGTTATTCTCCAGCATACCTTACCCAAGGACGAGAACCCCGGTTACCTAAAGCACTCTACGACGAAGTTACGGTAGGAACCGGCGCTCATAACCCACACCCCGATGTACGGGCCGAGGGGATGAAAGAAATCTTCGAATTAGTGAGGCGAAACCTCATGTCCGCGTCCCTAGATCAGCAGCGTCATTATAACCTACGACGTCGGTCTTGGAGACCCAAGGTTGGGGATCTCGTGTTGGTGCGACAACATCCCTTGTCTAAAGCTTGTGAAAATTTCGCAGCCAAGTTGGCCCCGAAATTTGGAGGTCCATACCTCATTAAAGGATTTGTATCCCCCGTAATAGTAGAACTAGAGAATTGTAAAGATAGAGAACCCCGTAGGACACACGTTAGCGAATTAAAACCTTATACAATTTGAACCTATGTGTTATTTACTTAATGTAGTACCCACTGATTAAACCAATTAACAGTTTTTTTTTTCTTTCTTATCTATTTTATTTAAATCTAGTCTTACTACTGAAATAAAAAGAAAAAAAATAGAGTCACCACCCAAGTTTGTATTGAAAAATACAGAAGTTACACCACCAAGGGTTAGCTGTTTCGAAAAACTGTCCACTCCCCTTTCAGCATCTTCAAAATCGTCATCCTCATCTTCACTATCGTCAACTTCTTCAAAATCGTCATCCTCATCTTCATCATCGTCAACTTCTTCAAAATCATCATCTTCATCACCGTCTTCAACAACGTCGTCATCATCGTCACCGTCAAGTTCTCGGACACCGAGTAAAGCACCAACGTCACCAACTCCAACAGCGCCGATTTCAACATGGCCTTCATCGCCGGGTCTATCAATTGATGCGCCAATATCCAAGTCATCCGTTACTATGCCAGCAACACCGGTTGGAAATAGTTCCCCAATTCCGGCAGATGGAATCTTTGGTGCAACAGACTTTGTTAAAGGAAGTGACCAGAACCATCTAGAACTACCGAATGCGGTGACACGTGCCATTGAAGAGGCTCTTAAGAGACGCAAGCCGCCCCAGAGGCTAAAATTTGTAAAGGCGGAAGATGGCATTAAATACCAAATCGCAATAAACAGGAGTGGAAGTTACAGCGTCGACATCTTGTAATTGGTCATTTGTTTGTATTTTTGTGAAGAGAGGCAATGTGACGAGCAAAAGTCGTGGGCACTTGTTTTTGCCTCACAGTAATTTAAGAAATAAATGAATTATATTTTTTTATTTTTTTTATTCAAATTTGTATTCAAATTTGTATAAACATTAGTTTGTATTGGTTACTATTTAAATTTGTCTAAACGTTATTTGTATTTAGTTTAAGTAACGCCACCTAGTAGTAAGTAGGGAAAACAAAACAAATATCAGTACACTTAGTTTGCAACCATGGTACAGTTACACCGCTGTGTATTAACTACTGTGTATGTATGCATGGTTGATCTGCCCTATAAAAGGAGAACATTTGTGAATAATCAGGCAGTCAGCCAGCAGCCGGCGAAGAGGTAAGATCTTATTTAGCTGTTTAGGGGTTATACCTCTTACAATTAAATAATATCTCAAACTCCGAGAATAGCGGTTATACCCACTCTCGTAGTTTGCCTTTTTTTCTGGTGAGATTTACTAAAGGTTTTATTAGTCGGAGAAGGGGTTATACCTCTGCCACCTAATAAAACTGTGGTAATTGAGTATTGGTGGGATTCTGTGGTTATACCCGTGCCCAGCTTACTCAATCATCTTCCCACTCCGGTACTCCCTCTTGTTGACGCCCGTGGTGGTGACGCGGTCAACGGAGAGAATCCCTGCGGACTAAGACGTAGAGAGTACTACGGGAAGCCTTTCCCCGTCATCGCCGTACCTCCGTGAGAGAGTACTACGGGAAGCCTTTCCCCGTCATCGCCGTACATCCGTGAAAGAGTACTACGGGAAGCCTTTCCCCGTCATCGCCGTACCTCCCCTCTTCGTAACAGTGTACTACGTCTGTCGGTGGCTAACGTCATAATAAAGTGTTGTGTTAGTGTATAAAATAAAGTACGATTTATAACGTTATAAGAAAAAGAAACTGTCTTTTTAATCCCCTGGCTTAAAATAAATTTTTGTAACGAACCCTGGGAGCCGCGAGCTCTACCCCAGCGTAAGGTGGAAAAACCTGTCGTTACAATGTGTTGCCGTGTTAATTTTGGTCACATTTTTGTTTTTGCACTTGCTTCCATTTCATACAATTCCTAAATAACTTGAAAGCTGACCGTTCCATCCGGTGATTTTATGTCACACTTTAATCACCCATTCCGCAAAGACTTTATTTTGTTTGTTTGACAAATTTCAGAATTTTTTGATCATCTCATTGGGATTTATTAAGAATATAATATGGAATAAAAATGTGATTATGAAAATATCTCTTATAGTTTTTCAGTACCTGCGATTTAAATTTTGCAATTTTCGAAGCTTTACTAAAAATGGAAAACGTTAAACCTTAAATCGTGAAGGTCAAATTTTTCAATATTTGGACGATTTTGATGAAACTTAAACAAAATATAACATGAAGTCTAGAATTTATAATAACATCGCAAAAATTAAAATTAACCTTTAATGGCGCTTGGGGTTAAAATGACCCCAAACTTTTAAAATCATAAAAAACCTTATCAATTTCAATAGTGCTGATCAAAATTTGATTTTTAAAGGAAGCAAACTTAAGAATATTGTAGTGTGTATATTAGAAAGCAGTAAGTTAATCCATTTTAAATAATTTTCACATTTTTCACCATACATTTTTAAACGCAAAATATTATATTATTTGTATTATTATTTGTTTATACCTGATTTTTACCTTAGTAACGTAATTAATATTTTAGTGTACTTTTGATTTATTAATATAAAAAAAGACTTGAATGATTCAGTTTATTTAATTATAAAAAACATTAAAATTAGCACCATTCTATTGACTGTATTTTTCGTGACTTTAAAATTTGAGTGTCATTTTAACCCCTAGTGCCAATAAGGGTTAATTTCCATTTTTGTGCTGTAATTATAAATAATAGACTTCATGTTATATTTTTCTTAAGTTTCATCAAAATCAGCAAAAAATAAATAACATTTCGCCATCTTTAAATTAGAAAATCCAAATATTGAAAAATTTTACCTTCACGATTTAAGGTTTAACGTTTTTCAATTTTAGTAAAGCTATAAGCGATATTTTCATAATTGTTATTCCCTATTAAGGACTGAGATCGTAAAATTCTTAACACACGTTTTTCATTAAAACTTTTAACCCAAGTATTATTTAATTTTTTTTATCAAGTTACCTTTGTAAATCATGTCAGTTATTATGTTTAATGTCAATTATGTTCATTTGTTGTTAATCTGATTAAAATGAGTGACTATAAAAAGGTCCGTACTAAAATTATTAAATATTTTCAACAAAACCCAACTTGGTCCAGAGTTATTATTTAAAAGCTTCAAGGCTCAAAAATTTCCTGAGGGAATGTTGAAGGAATGTTTAGGACCCAAAAGCAGACAAAATTTTCCAAAAAGTTCTTGGTATGGCAAGCAATATGCAGTTGCGGGAAAAAAGCCAAACATTTGTTACAAAGGGCTCTATAAATACCGAAATTTACATCAAGGAATGTTTACAAAAAAGGATGTTTCCATTCATAAGACTTATTAATGTGTCCACTTATTTTTGGCCTGATTTGGAATCTGTGACTATGGTAAGAAAGGTCTTGAGTGGTACAAGAATAATAATGTGGTATTTGTACCAAGAGAGGCAATTCCTCCGAACTTCCTGGAGCTGAGTCCAGTGGAGAGATATTGGGCTCCTGTTAAAATAGAATTGAAGAGCACAAAAAAGGTGTCCAAAAGTGTGGTCGATTTTAAACGGAGATGGACAACCTGTTCGAACAAAGTGACAGAAAGCTCTACAAACACCATAATGGAAGGGTTTTCGAAAAAGGTTCACAATTTCATCATTAATAATTAGAAATATAAAAATATTTTTTTTTTGTAAATTGTAACAATAATTTCAATCAAATAAAAAAAGATTCAAAACAGTAAGTTTATTGGTTTCATTTTTATTAACATATATGTATGTTAAACATTTTTCGATCTAAGCCCTTATTAAGGTTCTATAAGTCGATTGTTCGATTGTTCGAACAATCGACCTTTGCTGAAAAAAGTCGAAAAGTCTAAGTCGACTTTTTGGTCACAAAAAAGTCGAACATTCGATTAGTTATCACAAAAGTCGATATAAGTCGAATAGTCGATAAAAGTCGAAAAAAGTTGATAAAAGTCGAAAAAAGTCGACTTTTAAGATTGTTAAAAAAATTTTTAATTGCAACATTATACTAAAACAAAATATGCACAGAATAACATAATAATTTTATGTTATTGCAATTTGGTACACTTACATTTTTTCTAGTGTATGCAAAAATAAATAATAAGTAAATGTTCATAAAAAATGCTCTTTCTACATATTATATATTATCGCCTTAATACATTTAATTTTTATTGCTAAACATTACACAAGGCGCATCAATAAATGCAGAAACCATGTATTTTTTACAAAAAATGGTAAAAAGTGGAAAAAAGTCGAAAATAGTCGGAAAGTCGAAAAAGGTCGAAAAGTCGAAAAAAGTCGATTTAACTAAAAAGTCGAAAGTTCGAAAAGTCGACTTTTTAAAAATCGAAAAAAGTCGAAAGTTCGAAAAGTCGACTTTTTGTTTCAACTATAGAACCCTACAACTTCTAAAATGGGCTTGAATGTGTGGGTGAAAAAATATTGTCCTGCTCTCTTCATCTACATTACTCAAGCGTTTGATAAAGTATGGCATGGAGGTTTATTTTACAAATTGTTCGAACATGTAAGGAGACTTTTGAAGTCCTCCGCAACTCATTGAAGCTGGAGCTCACCTAGGCAGTATCCCTTGGGACCCTTTTTATATTTGATATAATCGTCTGATATGCCAACTAACAATTGCACTCATACATCAACATTTGCTGATGTTACTGCTATTCTATACATTCATGAAAACCCTCAAGAAGCGTCTCGTTGCTTACGAAATCACGTATTTGAATTAGAAACATGGTTAACACAATGGAAAATAAAAGTCAACGAGCAAAAGTGTACACATATTACATTTACATTGTGTACAAATTCATGTCCTCCCCCCAATAATTCAACAATCGCAAGTTAAATACCTCGGAATACATCCGATCGTCGCCTTACATGGAAAAGTCATATAGATGCAAAGTTGACTCAAATGAAATTGAAATCAATATAAATTAATTGACACATTGGCAGAAACTCTACGCTTAGTTTAGATTGTAAGCTTCTATTTTATAACTCGATCATAAAACCGATATGGTTATGGAATCCAGCTATGGTGCACGGCCTCAACGTCAAATGTTGAAAAAAATCCAAAGACACCAAAACAAGTTTTAAAGAATGATCACAGTTGTCTGTATATCAAAAACGCGAATATACACATAGATCTAAACATGTAGCAAATATTTAAAAAAGCTTGAAATCCACCCAAATCCACTGCCCCGCAACTATTAGATACCTAATCCAAAGACAAAATGGAAGAATGACAATTTAATCAGAGCAACAATGGATAAACAATTTTTCGTCCGGCACTGGCTGGACTAATTAAATTATAGTTATTACATATAAGATTTGAAATACTTGTTCTTAGTTCATTAAGTAATGAAGATACAAAAAATGAAAATGTAAAAAAACTTAGGACCATATATGTTTAGTTTCGTGTTTCTAGGTCCATGTAGAAAAAACTTAGGACCATATATGTATAATTTCATGTTTCTAGGTCTAAGTTCACTCATATACATATCAGCTAACTTTAATGTCGATAAGTTAAATAATTTAAAACACATATTAAAAAAATGTTCATTAAGAGAAATTACCAATATTAATTTTCCTCCTTGAACACCCGCCAAAAATGTTTGTACTACAGACATGTCTAAACGATTCAAATCTGCGTTAACGTACTCAAACAAATATGTGTGTTTAAACAAAACTACCAAACTGTTTACCCGAATTTTGGCCAATATACACCTTGGTACTCGAGTTCCAAATAATACACTTTAAATTAATTTTTGTATGAATCTAGGAACCAATGTTAAAGATTTTATCAAAATTGGCTTAATCATTTCAAATAAAATGTATTTTCCCATTTTTACCCCCATCTTTGTTACTTTTCATGTCCCCATTGCGGTGATAAAATTGTATTCAAACGTCAATTCTACGTAAATTTATAGAAAAACGTTTTTTATGAAAAAGTTCCAAAACTTAAAACAATTTGGGTTTGAATTTCCAAAAAGTACCAAAATCATGTTTGGTATTTTTTAATAAGTGAAGACTACGATTTAAAATTTATTTCTATTCTAATTGGAGTAAAGGATACATAAGGTGTCAAAATACATTTTTTACCCGATTTCTCCCCTAATTTTCGAAAAAGCACCAAACACCTTTCTGTTAAAATTTCATACTTCTAGCTTCTGTCGTTTGGGCTGTGCGATGATGAATCAGTCAGTAACTTTACTCATTTATATATATAGAAGAAATATACAGAAATATAAATTTAATGATTATTTTTCGCAGCAGTGTGGTCAAATAAAAAGTGAAAAATTAAATTCAATAAATGATTATAAAATTAGATTTGCAAGATCAAATTTATATTTTTTAGGTATTTATAATTGCCGAAAAATAATATTGTTTGACGCAAATTATTTGTTTGATTGTTTACTCTAAAAGCGAAAAGACGAAAAACTTCAAATGTTACGAAAAACTTCAAATGTTAGCTATGACCTTACCTTTAGTTTGTTTACTTACATTCAAATATAGAAAATATACATTTTATTTTTATTTGCACTTCGTTATTATTAACATGTACATATATTTTTATACCCTCCACCACCACAAGTGGTGAAAGAGGGTATATATAAGTTTGTCATTCCGTGTGTAACATTGAGAAATATTCATCTGAGACCTAACAAAGTATACATATTTTTGATCCTTATGAAATTTTAAGTCGATTGAGCAATGTCCGTCTGTCTGTCTGTGTAAAACACTCTCACGTCCAAAATACATAAGCAAAATTAATGAAATGTATACCAAAATGTTTATAATTTTTCTAAGCAGTTCGGTATTGAAAATAAATTGGTAGAACCAGGGTTATGGATCAAAACTTCCAAAAATTTTGATAATTTTCACATGATTTTTGTGACTTTTGGTAAATTTATTGCAGAGAATACAATGAAATTTTTCACTCATTATTTATATGATAAAAGAACAAATTCTGTTGAAAATGGAAAGAATCGGTCCATAATTACTCGTAGCCCCCATACAAATTTCTTCCCGAAATATGGTGCTATGGTATATAAATGCCCATAGAATTGCAGTATCCATACAAAATTAAGCAAACTAAGTTTTGTGCAAACAGAAATGCGAGACCAATTTTTTTGGATCGGGCACTATTTCCCCATAGCCGCCTATAAATTTTACTTCTGAAAATCACTTAAATACACATAAATATCTTATTTATATCGGTAGCAGGTTGAAATTCGACATGCATAATCCCCATGCACATGAAAATCTGTAGGGAATTTCATGAAGATCGGCCCATAATTAATTATAGCTCCCATATAAGGACCACTTCCAAAAAACACATTAATTTTAATAAATATCTAAAAAATATCGTTATCGAATTAAAATTTTACAGAGATCGTTAGTATTAATTCACAAATGATACTACTAGATTGTGTGAATATCGGTTCATATTTGACCATAGCTCCCATATAAGGTCCATTTCCGAAAACTACTTAAATACTAATAAATCTCTTATAAAAGCTTCTATCTGGTTAAAATTTCAAATAAATATTTCCCATATATACGAAAATTGATGTGTTGAATTTTATGAAGATTGGCCGATAATTGGGCATAGCTCCCATATAAGGACCACTTCCGAAAAACACATTAACTTCAATAAATATTTTAAATATATCGATATCGAAATAAAATTGTATACAGATCAATATATTGTATTCAAAAATTATACCACTGGGTTTTGTGAATATCGGTCCATATTTGACCATAGCACCCATATTAGCTCCATTTCCGATAATCACAATAATACCCATAAAACTCTTATAAATAATGTTATGGAGAAATATATTAAGCAAAATAGGCTTCAAATACATAGAAATCACATTAAAATATTTAATTATATCTTCCAAATAAGTCGTAACAGGTATAAGTTTCAAGTAGATTTGGTGACTATAGGTTCATAATTATATATATAAAGCTCACATCTGGAAAATTCATTAGAACAGAACAAAAATATACTTTTGAAGATTGACTAAATATATTTGTTTACCCTTTTTTACACTCTTTTACTTCACTTGTGGTGAATAAGGAAAATGTTGAGCCAATCGGTAATGTTAACCAATTATCAAGTATATATATTGTTAAATAGTACATTTTATTCCTATTATAAAATTATAGACTCTGTTGGAAATGGTAGGAATATGTATTATTTCAATTATAAATTGCTGAATTAAATAACATTTTTATACATTTTTAATAAAATATCTTCTGCGTAAACTAGTTTTTCTAACAATATATATAAAATACTACTATACTACTATATTTTAAATAAACTTTTACTTTGATTAAAAAAGTGGTTTTATTGAAGAAAGTACATAATTTGTATATAGTCCAAAATATAATCTATAATCTATAAAATGGCTTAAAAAGAAATTCGGTTATAGTCCACAAAAATTGTGCAACTGTATTTGTAGACTATAAGCGAAAACTATTATATTACATTAACATCGTGGGAATTAAGATTTAATAATATTTATCAGCCCAATCATGAATAAAAAATCCGATGGAGTCTTTTCCCTTTTCTCATTTTTCCTATTCAAATTAAGTGTTAACAATGGGAAATGGGAAAAAAACTCCCGCGGATTTTTTATTCATTATTGCGCTAACCTTCTGTTCTTTTAACGAATTTTAATAATAATAAATATTGTGATTTGTATTATGTGTAACTTCTTTTGTTGACGAAATGTAGATATAAGGTTTAGATAACATAGCTTAATGAGCTGAAATTAGTCATTATGAACACCTTGTTCCTTTCTGAATTAGCATGAAATTTTGAAATTGTGATGAAGCATATTAAAAATTATTTAATATTCTTTTTATAAATAGGTTCAACTGCAGAAAATCAAAAAGATGATAAAATAAACAAAGTTCGGGATGAATATGAGCGCAAAATTGTAACTATGCGAAATGAAATGAAAAAACTGCAACAAGCCCAAAGGGAACATGCGCGGCAACAGATAGAGATTATGGCACAAGAAACAAAACTACGAAATCTTCGTTCACAATTAAATGAACTTAAAACTATTAAGGTAAGTATCGTGGCACTTCCCAATAATCCGATCAAATTTAAACACAAGCTATTCATGTTAATTGTAATTACATTTTCTATAGAAATGTTTTAAAAATAACAAATTATCTATATGCATATCGTTTCAGTACATCATTTTTAAATGAAAATTTGTTCACGATATTAGATTCTCGGTTACAAGGATGATCTTTGAACATTGTTCTGTTAATAGCTAAATTATTTTTACACATAATTGTTTATTTTTAATTTTTTGTATAATACTACGTTCACAGTGGATCTGAAATCAAATGCTGTGGTTTATCATCATCATAATGTTTAACAGCCACCAATTACCAATAATGTAGACTTTTAACTTTTAAATTTTGATAACACTTATGGTAGAACAATTAATGTGAAATAGTTTGAAAAGCACTGGAAATGTAGTAGTTACCAATGATATAGTTGCTCCACATCTGAAAAATTAATAAAATGTACATTTTGTATGTATTTTGTCTGAGCTGCGCTACTTTGATACCCCACAGCGCCGTTCCTGAGTTTCTTTGCGATCCGTCTTCAAAAAAAAAAAATCTCGACTACACCTATGTGAAATTTCATGGCAATCGGATCAGCCAGTTAGAAATTATTTCCAAAATATTTTGATTCTGACCCACTGTGCATCTGTAGAAAGCACCATCATCAGGCCAAATTTATGCAGTGTAAGTCTGCATAGCTACTGCGGAGCCTCTCACTGTTTATGGTAAAGTAAATGTGAAATTAACTACTATGTCATTTATTTATTGTTGCCGATATTGTGGATGAGGTAATCATTGTTTCAGACTTCATGATTAGTTACGGCATTAAATAAGAAAGAAGATAAATATTTGGGGTATCGGGTAATTGCGCAGTTTTCAAGGCCTTTGGAGCGATAATAGCGATGGTACAAAAAAGTCATAGATTACGACAGCCGAATAATTTCGAAGTCTGAGAAGAAAAAATTGGATATAAATTTGAAATTTATAATCGAATAGTCCGATTTTACTAATTTCCCATGGCTATAGAAGAGGTGTATTTGAATTCGGGACACAATTTCATATTTCTTCATATATCAGTTATCTCAACTCCGTTTGTTTCAAATTTGCTAAAATCGGAATCAACACAAAGAGAAAACAAGTAAGAGAGCTATATTCGGCTATGCCGAATCTTATATACCCTTCACCAAATTATATTTTAAAATAAGATTAAAAAAAAAAATTTTGTCGAAATTTTTTTTTAAGTTTTCTCCAATTTTTTTAATTTATGAATGAAAAAAAAATATGACAAAAAAATGTTTTTTGTTAAAAAAAATTCGGGTTAAAAAATATTTTTCCCGATTTTGACCAATTGTAGGTCGAACTTATTATAGCCTTATATATATCGTTGCAATGGACTTTGAAATATCTATCATTAACGGTTGGCTTTTTTGGAATTAATTAATTTTTCAAGTTGTTGAAAGATCATATGTTTTTGTGGTGGCTATTGACACAGTCGAATAAAACGTACTTGTGTGTTATAAAAAATTTATTTTGCATATAAGTTTGTGGAAATATTAGAAAAATTAATTGAAAATCAAAGTTAAATACAGCAAACAATTTTATCCCTAAACTGCTGGCCACCACTGTATATAAATTCTTATTATAAATTTATAAAACAAATATTGAATAATTTACGTGAATTTAAATAAAGAATATATTGTAAAGCTATTATAAATCAAACAATTTTAGTAAACATTTCATCGATTTGAATTTTTGGAGTTGTTTAGCTTCTTCGTCAAAATCAATAGATGATTGGACATATATGGATCTGAAGTACACAACCAAATAGTGATAAGGTTTTTATAAGTACAATATCTGGAAATTTGTCTTGTGTTGTACTCGCGAAAGAATCTGTAGTCTTTGTTCCTTTTTGTTTGCGATTCTTCATATATATATCCTATTGTAGGATATAGTGCTGAATTATTTGTTCCCCACAAAATTTAATGAACATATAAGTATCTCAAAGAATATTTTTCTTTATATACTATAGCTGTTTTATTTGCGTACTATCCAAATTATTTGAATCTATCTTTCTGCTGCGTCCTAGATCTTGTAATATGATTTTAAATCGTCTAATTAATTCATGATCTACACCTGTGATAGATGCTGCTGTTTCTTTTGGAAAAAATCTCCTTGATTGACTTGATGACTTTTGGCATACAATGCAAGTTGACGAAAAATTTGTTTGGGTTAATGCTTGTGCAACTTTTCCATCAATCATTGTGAGACACTTTTTAAAATTTACTCCGATTTTCTGACTATCAAATTTAAATATTACTGGTGGAAGTACTTTAATCTTTTATTTTTTTAACTTCTTCAGTTATGACATCTTTTGTTTCATTCTAGAATGCAAATTTTAATGGTCTGCAATACTTTGTTTAATTTTTCCATACATAAATTTATGTTGCTCTACTAGTTGACGGTTCTAAACCAGTATAACCTTTTGTAAAGTGCAATGGAACGAATGATACCATAAATAAATTAGAATCTGATTAATTGTCTGCATTTCATTGCTTGTACTGTTTTTGACCAGAGGATCCATTACTTTCCCATTTAGAAACTAATGTAATGCTGCCATTTCCAAGTTTTTTCAAGTGATCAACATCAAGCATTTTTATCAATTGTTCGCTCTGCAGTATGTTCAAAAGATCTTGAATTTTTTCAGCTTAATTTAAAGTGATACTAATAGCAGTTTGCTAAGGTAAGCTTCTTTTTTGACAGAAACTAAATCTTGATACTCGGAAAAATCCCACAATTATTTTTATTGGTTCGCTTCCCCAATTTGTTATACTGATTTTTGGTCAATTTCAAATCCAAAAATAGTGCTAACGCTTATTCTGGAGTAAATTTCTTCAATTCGTGTAGGAATGTCTTTTAAAATCCTCTTTGTGCGCCTTGGGCACGCTTCTACTATTTTTTTAATTATTTTAAATTTTAGTTTCTTATTATGTGTTAAATTTGGTGCAAAAATTAATCCTTAATGATTCTCGGAGAAATGTCTTCATTGATATTTTTTAGCGTGCTCTTTCGAGATCTCTCACTATCTTTCCACTTTATTTGATAACTATTCGTGATGGCGTTTGTAGATCTTTTCCTTGCTTTGAAAGCTTTCATTGTACCGTTTTTTCAAACTTGCAGCAAAAATTTTTAATTTTTCTTTCATGTATTTCAATTTCATGCATCAATTCTTAAAGAATTGATGCACAGATACATCTTAATAGAAAATCTGGGAAAAATTATTAGAAGTGTTTTTTGAGTTAAATAATTAGTTTGATAGTTTTCGGATTAATTAGGCCAAAGTTCGAACCCAACTGATTTTGGTTGAAATTGGTTTATGACTTCGCCTAGCCCCCATACGACTTCCCCTCGGAATTGCACTTATATACTCATAAAAGTATTAATTATGCAACAATCATGATCAAATTTAGCAAGGATCAGTTTATGTACTGAGGAATCATGCTGTAAAGCTTTGTGAAAATCTCACCACATTTGCCCCTAGTCCCCGTATAAAGTTACTTTCTGAAATTCACTTCAACGTTCAGAATGAAATTAGACATGAATATGTTTATAAAAATCTTAATAATTTACCAAATTATATTATCATCGGTCCGTAATTGCCCCTAGGTCCTTCAAAAAATTAGTTTAACGTTCATAATTGACTTAAAAATTTAGTAAAGTGATGAAATTAGACATAAACGAGTTTTATATGAATCTTAATAATTTTACCAAATTTGATGAAGATCGGTCCATAATTGAACGTAGAAAGAATTCGTTTTTTTTTTTTTGAATTTGTTCTATTTTATGTAATATGAAGTGGTTATTTCTAACCTCAGCAGCTTCTTCTGACAATTGTCCAAGAATGACTGCTTTATTACAGTACCGCCATGAATAATCATGGACCCGTGGGGTGCCAATTGTAGAATTGCACATACATTTTGGCAGTTTTATGTGCATATTCGCAGTTTTCAATATTAATACGATGTACGCTAGTTATTTATTCCAATTTGGAACATCTACAAGTAACCCCATCACGTCGTTTTATTTTTTTTGGGTGGTTATCTTCCTTTCTTTAACAAGTAATTTTTCTTCGTCGCTCCTTGCTTGCCAGTTTTGAATTGCCAATTTATATGAACTATGAAGTATCGATTCTAAAAGCGTATGCGTGCTTGTAAAGTTGATAATACAAATTTCAAAGCATCTAGATTTGACCGCAAATGTAGCACCTCATTGTGAATTTTATGTCCGTTGCAGCATTTTAGACTTTTCCGTCGACCATTGTGAATAGCATCGAGTGATTTATTTTGTTAATCATAAACTGATTTACTATTTATTTGCAAGTTGTCAAACAACTTGTGCGTCTCATCAACATTGTTTATATGTGTGTATAATCGTTACATTGTACATAAGAGAATAAAAACAATAATAACAACAATAGTAGTAAGAATCACTCAAGAGAGTGTTGTTTGAGAATAAATGCAAGTTTAAGTATATAAAATTATTGGAGTAAATACATCGTATGATTTAACGGTTAAAATCTGGCTAAACAAACAGAAATGCAAAATAAGCAATTTTAAGAAAAATTAGGGTGACATCAAATAATAATTATTAGTTTGTTATAAATAAATAAAATATAATATTTTAAAAGACAATTTTAAAACATTGTCAACATTCCGCCAGCCTTGAACAGAGTATAGGAAGTTGAATCATCTTTTGGCAAGGGGTATATTTGTCACAGGTCTTCGATAAGTTGATGTTGCAGTTTGTTTCCTTGAAATATTCCTCGAAAATATCGGGGTTTAAAAAATAAAAATACAAATTAGTTTTTTCGGGTTTTAAATAAAATGGGGTTTTATTTAGTTTTTTCTTCAGGGGTTTATTGTTTTTCAGTACGTACCGTACGCTCGGGGTTTACAAGAGTAAGTGAAGTAGTTACAAAAATTGAGAGTAAAAATTAATTGAAAAAAGCGCCAAAGAATAAAAACATAGAACGGCCAATGAAAAATATACAAAATGGGTAATTTCTTTTTTCAAAAAACAATTCATTTCATTATAAAATTAAAAAAAAATAGCATATAAAAATTTAAACAATAAATTTTGTGGACTGTTATATGGCAGTGGTTGTTGCTGCTGATACTGCAGTTGTTGTTGTGGCATATACTGCGGTGGTTGTTGTGGGTGATTGGGTTGTTGTTGTTGTTGGTGACAACATTGTTGTTGTTATTGGGGTTGTGCACAGCAAAGATGTTGTTGTTGGGGTGCGCCAGGTTTCTTATTAGTGCCACGCTTCTTATTTTTTTCTCCTGCTGGAGGACCTTTGATCCTTGGGACCGTCGCTATGTTGAGGTTGTTGGGTTGCAGGGTTGAGCCCTTGCTTTGCCTTCTTATGCCGGTGGAGAAGGGTGTGGTGTTCGGACAAACACTCAATGCACCTCTCACGACTGGTGCATTTGTCCTTCATGTGAGAGTGTGCCAGGCAATTAAAGCAGTAACGATATTTTTTCACCGTTTCCCATCGTTTCCCAACCGACATCTTTCTAAATGCTGCGCATTTACGCAAAGCATGCTCACTCTTACATAAGCGACAGTCCCGAAGGGTCTCGTCTCGAGGGGCTTTCGAGTCCTTAGACGTTCCGGGGGCTTCTGCGGGTTTACGGTGGACTTCGAGGCGGCGATTCACACTTGGCATCTTGCTATATGGGTTAAATAAAGAAAAAAAGGGAGAAGAGAAGAAAAAATTAGTCAGTTTCTGACTTTGGCAAGAGAACAAGCTTCACTATGGGCCGGGTAAAAATGCCCGAAGCTGTTCTCACGTCCGCAGAGCGGACCTTACTGTCTTGCCCTACATGAGTCTTCTCTATCCTACCTAAGCGCCATTCATTCGGGGGTAAATTATCCTGTCGGATCACAATTAAATCTCCTACTTTTAAGTCCCTTTGTGGATATTTCCACTTAGTTCGCCGATGGAGTTCTTTGAGGTATTCCTCTTTCCATCGCTGAGCAAACTGATGATGGAGCACTTTGAGTTTTTGCCATCTATTAGCAATACTCAAAGCAAGATCGGAATGATTGGGTTCAGGGGGTGCCAAAAGAGGCGCTCCAATCAAAAAATGACCAGGGGTTAATGGGACTAAATCGAGGGGATCATCGCTCATTGCAGTTAATGGTCTTGAGTTCAGGCAAGCTTCAATACGGCTTAACATTGTTGAAAACTCCTCAAATGTAAATTTTTGCATTCCAGCAATTTTACGAAAATGAATTTTTACACTCTTAACGCCGGCTTCCCATAAGCCGCCCATATGAGGAGCACCAGGGGGAATAAAATGCCATTCAACTGGCTGAAAACTATTTCGTACAAGTACTTTTTGTCTCAATTGGAGTAAAAACTGCTTTCGGTTGACTTCGAGTAAATTAGCAGCACCGACAAATGCAGTTCCGTTGTCTGAGTAAATATGAGCAGGACAACCTCGACGTGAGAAAAATCGGGCAAAAGCTGCAAGAAATGTTTCGGTCGACATATCACCGGTTGCCTCTAAATGAATCGCCTTTGTGGCGAAACAAACAAAAACGAGAACATAACCTTTCGTTATTCGGCAACCTCTACCAATGTAGGATTTTATGTCGAACGGACCTGCGAAATCTAAACCAGTATGGGTGAACGGTCTCGATAGAGATGCACGTTCAGGGGGTAAAGCAGCCATAATCTGCTGACCGGTTTTCTTTCGGTAAATAGTACATTCCTTACAATTGAAAATAACTGTACGAATTAGATTCTTTAATTTCGGGACCCAAAACTCATTTCTAACTAATCTGAGTATTAAAGAATGGCCACCATAGACAGAGCACTTGTGAATATGTTCAACAAACAAACGGGTAAAACGGGCTGCATAAGGCAGAATTTTTGGGTAACGCTCATCGTAAGTTAAGCCAGGGGATCGAACTAATCGACCATTGATCCTGACAAAACCATTCGAGTCAATAAACGGGTTCAAAGTGAGTAAATTACTCTTGGAAGATATGGGTTTACCTTTTGAGAGTAAAGAATATTCGGGTATATAATTCTTTTGACATACTAGAACTAATCGATCACGAGTAAATCTCATTTCTGATTGGGTTAAATCTAAAGTGTTGTACAAGCATTTTCGGGTTTTCAAATACTGTAAACACCTGAACCAATACGAAATAATTCGCATTGCACGGGGTAAATCTAAAAAACGTTCCAGTATGTCAAATTTTTGTTCAGTCTGAACAGAAAAAGATTGAACTTCTAAATGTTGATGTTCGGTAACGGTAGGTTGTGGCTAGTATTCTCGCGGTTGTCGTAACCACGAGGGACCATGCCACCATAAGGGGTTGTCTACTAAATCTCGAGCAAGAGTTCCACGACTTGCGAGATCTGCGGGGTTATCTTTGGAGTCAACATGAAACCAATTTTCGTTACCTACTTTTTTTACTATGAGTGAAACTCTGTTCTTGACAAAGGTTGGCCAATGACACGGGGGTTTTTTGAGCCAAGATAAAACTATAGTAGAATCAGTCCACAAATAAATCTTTCTCTTGTCTAGATTTAACTGACTACACAAAGATTCTACCATGTTTGCCATCAAAGCCGCTCCACAAAGTTCTAAACGGGGTAATGTTTCAGACTTAACAGGAGCTACCTTCGTCTTTGCAGAGAGTAAATGTGAAGTGATTTCATTCGACGAAATACTTCGAACATAAAGAGCACAGCCATAAGCCTTCTCTGAAGCATCAGAAAATGCATGAAGTTCAATTTCATGACTCGGGTGAAAATTAACCCATCTTGGAATGTTAATTTTCTCAATATTCGGGTAATCATTTAAAAATGCGCGCCATTGCACAAGGGTTAAGGGTTTTAAACTTTCATCCCAATCTGTCTTGTCTTTCCATATTTGTTGCATTATAATTTTCGCAACAATAATTTTTGGGGAAAGCCAACCGGCGGGGTCAAATAGCTTAGCTATTTCCGACAAGACAGCACGTTTTGTCACAATATCCCGGCGTGGCTGCGATATGAGTCGGAAGAAGAAACTGTCAGTATCAGCATTCCATCGCAAGCCTAGGGTTTTTGTTGTGCTAGCATCTGCAAATTTTAAGAAGTCTGCATCAAGCAGATTCTCACGGGGTAAATCTTCTAAGAGGCGTATATGATTGGCAGTCCATTTTCGTAAAACGAAACCGGCCGATTCGAGAACATGGGTGAGTTCAATACGCCTCTCAAAAGCGTCTTCTAGCTCATGTGAGCCAGCAAGTACGTCATCGACATACATTTGGGTTTTCAAAATTTGAGATGCTAACGGACTTTGGGGTTCACAATCGTTGGCCAATTGTAAAAGAGTTCGAATCGCTAAATACGGTGCACAATTCACTCCGAATGTTACTGTATTTAACTCATAGTCCTTTATATCAGCTTTGGGATAATTGCGGTAAAAGATCCGCTGAAATTGTGTTTGTTCGGGATGAATTAAAATTTGGCGATACATTTTCTCAATGTCAGCGTTAAAAACGTAACGAAAGAGTCGCCACTGAAGGATTAAGACCGTAAGGTCTGCCTGTAAAACAGGACCGGGGTATAATATATTATTAAGGCTTACGCCATTGGAGGATGGGTTTGAGGCGTTAAATACCACACGGAGTTTGGTGGTCAAACTATCGGGTTTAAATACTGCATGATGCGGTAAATAATAATTAGTCGCTTTTGAATCAGAGGGATTAACTGCTTTGATATGTCCCATTTCAAAATACTCGCTAATCACAGTGTCATACTGTGATTTCAATTCGGGGTTTTTTAAAAGTCGAGTTTCATTTCTCATGAACTGGGACAAAGCACTATGTCAAGAATCTCCTAATGTGACTTCATTATAAAACTCTCGACGAAAGGGGAGTGAAACTACATAGCGACCATCAGGGTTTCTATAGGTAGTAGTCCGGTAAAGCTCTTCACAAATTTCTTCGCTTTCGGACCATCGTGTCGCTTGTGGAACTTCTTCAAGTTCCCAAAAACGAGCAAGTTGGGCGTTCAGCTCAACTTGGTTGCAAAACGTTGCAAGGGTATACATAGGTTCCGATTGAAATACTTCACCAGTTACTATCCAACCGAAAACAGTTCTTTGGGCGATCAGGTTGCCATTCGGATGCTTTCTAACATCCGAAGTTAAGATTTTTGGATAAACATTTCCTCCAAATAGGATATCCATACGGGTACACATGACGTCGGTCATGGTAATATCGGGAAAACTAGTGTTTACAATATTTGTAAGGGTACATGAGGCAACCGACCGGTAATTTTCTCAACTACAATACAATCATTAAGAGTTCGTTGCAGATTTTTAATATTCGGGCCTGTTTCTTGGGTAATGGGTTTAATACTCAAAAGAGTTCGAAGCTGTTCATTTATAAGAGCATCTTTGTTCTCATACGTATCAACTAACTTTTTCCATGCCACTGCATAGCCATCATTAGTTAATGGAACAGTTTGTATGACATCATGAGCGTCTTTTGCAGTTTTCTGCAGTAAATAATACAATTTCTGTACTGGGGTTAAACGAGGGTTATTGCCATACAAAGCTGAGAACATGTCTCGGAATGAAGGCCAGTTCTTATAGTCACCATAGAAAATAGGGGTATCACAAGGGGGTAAATGAACAAATGGCATTGAATTTATTCCTTGATCAATGGACTTTTCTGCCTGAGCAGCGGTTTTTAAATTGTCCAAATGGGTTGTTATCAAGGAGATACCACGAGTATAAGTACTATAAGAAGCCATATATCTGGACTTCACTTCAACAATCTGGGGGGTTTTCAATTGTTCAGCCTCGATCAACAAAGTATCGTATGCTGAACGAACAGCTTCCCATAAACGGGTTAATTCTTTTTCGTGGCTACTTAACGAACCAATTCGATGTTCGCCGACGGGTATTATCGAAATATGAGCCTCGAATTCTGCCAAACGATCGGCATTACGAATCAATGCGGACATGTCCATTTTTGATCTTAAAAAATATCGGGTAATTTTGAAAAAAAGCAAGAAAAAATCGAGTAACAAAATTTAAATATAATCAAATTGGGTAAACTTGATTAAAAATTCAAAAAAATAGACAATTTAATCTTTATAGAATTTAAAATTGAAATTTATCACGATTGTGTGGTCTGAACTATAGAGTGAAAATCGAAAATCGACAAAAAAACGAGTAAAAGTTTCAAAAAATTCAAAAATATTCTTAAAAAGATGCCAAATTTCAAAAATAGTTGGGTTAATAGGAATTCACGGTGTAAATTCCACAAAAATAATTAACCCCTTATTGTAAAATATTAAATAAGAAAGTGAATTTACACGTTGTTCGTTTTTTCTTTGGATACAAATTTTCAACAAAATTGGGTAAATATTATGAAAAACAATTTTCTGTAGTGTAAATGCACTTTCAATATTAAAAAAAGGTATAAAAAATGTTTGATATACACTATTACTGCAAACGAATAAACGGTTACTCACTTTCGAATAAAATTAAATAATTAATTTTCACAAAAATAATTATTTTCCAATTATATTTTTATTCACGGGTTAAAATTTGATTTAAAAATGCACAATTAATTTAGTACCACGGGTTAAATTCAAAAAAAAGAGTAAAAAATCACTTTTTTACAATAAATTACACTGTAACCGGTTTATTCGCACGATTAAAATATTGCAGCACTAGCGTAAGTGACAATATAAAGCAAAAGAAACAAAATAAAAAACAATCAACAATTGCACTATAACTTTTTTACAATGTTATTATTGTCTTATTACAATAAATAACACACACTCTCACTTTATATTAGGTTTGGGTATAAACAATTTATTTTTCTTTTTGTTATTTATTTAATATTAATAAAAATATCACAAATAAATATTCACAAATAATTTAATTTTTATTTTAATCGCGTGTCCGTCTGTTTTTGTTTACAATAAAACTAACGAGTAAATGTTTTTCTTCTTTATTATCTTTTGTGCTATATTCGTGTATATCAGCACAGTTGAGTAAAATACGGTTTTTTCACTTGTTGGTTATTCTTTAGCTTTTTATAAAAACACTTTTTATTGTCACTTTTTCTATTTGTTTTATTCACTTTAAATTGAATAACAACGTACCTTTTTTCCTTAGGGCTTTGTGAGTAAGGGGATTTAATTTTAAATTTCCAAAAGACTTTGGGTAAGGGAGAAATTCCTGGGATTTCTGAAAATAAAAAAAATTTCATGAAATATTTCAAGGCCTCGGGGATTTTTATCCGGTTCGAAGGACCAAAATGTTTCCTTGAAATATTCCTCGAAAATATCGGGGTTTAAAAAATAAAAATACAAATTAGTTTTTTCGGGTTTTAAATAAAATGGGGTTTTATTTAGTTTTTTCTTCAGGGGTTTATTGTTTTTTCAGTACGTACCGAACGCTCGGGGTTTACAAGAGTAAGTGAAGTAGTTACAAAAATTGAGAGTAAAAATTAATTGAAAAAAGCGCCAAAGAATAAAAACATAGAACGGCCAATGAACAATAACTGCCGTTCTACACTGTGCGCATAAACACAGTTTTTACGGTAGCAACTCTGACATGACCATCTGAACCAGCATGGGTTTCAATCACACGACCAAGTCTCCAGCAAGTGGGTGGTAAATTATCTTCTCGTAGCAAGACGACATCATCGATTTGAAGATTTGGTTTTTTATTTAGCCATTTCGCTTTAGGTTGCAGGGACAAGAGATAATCACTTGACCAACGGGACCAAAAGTATTGCGACATCTGTTGAATAAGTCTCCATTTAGAAATAGCAGACGTCTTTAAAGGGGTTACATCGACTTCAGGCAGAGCATTTAGGGGTCTGCCTATCAAAAAATGTCCTGGGCTTAAATAAGGCAAGTCGTCTGAGTCGGCTTGGACTAGTGGTCGTGAGTTCAGTATTGCCTCGATTCTTGTTAGCAGGGTAGATAGTTCCTCAAAGTTCAGGGTAGCTTGACCAACGGTTCTTTTTAAATGATATTTTATACTTTTCACCGTTGACTCCCATGCACCTCCAAAGTGTGGTGCCGCAGGTGGTATGAAGTGCCATTGAATACCTTTAGTAGATAGAAAATTTGAAATATTATTATTAAATTCAAACTTTGTTACCGCTTTGTGAATTTCTCCCAATTTTTTAGCAGCGCCTTGAAAGTTGGTACCGTTGTCACTGTGTATGTGACCACAGAGACCTCTTCGTGCCACGAATCTGTCTAGAGCAGTTAGAAAGGCATCAGAGCTTAGATCGGTCACCAGTTCGAGATGCACAGCTATAGTGACTAGGCAGATGAATACAGCGATGTATGCTTTAACTATAGGAGATTTGCGTCCATTATGTTGTTTATACATTATGGGACCTGCATAGTCACAACCGACTTCATAAAAAGGAAAGGCAGCATTGACACGAAACTTGGGAAGGTCGCCCATTAGTTGGTCGTTGGCTTTGGCACTGTAGCGTTGACAGACTGCAGAATTATTACAGATGCGTTTAGCTAGTTCACGTACACCCACTATCCAAAATCTTTGTCGCACTGTAGCGATGAGTAGAGTTATCCCAGCATGTAAATTCCTCAAATGGCAATCATGAATAATTTTATAGGCAATAGGGCTGTATTTATGTAGTATAATTTGATGCTGACTGTCATATGGTAAATCAGCTTTATTAAGCCTGCCACCTACTCGCAAAATTCCATTGCCATCTAGAAAGGGGGATAGCCGTTTTAGTTTTTTACTCGTCACAGGGATCATTTTCCGAACCGATGACAGGACATCAGCGAAATCAGATTCTTGGTAGTATTTAAGGAATTCATTTTCAGCATTTCTTATTTCATTCACCTGAAGTGGTAATTTATTTTTCGATTTGAACCGAAAATTGTTGTATGCTCTATAAAAGTAAGCAAGAGCGCGGACCATACGAGTGAAACGTGACATTCGATCATTTAATTTTTCAAGAACATTCAAAGATAGTGTTGTAGTCAAAACAACCTGTTCTTCTAAGCGTAATTCTTTAGTAGTTTTGAATTCTTTGACAGTATTTGGCCACTCAGTTGAGTCTTTTAGTAGAAAAGACGGCCCTTGAAACCACATTAGATTGTCAACGAGATAGCTAGATCTAACGCCTCTACTAGCACAATCAGCTGGATTTAATTTAGTTGGAACATATCGCCACTTGACATCAGGAAGTGTGTCCAGAATATACCCAGTTCGATGACCAATGAAAATTTTCCATTTAGTGGGATGTGATGATAACCAGGCCAACACAGTTTTACTGTCGGACCAGCATACAATATTATTTTTGTTTATATGCACGGGCATATACGGGCATTAAATATTCAAAAATTTGAGCCAAAAGGTATGCAGCACACAGTTCTAGCCGGGGAATTGACACCATAGTTATTGGAGCCACCTTTGTTTTAGCCATTACTATGTTAGAAGTAATTTCACCATCTGCTGAAGTTTTACAACAATAGACGACCGCTGCATAGGCTGCACTAGACGCATCACAGAATCCATGATAAGTAACGTGGGTTTCTGTAGAGAAAATAATTCTGGGAATATTAATATGATTCAATAAATTAAATTCAGAAAACAGCTGTTCAGCTATAGTTTTAATTTCAATGGGAAGCTGGTCGTCCCAGCCAACACTGGTTAGCCGCAGTTTTTGCATAATTATTTTAACTGCTATTATGACAGGGGAAATCCAGCCAAGGGGATCGAAGATTTTTGATATTTCAGATAGAAGTTTTCTTTTAGTATCAATGTAGTAATTAGTAGTTTTTACTTTATAAGAAAAGCAATCAATGGCAGGATTCCATATAACACCGAGAAGACATACAGTAATGTCAGTAGGTATGTTTACAATACTCTCAATTTTATCGTCGTCAGGTATGTTAGTTAAAACTTTACTCTCATTAGTTGCCCATTTTCTTAACCGAAAGCCGCCAGCCGCCAGCCGCAAGCAACTGGTTTAATTCTTCCGCTAGTTTTTGGGCATCATTTATAGTGTTGGAGCCAGCCATACAGTCATCAACATAAAAACAGGTTTTTAATGCTTCACAAGCTAGTGGATAGCGCTCACTCTCATCTTTACTTAATTGTAAAAGAGTACGTATTGCCAGATAGGGAGCAGAGGGGGTACCATATGTCACCGTAGTAAGCCTATAGTGCCTTATTTCTTCAGTAGTGTCATCCCTCCACAAAATTCTTTGATAATCACGATCGCACTCTTGAATATCAATCATGCGAAACATTTGTTTAATATCAGCAGCAAAAACAAATTTAGTATACCTATAGCGTAATAGGACTGCCATTAGGTCTTGTTGTAATACGGGACCTCTTAGTAAATGATCATTTAGAGAATGTCCATTTGATGATTTGCTAGAACCATCAAAAACCACACGAAGTTTTGTGGTAAGACTAGAATCTTTCAACACAGCATGGTGTGGCAAATAGTACACTTTTGCGTCGGGCCGATTAATTTCATTTTTAGGAACAATTGTCATATGGCCCAATGAAATGTATTCATTCATAAATTCAGAGTAAGCCTTTTTTAAATTAATATTAGATTTAAACTTACGTTCCATAGAATTTAGTCTTCTTAAGGCTCCAGTGTAGGAGTTGCCCAGCTCAGGGGTTTGCTTAAAGGGCAATCTAACTGCATATCTTTCACTTCGAGTTGTTGTAGTGCAATATAAATCTTCCGCTAATTGATCTTCAGCCGCTAAGGATGGCTTTTTATTATTATTAAGGCTCTCGACCTCCCAAAATAATCTTAAGGTTTTGTTAAGATCATCAACTTCACAAATTTGACTAGTTGCATTACACACAGTGACTGATTCGTCCATAGTACAACCGCTGCAAATTACCCAACCAAATGAGGTATTTTGAGCTAATAAATTACCTTCCTTTAAAATCCTACCCTCTCTTATTAAGGAAAAGAAATAGTCAAATCCAATTAAAATATCAATTTCTTTGGGCAAATAAAATTTATTATCAGCCAGGGGGAGGTCTTTGATCTCTTCCCAGCAAGTAATTTTTAAATTTACACTTGGTAATTTAGAGGTTAATTTTGTTAGTATATGAGCCAGCATATGAATAGTTTCGTCTTCGTAAATAGATTTTACTTCTAATTTGACAGTTCCTCGGGTAGTTCCAGCTTTATTATTGCCCAGTCCACTTACAAAGATTTTATTTGGCATTCGGGGCAGCCTTAGCCTTTGGGCACATTTTTCTGAAAGTAAAGTGTTTTGACAAGCTGAATCTAATAAAATATTACATGTTTGATAATATCCCATATTATCTTCTACAAACACCCTGGCGGTTGGTAAGAGCATATTAAAACAGTTTACCTCTGAAGATTCAACCAAATTTACCTTTGTATCAGCAGCAACTACAAATGTTTTATTTAGGTCTGATAAACTTGTTGAGCTAGCAACTGATTGATCTGGTTCTGGCTTAATTACAGCAGGCATCTCACTTACAGTTGTTGACGGCTTTCGGTCAATGTGGATTAGAGAGTGATGTTTGCCTTTACATGTTTCGCAAACATGTTTCGAAGGGCAATCGTGTACGCCATGACCTGGTTTCATACAATTGTAGCAGTAAAACTTTTCCTTTAAAAATTCTATGCGTTTAGTAACATCTAGTCTATTGAATTTGGGACAATATGATAGATGATGGATTTGTCCACAAACAGCACAGGCTTTTTTCATGGTGTTAGTGTAAGCACGATTATGGCGCACAACTTTAGTATTGAATTTGATTGATTTCTCCATAGTCGATGGCAGCGTTTCCAATGCGTCACAGCGTTCATTTATGAATGTGAAAAATATGTCCAGTGAAGGAAAAGATATCTTACCACTGTACTCAGCCCAAGCTTGTAGGGTACCTCGATCTAATTTTTTACATAGCAAGTTGATCAGCCAAGGATCTCTTTTTTTCAGCGTCAGGTCCTTGAGCACGAAGACCGCGAATTACCTCATCAGCGACATTTGACAATTTTCGCAGTTCCGTAGAACCCTCAGTTTTAGAAATTTGTAAAAATGTCTCAATTAACGAATCCACAACCAGCGAGGGTTTGTCGTAACGCTCTTGTAACTTTTTTAAAGCCTCATCATAATTTTGATCCGATACTGGCAGATGGCGAATAAGATTTGCTGGGTCATCTTTTAATAATCCCTTCAAGTATTGAATTTTTGGGCCGCAGACAAATAGTGGTTGTTATGGATGGAGCTATTAAAAAGATCGAAGAACGATTTAAACTCTGAATATTTGCCATCAAATACAGGAACGTTGAGTTTCGGCAAGCGCACATCAGCGACATTATTGGATGTATTCATCGTCTGTGACACCGAGGCCTGTGATGTTGGTAATTGTAAGCTAGACAACTTTTCTAGTAATGCAGTTTGAGTTTCGACTAATTTTTGCATAGCATCCTGCTGAATAGTAGTCGAATTCATGGCATCTAAATTATTGATACGCAGCTTGGCATCAATCAACTCACAACATTGGCTTTTAATTCGAAAATATTTCGTTTCAAATTCTTCATATTCATTTTCACGGTCAGTCGTTTGTTCACCTTCAGCAGACATTTGTATGTCCAATGCTTGAAATTGATCATAAATGGTATCTAGTTTTTCTAAACGAGCGCGTAATTCGAACAGCGAGGTTTGATCACTAGTAGCTTGCAACACAAAATTTTCTATGCGTGTAGCCGTACGCTTTAGATGTGCCCGTTTGTTTTTGAGAGTTTCCAAATTACTCATTTTACACTTCTTTATTTTTTAATAGTTCAAAATTTAATTTTTTTTCTCAACAATAATATTTTATTTTTCACAACAAGTTTAATTTTTCCTCGCAGCTAAGGCATTCATGGAACACTAAAGTTATCTCCACAACAGTATAGTTTTTAACACAAAAATATTGTTTTATTGAAGCACAGTCAATCAACAGCCAATTGTATATTTTTAATTTTCTTGCAGCTGGGCACATACTTCACTAAAGAAAAAATAAATTCTTAAAGCTGCATACATAGATGTATGTGTAACTAAGAACAACTATCACGTCGGGGTCACCAAAAATGTACGCGAAAATTAAAAGATGTCAATCGGCTGGTTGTTAATCATAAACTGATTTACTATTTATTTGCAAGTTGTCAAACAACTTGTGCGTCTCATCAACATTGTTTATATGTGTGTATAATCGTTACCAAGGCGAATTTATACAAGGTGGTGGCAGTTCTACAAAAACAACAATTGGTCTTAACAAATGTCAAAAAACAAAAATGAAAAATTAAACAAATATGTATTAAAACTTAATATAGTGTTGATAATTGAATAGTGAGGGCTTTACTTATTTATGTAAAAAATAAATATTTTGTTAATAAGCTTAGAATATGAAGATATTTTAATATAAACAAAAGCTTTGACAACTGTTAGAACCAAAAAGCGAAAAAAAAAGTTATCAGCTGATTGACTGACTCCACCTTGTATAAATTCGCCTTGATCGTTACATTGTACATAAGAGAATAAAAACAATAATAACAACAATAGTAGTAAGAATCACTCAAGAGAGTGTTGTTTGAGAATAAATGCAAGTTTAAGTATATAAAATTATTGGAGTAAATACATCGTATGATTTAACGGTTAAAATCTGGCTAAACAAACAGAAATGCAAAATAAGCAATTTTAAGAAAAATTAGGGTGACATCAAATAATAATTATTAGTTTGTTATAAATAAATAAAATATAATATTTTAAAAGACAATTTTAAAACATTGTCAACACTATTATTTTCAATTGTGAATTTTCGTTTATATGATGATTGGTGCCATCCATCACTGCCCCATATACTTTATTAGTTCCAGAAAATTAAGTTCCTCATAGCCCAACTGCTGTAAAACCTCATCAAGGTATAAACATAATCTTGTTGCTGTGTGGTCGAGGAGAGATTGCAGCTTCACTTCCTTTAATGTCTCTGTTACTGTTGTGGCATCTTCATTGGGATAACAAAATTCTTTAATTTGAAAAAATGTACCGCTGAAGCACACCGATTGCTCACCAAAGCTTATGGTGAATTTGTTCCATCGGTTTCAACGTGCGAGAGATGGTTTGTGCGGTTCGGAAGTGGTGAAAGACAAAAATCGCCCAGGTCAGCCAAAAATGCTGGAAGCCCAAGAAACTACTCGCATCAGTTCATATCATTCAAAAAGTTGTTAACTCTAAAACGAAACACCATCTTCTACGGAATGTTGCATACCAATTTTTTATTTTTGAAAACAAACACAAACTGCGAAGCGTTTTGCTTGTCTGCAGATACACCCAGAGTCTCTGGCAGGAATCGAACCCGCAACCCCCAGATTGATAGTCCAGCACACTATCGTGTAGTCTATCGGGGCATCCTAAATTAAATTTGAATTTAAAAAGTAAATTCATGATGTCTTTCGAATTAGAGATTGGCGGCCAGACAATTGAAGTAAGCTACCAATTAGTGCTAATGATGATAGATGAAAAAGTGATCCAGGCTTTGACTGGCACAAACCACATCAAGCTACTTAAACCTAGTCCCGGAAAAATCATTAGATAATACTGATGCATGGATCACATACTAAAAATCAGTTATCATTTTGGAGTCGCAGGATCAATAAGACACAACGGTACCAGTACGGAGTAATAAGTTAAAAAAAGAAACATGTTCAGGACGAATTTCTCAAATATGGGTTGATTATAGATCAACCAAAACAAGGATCAGGCCATACGAATGATGGGAACACAGCAAGAAGATTATTTTTAGATCCCAAGACAATCTGAAATAACAGGTGTTGATATAAAACTATTTCAAATTGATGCTAGAAATATGTGGGCAACATTTCACAAAATCGTTTGGTGATCTATCAGATGAAGTCCAGGAAGAAAAAGAAATTAGGATTACAGATTTTATAGCATTCGAAGTCAATGAAAAGTAGAATCAAAAGAGCAGCTAGAATATAATAATTATAACTTTCTTTTATTATTATTTAAATATAAAACAAAATGAACATTAAAAAATGTTTGGTTATTATTAAAAATAAATGTTATACCGTAATGTTATTTAAATAAAAAAACAAAATAAACATTAAAAAATCGTAATTCTTTTGTCCAAAAAGAACTGATTCTAGTGGAACCTGTTCTTGAATTGATACTGTGGTAACCTGTTCACAAAATTATACTGCGTATTATTAAAAAAGTAAAGGTGATTCCAAAAACAAAAAATCCGCAATTTTCGTACTAAATGCTATAAAAAAATTAAAAGTTCAACTTTAGCCTTAAATTTCACAACAGCTTCTAAACCGATTTTCATGAAATTAGGTTAGGTTCGGTTCCATGGGCAGCCGCTCCTCAAGCAGCTCACTTGGGTCCATTCAAATCTGATCCCTTTGTGATACCCAAGGGGTAGACAGCAGGGTATTTACAATACTTCCGTTGCCTCCAGATTAAACCAGCCAGATTCCCGGATGAAGGAGTAGATTCGTCTAAGATTCATCGTTGATAACTCATCCAAGCATGATAGGAATGGAGATCCTAGGATGCGTTCCCTCAGGTTTGTCAGAGCCGGGCATTGGCAGAAAAGGTGATTCACAGTCTCTTTCTCTTCTTCATTATGGCAGCTTCTACAGTAATCATTGTACCGTAGGCCCATTCTTCTAGCGTGTGCCCCAATTAAACAATGTCCTGTAATAAAGGAGACAATTAGCCTTATTTGCTCACGACGGTAATCCACAAGTAGATTCGTCCTGCTGGCATCATATGGGGGCCAGGTCGACCTCGCTATAGCACAGGAAGGTTCATTAGTCCACCTGTTTTGTGCAGTCTCATATAGTATCTGCTGACAGCCATCTTGCATTTAACAAGGGAGATACCAGAAAAGGGGTCGATTGCCTCATCATTCAACATCGCAGCCCTTTTGGCCAGAGCGTCTGCTATACAATTACCCTGATTTCCATCGTGTCCAGGGACCCATATAAGCGTTATCCTAGAATGTCTCGCTATCTCATTTAGGGATACCCGGCATTCCTCGGTTGTCATGAGGACACCCGCTATTCCGTTAACGGCAGCCTTGCTATCAGTAAATATACATATATCACCAGATATTCGATAATACCTCAGCCAGTTGGATGCACGTTTAATGGCAGTAATTTCCACCTGAAGAGCAGTACTGAAGTCAGGTAGCCTAAAGAAGGATTTAATCACAAAGTTTTCAATATAGAAACCTCCACCGACCCTGTTTCCCCTATTAGAGCCGTCAGTGTATATCCTTATGACATCATCAGGGGGAAGGAGTCCGCTATGCCATGAATCCCTATTCGGGATGATAATATGGAATTGCCTATCGAAAAAAGGTTTTGCGATGCAGTAATCAACATTACCATGTATGTGCCCATAGTAATTCAATATCCTAGAGTGTCCAAGGTCCTTGCCAGACCACGAACATCCAGCATTTAGCCTCACAGCAGAGTTGAGAGCCATTTGTATCACCATCAAATCCAGTTTAAGATAGTAAAGAGTGCCTTAAGGGAAGTAGACCTTATAGCGCCCGAAATCAGTATCGCTACAGTCCTTAGTACTCGTTCGACGGCCTTTCGGTGAGTAGCATTGTCCAAAGCATGCCACCACACTAATACTCCATAGAACAAGATGGGTTTAACAACTGCTTTAAAGATCCAATTGATACCCTTTGGCATAATACCCCAGTTAGTGCCAATTGCCTTCTTACAGGAGTAGATGGCCACATAGGCCTTATTAATCCTGTTTTGAATGTTTAAATTCCAGGACAGTCTCTTATCTAGAATGATGCCGAGATATTTCGCATTATCCCTGATCTCAAGACTGATTCCATTCAGTCTAGGTAGTCTAAAGTCATCGATCTTATACCTCCTAGTGAAGAGAACCAGTTCCGTTTTTTGGGGGTTCACACTAAGTCCACTCGATATGCTCCACTAACTCAGTGTACTTAATGCAGACTCCATACAGCTGGATATTGTATCCAGAAATTTACCAGATATTAGTACTGCAACATCGTCAGCATACGCGACTGTTTTGATCCTTCTGTTGTCCATCCTGACCAACAGGGTATTCATAGCCAAATTCCACAGAAGTGGAGATAGTACACCACCCTGCGGGGAACCACGATTGGCCACTCTTGAAACATTTGTGGCACTTATGACTCTATAACCAAGTATCACTCCGACTATTCGGCGTACACATTGATCAACCCCAAGTTCATCCATCGCAGATAGGATGGCGTCGGGCCTGACATTATTAAAAGCCCCCTCAATATCGAGGAAGGCCACAAGTGAATACTCCTTATGTGATAGCGACTCTTCAATGGAGCCGACTAACGAATGTAGAGCTGTTTCCACAGATTTGCCCTTGGTGTAGGCATGTTGGGATCTAGAGATGAGTTCCTTCGGAATGGTCATTCTCAAGTATACGTCAATTACCCTTTCTAGGGTTTTCAGCAAAAAGGATGCAAGAATAATTGGTCTGTAGTCCTTCGGTTTGGTATGAGTCGCCTTAACTCCTTTAGGAATAAAGATTACTCTACACTTCGTCCACCACGTAGGAATATAGGTCCATCTGATACACGCTGTGTATATATTAATGAGCCATGGTATAAATATTACTTCACTTTTCTGAAGATCAGCAGGGATGATACCATCCGGCCCGGGGGATTTAAACGGGCCGAAGCTTTTGATAGCCCACTGGATTCTTTCCCTATTCACTGGAACAGAGTTATCACACGGAGCAGCGTAATCAGGAGCCCTATTAACACTCTCATCGTCGACTGGAAGGCAGCCTGGGAAGTGAGTGTCCAATAGGACCTCAAGAGTTTCCTTACTATCCAGAGTCCATCTACCACAGGGTTTCTGAATATAGCTAGGTACAACCGGAGAGGTTGATAGAATTTTACGTAATCGGTTAGTCTCAGAGGATCCTTCCACGCCGCTACAGAAGTCCCTCCACGCTTTTCTTTTCGCGTTCCTCGTAAGGTTCTTAAAGTGATTCACAGAGGACTTGTAAGTCGACCAGTTACCCAGCCTCTTTGCCTCGTTGAACAGTCTACGATACGTCCTTCTGGCGTATGCTATTTCAGGATTCCACCAGGGAGGCTTGTTCCTACCCCTGCAAATATTTGGCTTACAAGCCGAATTAGTAGCGGATTGGAACGCTTCTGTAAGTGTCAATATCCTCCCTACTTTCAATAGAGGGCGGGTCTGGTAAAGACCGAGAGAGTATATCAGTTTGCAACTCCCAATTGGTCTTCTTCCTATTTAGAATGGTCTCAACATTCCTGTAAGTTACACTAATATTGAAATCAATATATTGGTGATCAGAAAAAGAGCAGTCGCTTGAGACAGCCCAATTATTTATAATACTGTGGTGCTCAGCACTCACAAGTGTTAAGTCTAGTACCTCACTTCTGTTCGAAACAATGAAGGTAGGTTCTGAACCTCTATTTACTACTTCCAAAATACTATTAAGTATGAAACTGAAAAGACTCTCACCTCTTGTATTGGTGTCACTACTACCCCATATAATGTGGTGCGAGTTGGCGTCAGCACAGATAATCAAAGGTATCCTCGATTCATTCGCCTTTTTCACAGCACTTCGGACAACATCATTTGGTGGATGCTCTCCGTGGTCATGCGCCATGTAGCATGAAATTGGAACTGGAAAAAACTCAAGTATTGGGATTATTGAAGCTTCTTTACCCGGTTTCTTTTAAAACATGCATGCACGTTCTTAAGGATTGTTCTAAAGCTGCGAAACTCCTTTATTAAAACAATGATTGGAAAACTATATACAATATTATACCATGTTCCACATATGAATCTACAAATTCTTATATTTTTTTATAGTAAAACAGCGGATTCTTTCCCCTTTACCATATCTATGTTTATAGCTTATGTGGTTATCTGCTTATTTCTAGTGTTGGAAAATAATACAAATTTATTTCAACAAATTGATTTGAATTTTATTTATTTGTTTGTATTTTTTATTTTATGTTTATTTTATTTTTAGTTTTGTAATGAAAATCTTAAATGAAAATGAGATTGGAATCAACTGCGTTTTAATGTTATACCACCGAAGGAGGGCGCTGTGATAAATATTAGTTATTAGTAAACTAATAATTATTATAAACTGATGTTGTTGATTGGCAACGGGTGGGAATCGAACCCAGGCCGTGTGTTAATAGAAGTTATATTATTAACATAAAACCAATATGTTGCTAACATATAACAAACTTGATGTTAATATGTTAAGTTAATATGTTAAAAATAAAAAAATGAGTTAATAACATGAACAAAAACTATGTTATCAACATGAAGTTAAATATTTATGTTATGTATGCACTTAAAAGATAATGCAAATGACATCAATTTTGAATTTGCATTTATTTTTATTTTCAGGTGTTTTTGTTATAGAGTGAAAACTTAAATATAAAGTTAAGTAACTCACCAATTATTTATCCAGCTATAACTCCAGGCCTGTTGTCTCTTGGAAACTTGAGTTTATGCTCATGTTGAAAATTAATTTAAATAATCACTCAGTGTTACAGTATTATGTTAAGGTGTATTGTGTGTACTGTATTTTATGTCAATAACATAAAAGATAATTTTGATTTAACAAAAAAAAACAAAACAAATGTTACATACAACAAAATTCAAAATGAACAAACAAACAAAATTTACATTTGAAATTAAAAGTAAGAAAAGTTATAAAAAAAAAAAAATTGTTAATATTTTGAAATTTATGTCACATTAAATGAAATTGCGAAAATGTAATAACATAACATATAGGTAAATTTTAAAATGTTTAAGTGATGACTTTTTGGTACATCTTCAGGTGAATTTGGTAATGTCTGGTTAAAATTTAAATGTCAAGTTAAGTAAAATTTTTGTCGTAGTTATGGTTAAATAGTACTTTCAAGTGGTTGGTTGTAGTTATTTTCCGTAGTTAAAACTTAACTACAATGACGTCTTTTCTTGTTAGCAAAATGGAATCATTGATAAATTGGTATAAATGGAGTTAACAGGCCCCAAATCAGGTTAGTTGGTTGAACAATTCTTGATATTCTTATGGTCTGAATATCGCAATTTGAAAGGGATGAATTAGTGGATTGGTAATGAATGTTCCTTTCGTCAATGATTCACAAATCAACACCAACTTCCAAAAGATGATGACAAAAACAGATATTATGCAGGCCGCCGTCCCTTTACAGAACATAGGGCCTGTGGTGGCAAATGCGAGACCGTCTAAAACAAATTTCATAAAGAATATCAGTTCCATTGGAAATATAAACAAAATCTAATGTTCTTTTTAATGCTTACCCAAAGTCCAGTAACAAATGACTTAATGATATCAGGAAAATAATTGAATGTTGAAATTTAAATAACAAAACGAATATTCAAATTTTCCTTATCACAAAAAAAAAAAAATACACAATGTGTATACGGCACAAACAAATATTTATATTTTAACACAATTTTATGCTTCCACACAATTTAAATTTCCAAACAATTGTAAAACAAAATTTTCGAATTGAATAAAAAATATAGAAACAAATTTTAAGGCAAATGTGTTAAAAAAAATATATAAATTTAAAAGTGCCAATATTAAACAGTTTAAAAATGGGTACCAAAGCCTCACAGCCTTAAATACCATATCATGCTTAATGATCAAACGCGCTAACCAATTAAGCCACAGCCCCATGGACTTAGTTAACATCGACTGCCCTGTCTGAAAATAGATAAGCTTTCATTAATATCTTAGTTATATAGATATCCAAACCAAATTCATCACAAATAAGTATAGGTACAAGATTTATAACAGCTGGTGATTACAATGCAAAATATATATGTTGGGGCTCTCGCCTTATTACTCCAAGAGGAAGAAAACTGTTAGAAACAATATCATCTAACAGACTAGATGCCATATCTAGTGGCCAACCTACTTATAGGCCTACAGACCTCAATAAGATTCCCGATCTAATTGACTTCGCTTTAATCAAAAATATAAACCGAGAATTTAAACTCAATGGCAACAATCGCTATATCCAAGCGTAAAGGCTTATCTTAATCAGTGCCAAAGAAGACTTCACGTCGCACTAAAAATTTATAAGACATCTAACCTTAGAAATTATCTTAAAAACTAAGACCCTACTAAGAAAATAGATACCCTAAATGAAATTCCGGTTCTCTACCGTGAAGACGACAATTAAAGGTCTTAAGGCTAGAAAATCACCTGGCATAGATAAAATTACTACCACGATGATAAGTAATCTGCCCAATTCAGCACTGAGAATTATTTTATTCATATTTAACTCAATACTACGTATTGGATATTTCCCAACTTCATGGAAAATATGTGAGATAGTTATGTTACCAAAGCCGGGAAAAGATGTCACTCAAGTGACATCATACCGTCCAATTAGCCTGCTGTCAATGTTGTCAAAACTTTTTGATATATTGTTACTTGAGAGCCTTATAGTAGACCTTGACGAAAATTGCTTTATTCCTGACTATCGGACAGGTACATCGGATAACTACTCTTATTCGGAAAACCCTTCGAGAGCAAGTTGTATTGCTCTGCCTTCGATAAATTCTGGAACGATGGACTAATACACAAAATCATTACATTACTACCTGCGAAAGTACATAAACTGCTTAAAAATTACATACAAGAATGATCTTTCTAATCAGATCACAAGATGTGATCTCGTCACGTCGAAATATATCCGCTGGCGTAGCACAGGGAACTCCGCAATAGCTTCTGAACAACTCCAGTCTCACATTGGTGATTTAGAAAAATGGCAAAATGTACTTACGTCAAAACTTTTTTGACTTTTTTTTTCAAAATGAGCCCTTTTTCAAAATGGGTGCTTTTTTTCTCAAAAGAAAGCTTAGATATTTTCCTTGAATACCTATTTGGTCGCTTAGTGGAATGCGAGTGGGATATCATCAAAATAAATGTTTTGTAACTCAAAACATACAATTTTTTTTTTTCGCAAAATCTAAATTTTTTTCCAATTTTTAAAATTTGTTTTTTGCTTAGGTCCATTTCTTTAAGAGATTTTTGGTCGCTTAGTGGGATGCAAGTGGGATATCTATCAAAATAAATGTTTTGTAACTCAAAACATAACGTTTTTGATTTTTTTTTTGCAAAATCCTGAACTTTGTTGACTTTTTTTTCAAAATGGGCCATTTTTTAATTTTTTTTTCTCAACAGAATTTAGTCATCTAATTTTCATGAATATGTATACTAGTCATGTATACTAGAGGTGGGGAATCCAAAGATACGCACTTTTCTACTTTCTTCTCTTGGTATTATCTATAATTTCACAACCTCTTGCAATACGAATATATCTATAAAAATTTAAACTAACCAAAGAAAAAATCTTGTAAAAAGAATCTAAAGAAACAACCAAAATATATATTAAAAAATATGATCGTGCTAAGAATCACTAAACAAACATTTTGTGTCTGCAACAACCCTTAAAAATCTAAACTATTGAGATGTTTAGTGTGAAAATAGTGATGTTGATACTTTTGACCATAGATAAATATTTAAGTTTTTTCCTTATTATACTGAAGAATACAACTCTGAAATTATCGAGTAGTTACTTTTTCGTATTGAGTACCGGGGAAAATGGACTGTATTGAGTACTGTGTACCCAAATACTTTAACAACTCTAATTCTGAATTGTGCAGGTGGTTACTGATGTTTTTGAATTATATAAAACAATGAAATTAATTAATGTGTGGAAGTTAGTCAAATCATTACAGCTTGATTTATTCTCCTCATTTGCCACCATGAATTTTCATATTTAGTTACTTAAATTCCAACGAGTATTCAAAAATAAATTAATTCTCTATAACAATTTCACTACCTCATGAAATATTCATATGTAATGAAATGGAAAAATATCCTAACTAACAAATCGGAATCGCTACAAAAGTAATAGCCATATTTGATATGATCAAATATGAATCGTATCAAATATGGCTATTACTTTTGTAGCGATTCTGATTTGTTAGTTAGGATATTTTTCCATATCATTGCATATGAATATTTCATGAGGTAGTGAAATTGATCAAAAATATAAAATTAATTATCTATAATAATTTCACAACATAATGCAATATTCATGTAGACTCCAAAGGAAGAAATATCAAAACAATTTCAAATTAACCATGAAAAATAAAAAAACAAACCGAGTCTTACAAAAATCGTGCTATGAATCGTAAAACAGACATTTCGTGTGCACATACACAAAAAAATATCGAACCAGACGACCCAAAAATATATAAAGATTAAAAAATAAAAATAAATAAAAAATAGGAAAATCTCTGCATATGGCAACACTGCACTACATACAGACTTTCTGTGGTTCAAACTGCGCTCGAAGCCTTATAAATATACTACTGTGCTGCCTTTTATATACTCAATCGAAAAGTTATATATATTCTCCCAAACTAACAAACTGCAGTCTTTAACAGTTTTCTCATTAGACATTTCCGGTCACTTTCCAAATTAAACTCTCGACCAAAAACGTATGTCCGGAAGTACTTCAATGCCGAGACTATTGCGATTAGTTCTTTTTGTGGCATATTTTGTTTTGGGCTTCTTGTCCCAAGATGGGATCCCACTTTGGCTCCAATTGCAAAATTACTAGTGTCCTTAGTGATTTTAAATTTGTTGGTAAAATTCGGATAACGCAATATTGTTTAATTCATCACAATCTCCTTCAGAAACAGGGACCGTACTCATTAAAATGCTTATTCTTTTTTAAAAATCTTGTCATAGGATATGCGATTTCTGCATAATCCTTTATAAATTTCCTGTATGTGTCCAAAAGCGGCAAAAATTATTTCCAAGGGAGCTAGCATCATAAAACTATGTGTAGAGATTCCAGTTGCTAAAATAATCATTTTAAAAACGTTAGCAAAGCCTTCACACGCAAACCATCCAACATTTTTCAATTTTTTAGTTTTTCGCGAATTGTTCTTTAATATGATCCGATATATCATTAGAAATCTTGCATTCATCATAGCTACATATTCCTTCTATAAATCAAAAATTTGGCCAATTTTAAGCATTAACGTTTGTAGAAAAAAGAAAATTATTTGCTTTGGTGCAAGTATGTGCAAAATATTTTAGTATGGCAGGAAGCCTGACCTTCCCAAATTGGAAATGGGCACATAGTGCATTCCCAGGAAAGACTTTATTTTCTTTGTCGTATTTAGAACTTTTATGTTAATTGTTGCAATTTGGGAGGATATGTTCCAGAAACTGCGTTTTTTTCTTAAGAATTTTCCAGTTTTTTCTCAGCAATCCACTATTATATGATGGATTGCTTTGGCGATCATTTCTATGATCTGTCGTTTAATTTCCTCCTCATGTACTTGAGGATGCCTATATATTTTAGAATATAATAACCTATCAGTTGTGGTTATTTTTTCGTGTTTTACCTCATTTGTGCATGATAAAATATCTCCCTCTTTAAAAAACAAATCTTCGAACTCAGTAAGCACCCTTAAGGCTGCCTAGCGTTCTTCGTTAAACATATAAGAAAAATCGAAATTATCTTTTATTTTAATACTTTTTATTTGTTGTAAACTGCAAACTTTTTGATAATAATTGTAATCCTCGAAATATACAATACAATAATTTATTCACCCCTATTCTGCATTTCGATTCGAATCGCAATTTTCTCCCTATGACTGAATTTTGTTTTGTTTTAACAAAAAGTGAAATTTAAAAAAATGTAAGTATAAAATGCAATAAATATTTTGTTAAATATAAATTTTATTTGTTTTAAATAAATTTTAAAGTTATATTTAATTTATTGCAGGTCAAAAACAACAACAGCAGAGCAATATGAAAAGCTTTGTCTACATTATTTCAAGGAAAGAAGATACGAACTTTGACACTGTGGATTGAGCCATTCCAACGGTGCAATCTGCACCAACTGCGTAGGTTCCAGAGAAGAATCTCAAAGCAGCTACAACTCGGTTAAGCGGTGATAAAGTTGTTAATGTATTTGACCGTAAAAGTGTCTAATGCATACTTAAACGCGTTTTTATTTAGCCGAAACTATTTTGAATCTTTTAAAATTAATTAATAATTTCACATAATAACAATTAAAACAAATATATATATTACAATTGATTATTCATCTCGAATGGATTGCAACTGTCTCTCAATTTCCGCTTTTCAAGTCTTAAATCTGTATTCCGGAAGACGTTTTCTCCTCTTCCTCCCGTTACTATCGATTCCATTTCCTTTAAAAATTAAAACCAATAAACTTTATTTTTATTTTTCAAATATATATAAAAAATTAAATATCACCTCAAGCACTAGAGGATTCTTCACACTGGAATAGTTAATTTCTTTATTTTTCTTTTGGTTTTTATTTAATTCATGTTTTTAATTAATTTTTTTTTATTTATTACTGTTTTTTGCACTAAATCAATTTTTTGTATAAAAAGCTTACAAGTTTTCTAATTTTTTCTGCTTCTATTTCATGCGTTTCATAGTAAAACAGCACATACCCTTGTCTTCTTCATTTTCTATCGATTCTGTTTTTGATTGGAATACCATTATCTGATTTGTGCGTAACTGAATGCGAGAACGTAATCGAAATGCAGAATAAGGGTGATTATTTAATATATGTATGTATTTTTGGTACTCCAATAATTATTTTTTATTGGAGTACCACGACAACCAAATACAGTTGGAAATGGTGTAATTACTAAATATTTAATTGCAATTGAACCGTTCAATGTCTTAAAAAATAATGGTTTCTCAGATTTGACTTTTGTATTTTGTTCTGTCAATATTCCTTCTCTTAGGCCCGTTTTCTCAATTTATCGACAAACTGCCTGTTACTAAATGTCGTCATCAATTTATTAGGCAAACGGCCCTTAGAATGCTAAGTAGTAGTGGAGCCTGTATCCGATTGTTTAATTTCCTATAGAAATCTTCACTATGTGGTAAATTTTGAGGCAATGTTAATACATTGTTACGTTTTTACCTTTTAAAAACGGGGTTTATTTCCTTTAAATAAACCGGATATTTTTGATTGCAAATAAAAGCAGTTTTAGTAGTTTAAAATTGTAACAACTCTTTATTTATTTCAAATGTACAACAACAACAGAATTAAATAGTCACTCAGTGTCGTTATACACGTATATCAATTCGCAGAAATACACACACACACTTTATAATGTACAAGTATACACGTACAAGACAGTTAATGTTAACTCTTACAGCGCCTATGATCAACTCAACTCACGACTGCCACCTCTGCCACTATTTATACACACGCCATCTTTCGTTAATCTTCTACAATGACCTTAACGGCCAACTATAACATTCGAATTCTAGAGCTTTCGATGTTAATGATAGCAGCTCAAACATTTAGTGTTGCCACACTCACAAACAATGCTAGTAACCGCATGCCATCAACATTGTCGATAAGTAGAAGCTTCTACTAATGGACGTGTTCATAAACATGATGAATGTTGCAGGCAGTCGTTGCAGACCGTTAAATTCAAATCGATATTACACATTCGTAACAATATATATGGGGCATTTTATGTCAAGTGAACCAACGTTTGAAATCGATGTACTATCGTTAGTTCTATTGGATAGTAATTCAGACACAATTTTTCAACAAGATCGGTCGATAACTTTCCGAGTTAGAGGGGGTCAAAATTTGACATTTTGGATAAGCAGGTGTTTTTTCTCATTCATGTAACTTATTACCTATTGTTTATAGCAAAATGCGTCCTATTTCTTCAATCTTTCGAAAAAAAATAAAAAATGTTTGTAATATTTATTCCAAAATCAAAGAATTTTTGGCTTTTTTTCAAAATGATCTTTTTTTTCAAAAGAAAGCTTATATATTTCCCTTGAATACCTATTTGGTCACGAGTGGGATATCTATGAAAATAAATATTTTGTAACTCAAGACTAAAATTTTGATTTTTTCTTGCAAAATCTAATTTTTTTTTCTTTTTAATTTTTTTTGCTCAAAAGAAAGCTTAGGTCTAGGCCTTTAAGAGGTTTTTTGTCTCTTATTGGGATACGAGTGGGATATATTTAATTTATTTTGTAACTTAAGACATATAATTTTTGTGTTAAAAAATTATTTTGATATATCTCCTAAAAAAAAGGTCTTAAAGGACTAGACCTAAGCTTTCTTTTGAGCAAAAAAAAAAAAACAATAAAAAAGGAAAAAAAAATTGCAAGAAAAAATCAAAAAAAAAATTATGTCTTGAGTTACAAAATATTTATTTTGATAGATATCCCACTCGTGACCAAATAGGTATTCAAGGAAAATATCTAAGCTTTCTTTTGAAAAAAGGACCATTTTGAAAAAAGCCAAAAATTCTTTGATTTTGGAATAAAAATTACAAAAAATTTTTATTTTTTTTTTTTTGAAAGATTGAAGAAATAGCTATCTAAACTATTTTGGGACGCGTTTTGCAATAAACAATAGGTAATAAGTTACATGAATGAGAAAAAACTATCTATCTGCTATCATTAACATCGAAAGCTTTAGAATTCGAATGTTATAGTTGGCCGTTAAGGTCATTGTAGAAGATTAACGAAAGATGGCGTGTGTATAAATAGTGGCAGAGGTGGCAGTCGTGAGTTGAGTTGATCATAGGCGCTGTAAGAGTTAACATTAACTGTCTTGTACGTGTATACTTGTACATTATAAAGTGTGTGTGTGTATTTCTGCGAACTGATATACATGTATAAAGACACTGAGTGACTATTTAATTCTGTTGTTGTTGTACATTCTAAATAAATAAAGAGTTTTAGTTTAAATTGTGTAATTTTTTTTTTCCAAAACAAAAACTTTTTTGGCTTTTTTTTCAAAATGGGCCCTTTTTTTCTTCTCAAAAGAAAGCTTAGATATTTTCCTTGAAGACCTTTTGGTCGCTTAGTGGGATGCGAGTTTGATATCTATCAAAATTAACATTTTGTAACTTAAAACATACAATTTATGATTTTTTTTTTTTTGCAAAATCAAAAACTTTGTTGACTTTTTTTTCAAAATGAGCCCTATTTTAAATTTTTTTTTTTGCTCAAAAGAAAGCATTCCTCTGTTCGCTTAGTGGAATGGGAATGGGATATCTATCAAAATAAATATTTTGTAACCCAAGACATAAAATTTTTTCGGTAAATTTAATAGTTGCATTAAATATAGATGGTGTCCACGACAAGATTTCGTTTAAAATTTTTAAACGTTTTTATGATGTTTCAATGGGTAAATAAAATATATTTTCCTTTTTTTTAATTTCTATTCATCAATTATTTCCTTTTCATTTATTAGAATCAATTCAAGCTATCGGGGAGGAATATCCTAAAAAGGAGATTAGATATGCCTTCAAAGTAGTTAGAGAACTAAATTACCAATAATATACAAAAGATTTCAGAGTAGTATTAATTATGGATTCAAAAATAAACGATTTTGAATTTAAAAATTCAGAAAATAGTAGATTTTTGCTGTTTTTTCGGTGAAAAGGTGACTTAACTCTTTTTTATTTAAAAAAACGTTCTTTAAGAACATTTAACAACTTTAAGTTTTTCTGTAAGGTATCTTTACGGAGAACATTTCTGTATAAAAAACATGTCTTATTTTCGAATATGTCGCCCCTACGCCCTTCGGAATTTGACCTATTTTTGATCAAAATTTGAAATTTGGGCCACATGTTCTAAAATTGCAAAGCTTGGATAAGAATACGGAAAGCATCTTGAATTATATGTTTCCTATTTATCCCAAAAGTATTTTCCCAGTCCCAAAGGAAATGTGGGCCCTATGGGCACTATTGTAAAAAAATAAAATTTTTGGGATTTTCGCTCCAATTTTTAGCAATTTAGGGATTCCCTTTGACCTTTTGACAAGTTTTTTTATACTCTGTTATTTAGAATATCAAATTTAAAAAACGTTGAATATTTCATTGTAAAAAATATAAAAATCTTTGAAATCGGATATGAAAATGGCACGTGTTTACATGTCGAAGATACCCCACTTTGTGCCCCCATAGTGGGGAAAAATGGATTGCAGAAGATTCTGAATACCAGTTGTCAAAACACTTAATAACGCCGTGTCGTAGAAACTCGTCTTTAATGGATATTGAACGACAAACTGAATTCAACAAGAGAGATAGCCAATATCGCTTTAGGGTAGAAAATTGCTTCGAATTTCTTAAGGAAAAATTTTGCAGTTTGAAAGAAATGCTTATTAAAATAAAAGAGAAGAAGAGTCAAGTATTTTATAATATATGGGTTCTTGTCTGTGGCGTTCTGCATAACATTTTGTTGGAAGACCGACATTTTTCACAATTTGAAAGTGACGAAACTAGTGACGACCAATACGATAACATCTCTATTATTGCTCCTATAGCTGAAAAGACAAGTTCTGTATAATTTATTTTTTTAATAAAAAACTTAAAATAATGCTGTACAAAAAATTATTTATTTTAGTTTTTCGTTTTTTTCCAGTTCTAATTTCTTTAATTGGAATTCATTTTCTAGTTTGAGTATTTCCATTTCCAATTTTTTATTCTCAACCTCCTTCGCCCACTGCAATTTTTCAGTTTCTAATTGGAGCTGTTTTCCCGAAGTTTCGTCCGCTCAGTTTCTATGACGTCAACTTATCAAGACAAGTGTTTTGTACCTTACGTTTAACATTGTGAGCAAATATGTTGGAAACTGATGAGGTTGGTTCATCGATGACTGCAAAGCTATCGTCTTCGATGTCGGTTGCATCGCAATGGAATCAGTCGATGTGTTCATTACAACAACTTCAATTTCCTTAGTGGCTGAAAAATGTTCGATAGTAAGATAGATATTGGGTCTACCTTTGACAGTAGTTGCATCATCACTTTCCTCTACTCCGGCGCCTGTGAATTTGCTCCATGCTTCGGCTTTTTGCAAAGTGCCCTTAAGATGGCGAACTTTGCACTTTAATGAACTCCAAGTTGGTTCGATTTTCGTTTCAGCCAATACTCCTTTATAATACAGCTGAGCTGTTGGTTTCTAGAATTTAATATTCATAAATAGAAAAAGAAAAGATCACTTCGAATATGCTATATAATGTTCATGGAATTGTATAGTACTTGGTATCATCGATATGTACGAAGAAGACAAAAACAATTTACCTCTACTTGTCTATGCGCCTGGAGTAAAATATATTTATTGTTTTTAAACACAAAACTGTTGTAAATAGCAGAGCTACCAATACAAAAACCTAAATTTGAGATGCCTTTCGCTGAAATTTGTGTTTTATGTGTGTTGCCATGTATTAAATTTGTATTAATTTCCAACACTGGAAATAAGCAGATAATCACATCATAATATTAATAGTAAGGTACCATACGTCCTTAGAGGACAATCATCTATTTTAACTGGCTGACATCTATAAAATTTGTGTCCTCTTTCTGTCATCTTTTTCCATAATCTACCATCTTAATTTTAAAAAGCATCATTAATTTTTATTTTTATAAATTAAAACAAATTTTATTTCATCGGTATTTCTGTCAAATCGTATGGAAAATGTTGTGCCGTGCTTGTTCTGTTCATACTGAACTTTAAACATATATGGTAACACTTATTTTCTTATTGTACGCTTCATAAGTACAGAATCAATATTCTTTACAGAAAGTTTAAAACTTGTTCAAATTGCTTTTAGTTTGCCAGGAGAGAATGTTTTCATTAATTAATGATATTCGGACCCAAGAAAAAAGTAATATATCGATTAATTGTGTGGAGCAAATAATAACAATCAAGTCCAACACTAATAAAAGTTGTTTTTTTTTTTTTTTATTTATTGTATCTTCATTACTTAATGAACTAACAACAAGTATTTCGAATCTTATATCTAATAATTATAATTAATTAGTCCAGCCAGTGCCGGACGAAAAATTGTTTATTGATTGTTGCTTTTATTAAATAGGCATTCTTCCTTCTAGTCTTAGGTCAGCTGTGTCCCTCCTTCTTAATCGAGTGTGGCCACGGTTATCTAATATGTTGCGGGCCAGTGGGTTTGGGTGAATTTCAAGTTTTTTTAAATATTTTTCCACATTTTTCGTGATCTCAGTTTTTACAAGGGGCACGTTTAGATCTTTGTGTATATTCGCGTTTTTGATATACCAGGGGGCAACTGTAATCATTCTTAAAAACTTGTTTTGGCGTCTTTGGATCTTTTCTACATTTGACGCTGAGGCCGTGCCCCATAGCTGTATGCCATAACACCATATCGGTTTTATGATCATGTTATAAAGTAGAAGTTTGCAGTCTAGACTAAGCGTAGAGTTTCTGCCAATGAGCCAATTAATTTGTATTGATTTCAATTTCATTTTAGTCAATTTTGCATCTATATGACTTTTCCATGTAAGACGACGATCGAGATGTATTCCGAGGTATTTAACTTCCGATTGTTGGATTATTGTTTGGTTATTGATATGAATAGGGGGGCATGATTCTCTTCGCAATGTAAATGTTATATGTGTACATTTTTGCTCGTTGACTTTAATTTTCCATTGTTTTAACCATTTTTCTAATTCAAATATATGATTTTGTAAGTAACGAGACGCTTCTTCAGGTTTTTCATGAATGCTTAGAATAGCAGTATCATCTGCAAATGTTGATGTATGCGTGCGATTGTTAGTTGGCATATCAGACGAATATATCAAATATAAAAAGGGTCCCAGGATACTGCCTTGGGGAACTCCAGCTTCAATGGGTTGGGGACTACTTAAAAAGTCTCCTTCTTTAACCTTAAATGTTCGACCAGTTAAATAGCTTTTCAATAGCTTATGTGTGTTTGCGGGTAAATTTTGACTCAGTTTGTATATTAAACCATTATGCCATACTATATCAAACGCTTGAGAAATGTCGATAAAGAGAGCGGAACAATATTTCTTTTCCTCAAACGCTTTTCTTACAATATTTACAAGTCTATGGGTTTGTTCGATAGTACTATGTTTTCTTCTAAATCCAAATTGATGATTCGGAATACAATTGTTTTCAATTAACATCGGGTACAACTTGCTCAAATAGCTTTGATATATTAGACAATAGGCTGATTGGTCTATATGATTCTACTTTTGTGTGATCTTTTCCCGGCTTAGGTATCATGGTAACCAGTGAAACCTTCCATTCTGGAGGATAATATTCAAGGCGTAATATAGCATTAAAAATAAAAAGAATTATTTTTATTGCTATCCGGGGTAGCTCCATAAGCATCTTGTTACTGATTTTGTCAATACCAGGTGCTTTCTTGGAGTTTAAATCAACAATAGCCTTTTCGATCTATCGAATCTCAAAACGTGCTCCAAAATGGGGTACAACAGGTGGCAACTCAATAGTTTCATTTGATGTGTTCGGGGTAAATACTTGCTTCAAATGATTAACAAACAGATTCCCTTTTTCAGTATCATTTCTTGCCCAACCGCCACTTGAATTTCGCAAGGGGGGCTTACATATGACAGGTCTTTTAAGACTTTTTGTGGCTTGCCATAATGAGTAATCCGATTGCGGGGTTGCGTCCAGGCTTTCTAGATATTTATTCAATGATTCCATTTTTCGAAATTCCAAGAGCTTTTTAAGTATTTTTATACAGTCTTTAAGCTTCGATTTGAGTTGGGGGATCTGTTCAATTGCCACTCTCTTCGAACTCTTCTTTTTTCATTTAAGAGCCGTTCGACATCTGCAGAATAAATTCTATTATATCTGATTTGTCATGGGGTTTGGGTAGCATGTTGAGCAGCCAGTTTGAGATTTTTATCGAAATTGATAAGAGAGTGATCGATGTTTTCTGGTGTTCTTAGCGGCATGTTTTCCGAGCAATGTGTACTAAGGTATTTTTTATATTTGAGCCAATTAATTCTTGTGCCTGTCATCGCTAAATTACCAGTCGGGGATACAATTTCTCGGGGGCTCAATAAAGTAACAATAGTGGGTGAGTGATCTGAAGATAGTTCCAGCGAGGATTCAACTTGAATCATTTCTTCAGGGATATTTTTCATCACGCTAAAATCAATAACATCCGGTATTTTTCGCGGGTCAGTAGGCCAGTAAGTAGGTTGGCCGCTGGAAATCACATTCAAACCCATTTTAGAAATTGTATCAAACAAAACACGACCTTAAGGGGTAATCAGTCGTGATCCCCAGAATGTGTGCTTAGCATTATAATCGCCAGCTGCCAGGAAACGGGGGCCTAGTGATTTAAAAAATCTATTATATTGACTTTCTGTAATTGAAAATCTAGGATGTGAGTATATCGATGAAATCACTAAGTTTCGATGAAAATCTTCAAGACAGATAGTAGTAGCTTGAAGATAATCTTCTCAAAGATCACACATTAAGTAGTGTTTGATTCGAGCTTTTATTAAAATTGCCGAGCCTCCGCATGCTCTACCTCTGGGATCTTTGGTATCATATATTACATATCCATTTATTCGATATGAACTTCTGGATGTCAAATGGGTTTCAGAAACCAGCATTACATCAATTTGTTGGTTTCTTAAAAAATATTCGAGTTCGTTTTTGTGTTGGCGTATGCCGTTTGCATCCCAGAAACATATTTTCAAACAGTTCATGGCTTATTTAGGATAGCTTGTAATAACACTGATTGCATTTTAAGCATTTCCGATTTCACTAGGGTCTCTATTGTAGCTTCCAGTCGACTAAAATTAGAAGTGGGATGTTGGTCTGCAAATTCCACATTGATATTACGGTTATTTTCACTTCCTAATGGTGGGTTTTGAGCAAAAGTTTGATTTGTCCTTAGAACACTAGCGTATGAACCTTTATTATTCATGGTTTGCGAGATTTGGGGGTAATGGGTATCAACTAGGTTCTTTGATTGCACAGGATAAATACTAGGTTTCTGTGTTAATGTTTTTTTAACTATGGAATATACTGGGCATCCTCTGTAATTTGTTGTGTGATTTCCGCCACAATTGCTGCATTTTTTTTACTTTTGAGTCGGTTTTGGATTTATCGCATTGGGCAATTCTCCACACACCACGCAAACGGGGGGCAGTTTGCAATAAGCCCTAGTATGACCATATTCTTGACAATTTAAACACTGGACGGGTCCCGATCTCTTATGTGGCTCTTCTGTCGTAATTTTACGATGCAATAAATATTTTAAATTGTAAATTGGGTGTGTTTCATTTTTCTTGAGATTAACATCACTGGTTCTAGTTCAACTCTAAACAGTGGTTGGGGAATTTTCTCGCGATTTCTAATGTTGACTACATTTTTTATTTTGAACCTGTTATGTTCCAAAGCAGCCTTTATATCTTCAGGATCTACACAAGAGTCAATACCCTTGATAACAATTTGGAGGCCTTTGCTACTCTTCAACTGGTATGTGTAAAAACTTTTTTTATTGTTTTCAAATTCGGTAACGACTTTACGGAAATCATTTTCATGATTTACCTGTATCTTAGTCTCGCTTATGTTACCTCGCTTAAAAGGTACAACGTAAAAAGAATTTTCTCCGACCAATGATATCAAATTCTTAATTAGAGCATTCGAATTTTGCTCTCTCAAATAAATAAGAGGGGGTTTGTACAACTTGGGTAATGTTGGGGGGTCAGCTGCTTCATCTTGCAAAATAGAAAATCTGTTTTCAGTAGTTTTCCTATCAATTTCCCTATCTTTAGGTACTTTTGCGGTTGATGCAACTTTTGAGGATTTTGGGCTGCGTCCTCGTTTCAGTACGGTAATGTACCTATCAATTCCCACTTGGATTTGTGGTTTTTGTGCACTATTTATGGGCTGAACATTTTTAGGTATTGCTCCCATTCTTTGGTCAATTGGGTTCGTACTTACTGCGTATGTTTTCAATTTAGGGGGTGAATTACTAGGCATACTTTCAGGCGCTGCCAAATATTTGCTTTTGGTTACCATACTTTTATCAACAGCTGTCAATGATACATTTTCTTTTGTTGTACAAATACTATTCGTAAACAAAGCTGGGGACAATGAACGAGCGCGATCAATCGGTTTGGCGGTCAAATACAAGCTGTCACCAACTCTTGTATTTTCTTTTGAATTTTCTTCCACATTCACAAACACATATGCATTTCTGCCGTTTAAGCTAAGCCTGCGCTCACTACGATTATCACTTGAGAAACTCATAAAGAGTATTCTCTGTTTATTTATTTGCACTTGTGCTCTTTACTGGTGGAAAAAAACAAAACAAACACCAGAATGAAAAAAAATTAATTTTAATTGGCACTTTCAATCTTAATAATTTAATCAAAAAACGTTGTGTTTTAAATATATAATTTCGCGTCCATTCGCGTTAAAGCTATATATATTCTTTTTTATATTTATTTTGTTTATATCGTTATATATCACTAAAAAAAAACGAAATATTTGCGGAGATAGGAAAAAAACACGTCCGTTTAGCTTCTCTATCGAGACGAATTGATAAATATGTTGTTCAAAATATTATGAATCAAAATACGTTATTTTAAAGAAAGTTCACGAATCTGAAATATTTAGTGCAATGAGTTTTTAAGTTTCGTTATTTTTTTTAACAAATTTTACATATTTATAATTAAATCATAATTTAAAAACACAAATTTCGAATTTATAGCACCATTGCATAGTAAATAAGTTGTTTTAATAACTGACAAAGTCTTGTGAACTAGCTTCTTAAATTACACATAACCTATTGTCTATTACGCACAAATAAAATAATACGTTACAAAAATGAATTTAACTGAATTTAATAAAAATTATTAAAAAACAATGAATTAGTAAGACCCTAATCATTATAGTTTTTGTAAAAAATAGTAGTTTTTTGCACCCTTGACCTTCTATAAGGCTTGGGTAATTTTATTTAAAACTGTTATACCAAAAAACATCTTTCATTTTGAAAAAATAAACTTCACTTTTTATTTAAACCTTAAATTAACAACACCAATTTTATATTTTTTTCGTTGTCGAATTTTTTAAAACGTTTTAATTAAATTTTAATATCGGTCAATTTTGTGAAAACTCTCACGAAACATTTCGGCGCCCGAGCAGGGATTGATTTAAAAGAATAAAAGATTTAAACATTTTTTAAAAAAAAAATTCATTAATACTAAAATTGTAAACATTTTCGTAAATAAAAACCAGACATTTTCGGTTGTGAACAATTTAAAAGAACACAGTGCTTGTGCTTTTATAATATAACTAGCTTGACCCGGTGTGCTTCGCTACCCCTGTCGTAGTAAAAATCGGTTTAGCCGTTTAGTAATTATTGTTTAAGAATTAAAGGTGCCAATTTTACCAGTTTTTCCCCCTGTTTATCCCTTTCTGGTCCAAGTATTGAAAATAATTATAGCCTATTGACGCTTCCAAGTAAGGATCTATCTACGTTCCAAATTTCAATAAAATCAGTTCAGCCGTTTAGGCGTGATGCTCAAACAAACAAACAAACAAACTTACAAAGACATTTATATATTTATATAGATTTTCAAGTATTGAAAAAATAAACAAAATTAACAATTATTGTTAAAAAACCGCGATCGTTAGTGAAACACACGGTTAATAAAAAACAATTTACCAAACCAATCAACTTTACCTTTCATCCCCTAAATCTAAAGGAGTCTTCAAATGCATTGCAACTGCTGCATGTGTTTAAAAGAAAAGGGAAGTTCAAACCAACAACAAAACAACAACCAGGTATTTAAGAATAAATAATTTGTGTGAGACTCGCGTATAAATACGAAGTATATTAAATACTAATTTATTTTAATACAAAATAAATTCACGTTCCGCAAGTTTATTCCACACAACGATTATTTTTTCTTACCAACTTATTAAATTATTCGCCCTGAGAAGTGAAACATTAAATAAAACACAATTAAATATTTTTGATAAATTTATTGTCAAACTTATACAAAACTATATACAAAACTTCATTATTAAATTCATAATTAACTTGATCTCGATCGGTTTTCTTTTAATTTTTCTCTTATATCTATGACTCTGCTCTCCTTGCTTTAAATTTATTTAATTTTCCTGGAAAATGGAATTTAATAATAATTAGTAACTAAGACTTACCATTTTCCAATTTTTACTTTCACTTTAATTTATTATTGTGCTGTTTGTTTATTACCAACATTCGTTAATTAACAGTTGTTCCTTTTGGAACCTACTAATTACAATTATTGTGATTGATCATAACTTGGTATTATTGTACACAGCTGTTGTAATATTGGGACTTGGCTCCATTGTTACACATGTTCGTGACGTAGATCATCACATGTAAATAGTACAGAAGGCAACATAAGAAAAACAAACATACATCCCAGCGAACATTTTTAATTGATTAAAATAAAATGAAAAAAGTTTATGAAAATTAAATAATATATAATTAGATAAATAAATGTACGATTTTATAATTAAAATGGATTAATTATAAAATCGTAATATTTATGATTATCTATAAGAAAGCTTGATTACAAATAAGATTGAAAAATATTTTAGTAAAAAACTTTACACTTGAGAAAATATTGATTTATTGATTTGTAAATTAATTTATTATTGAATTCTTGCTATTATTGAAAGAATGCTTTGTTTTTGCAAATATTAATTTGTTTGTATGTACTACACAGCAAACAATTTGATCGAAATTAAATTGTAATATAATTGAATTTAAAAGTAATTTCATTAATTAAAAACTTATTTTATACAATTTTACTGAAATTAAAATTTTATCGAAATTATAGTTGGAAGTCGTTTAATCGTTTTAGATCTCGAAAATTGTTATTTACTTTAAAATAAACAATAAAATTTTCTTGAGATTCTTCCATATACATACTTGTAAAACTTATTTGCGAATAAAGTTAAATTAAAAGTATAAAAAATGCAAGCTAGTAAGAGAAATGGTAAGCCCAGTAGACTGGAAGCTTTATGCCAACAGACAAATACAGTTTTAAACAACATTGATCGGGTTCGGCGATCTATAAGAGAAAAAACCATTTCTTTCAATCCAATAGAATTATAATGTCGTCTGGATATATTAAATTCATATATTGAACAAGCAATAACTTATCAATCCGAGATTATATATTGCCGTAGAAGATTTATAAATGTTTACTTCTTGGTTATTTAACTCCAAGTAGAAAACAAAGTATGCTTGATACCACTATTGGTTGTTCCACTCACCATAGCAGCCTTCCAAAAATGAAATTGCCGAAATTTAGCGGCAAGTACTCAGAATACAATTTCATTAGTTTGTTTGAGAGATTGGTTGATCATGATATGTCGCTTACTGAAATAGAAAAATTCAATCATTTGATTTCTGTGATGAGGCTCTAGGTACTGTTAAGGTACTGTACTGAACAGAACTATTCCAAAGCTTTGAACAGTTTGAAACGGGTTTACGATAATCCTTGTCTTATTTTTTATTATAATATTAGACAATTGTTTCACTTGCAAGAAATAACGAAGCCTTCGTCATCAGCTTTGAGGAGCATGATTGACACTGTTTCTGCAGTTTACGATTCGCTATTATCAATTGGTGATGACAAGACAATCACAAATGCGATAATAATTCACCTGGTTATGACAAAAGTCGACCCAATCACTCGAACTAAATGGGAAGAACAACTTAATTATGAGAAGTTGCCCCTTTGGAATGGTTGCGAAGAGGCCCTGAATAAGAGATATCAACATATTTCGGCTGAAGAAGCTTCCGGTTCGCGGCCTCAAAGTAATAAAACTACACAAAAGAAGAATGAAAATAATTCGGGAAGAAAAGGAAAATCATTTTCGTGACAAGCTAATGCACAGCAGGACAACATTAAATGTATTTTCTGCAGGTCAGTTGCACATTATGTTTCAAATTGTCCTTCCTTTTCTGCCATCCCAGTTCAACAACGTTTTGACTTTGTGAAAGGTGTTCCGGCCTGCATAAATTGCTTGAGAAAAGGTCACACAGTAACAAGGTGCAAAGCATCGAAGTGTCGAGTTTGCAATCGCTCGCATCACACTCTTTTACATCAATATGCTGCCACAAATGTTCAGAGTTTAGATATGGCATGTTCCAGTCTCCTAGTGCATCTGTCAATATCTCATCGTCTAATAGAGATAATGTTATCTTGGCTACGGCTTTGGTAAAAATAAAGGACAGATCCGGGCAATATGTATTTGCTAGGGCATTATTGGACTCTGGTTCACAGATTAATTTTGTAACTGAAGAACTTTCGCAGCGATTGCAATTAAAGAAGGAAGAAAACAATCTCAGTCTTGTAGGCGTAGGGAAAACTAATTCTGCAGAAAAATTTAAGATTCAGGCAACTGTGAAATTTCGAGCAAATTCTCATGAATTTTCTTCGGACTTTTGGGTTCTTCGATCGATTTCCGGTTATCAGCCAGATAAAGTAATTTCTACTTCTGGCTGGAATATTCCTGATAATATTGAACTTGCTGATCCATACTTTTTCAAACCTCAGAAAATTGATATGTTGATCGGCGCTGAGATTTTCTTTGAATTGTTATGCATTGGTCAAATAAGAAGAAGTCCCGACATCCCAACTGTTCAAAAAACACTTCTGGGTTGGGTTGTGTCCGGTAAATACAAAAATTGTAAGACTTCCAACAATGAATCGTGCCACATAAGTACGTATGACATTGATGAAACTGAGACATCTCTTGATAGAATTGTCCAGAGATTTTGGGAATTAGAAGAAATTCCTAAGGAAATAAATGTTATACTTATAGAACATCAACAGTGCGAAGAAAAATTTATTGAGTGTGTTAAACAATTGCCATCCGGTAAATTTGAAGTGTCGCTTCCTTACAAAGGTGATCCAAGAAATTTGGGTTGCTCGTTCGACGTAGTGAAAAGACGTTTTCTGTCGCTCGAACGTCGACTATCAAAATATGTTAAAATGAAAGAGATGTACAATAATTTTATGAAAGAGTACATTGAGCTAGGACACATGACTATTACAGATAATAAAATACCAAATTCGCCACATTATTTTATACCACATCAGTGTGTATTGCGACCACAGAGCATATCAACGAAACTTCGAGCTGTTTTCGACGCTTTATGTAGTACTACTACACATCTCTCCCTTAACCATATTTTAATGATTGGTCCCACAGTTCAAGAAGAGTTTTATTCTACATTAATTCGGTTTCGTTTGCATAAATATGCAGTCACTGCGGACATTGAAAAAATGTACCGCCAAGTTTTGATTGATGAGGCAGATAGAAAATTCCAATTGATTCTTTGGCGTGAAAGTGAATCAATACGGTGCCTGATACACTTGAGCAATCAATTTAAAAACTCGCTACCGATTGGATCTAAAATTGTCCGTAGAGACTTCTACGTCGATGATTTGCTAACTGGTGCAGGTCATGTGTTAACTGCTTCGCATTCTAATTGCGAAATTCATGGATTTGCAGATGCTTCAATAAGAGCATACGGCTGCTGCATTTACGTTCGAAGTAGAGTGGCTAATAATATTTCATGTCGTCTACAAACGGCAAAATCTAAAGTCGATCCTTTGAAAAGTAAGTGCAGCACATTTATTAGCCAAAGTATGGGCTAAAGTAAAAACCATGATGTCGTGTAGAGCTGAAACTGTTACATTCTGGACAGATTCCGAAATAACACTTCATTGGATTAAGACACATCCATCAACCCTAGCAACTTTCGTATCGAATCGTGTTGCAGAGATTCAGGAATTGTCAGACCAAATTATATGGCGACATGTTCCATCACGAGACAATCCTGCTGTTATTGTTTCTAGGGGTTATAATGTCGATGATCTCATTGACTCCATTTGGTTCAAGGGCCCGGCGTTTTTACTTAATGAAAGTGACCAGTGGCCAGAAAATCAACATTTTATGTTGAATGCTGAACAAATGTCATTAGAGAAAAGAAAATTAAACCTATTTCTTGCTGTTGAAGAACCGAACTCTATTATATAGTTGGTTAGCAAACATTCATCCTATCTAAAGTTGAATCGAGTGTTTTCATATGTGTTGCGATTTATCCAATACTGCCGGAAAGGAAAATTAAATACTTTAAATAATAACCCAACAGTAATTGAAATGAATTTATCTTTTTTGAAAATAATTGAAATTATTCAGAAATACGAGTATTCCAATGAAATTAAAAATCTTCTCAATACAAAAATCCTGCAATCAAACTTGCAGAGATTAAATCCATTTATTCATAAATTTGAAGAAGAGAATCTAAAATTTTCACTTATCAGGGTAGGCGGGCGATTGCTGAATGCAGCAATTTCGTACGATGCGAAATTTCCCTTATTGATGCCTAAAAAATGTAATTTTGTGGCGATTTACCTGCGACACTTACATTTCGAAAACTGCCACGCTGGAGCAAAAGCATTAGTTGCTCTTCTTCGAGATAAAATCTGGCTAATAAATGCCAAAGAAGAATGCAGTCGAGTTGTTCGCAGATGTATCCATTGTTTCATGTATAAACCGAAACTGTTGAATCAAATAATGGGAAATTTCCCTGCTGACAGGGTGAGAGCTTTACGACCATTTAAAATATGTGGCGTAGATTTTTGCGGTCCAATGAATGTATCTTTGAAAATTCGTGGCTGTCCACCCGTAAAAATGTATATCGCTGTATTTATATGATTCCCCTCAAAGGCAGTTCATTTAGAACTAGTTAGTAACTTATCTTCCGATTCGTTTATTTTATGTCTCAAAAGGTTCACCTGGCAAGTCAGCCAAGAACTTGATGATGAAAACCGTTGGCAGCGCGCGCTTGACGGCCGAAGAACTAGCGACGTTGCTAGCCGAAATCGAGGCCGTTCTCAACTCGCGCCCAATTTGTCCCATCAGCAGCGATCCCAACGACGGGGATGCCCTGACACCAGCTCATCTCTTTTTCCAGGCCAAGACGGCAAGATTCGGGTAGCGGAAGTGAGGACTAGGAATGGAGTCATCAAACGTCCAATCCACAAGCTTCAATGGGCCCGGCATGTTTAGCCATTAAATTAAAATGAGAAGAAAAATGAATTTAACTGAATTTAATAAAAATGATTAAAAACAATGAATTAGTAAGACCCTAATCATTATAGTTTAGTAAAAAATTGTAGTTTTTTGCATCATTGACCTTCTATAAGGCTTGGGTAATTTAATTAAAAAATTGTTATACCAAAAAACATCTTTCATTTTGAAAAAATAAACTTCACTTGTTATTTAAACCTTAAATTAACAACACCAATTTTATTTTTTTTCGTTGTCGAATTTTTTAAAAAGTTTTAATTAAATTTTAATATCGGTCAATTTTGTGAAAACTCTCACGAAACAATGACCTAATAGCAGACCGTTGTTATGTGTTTGTCATTTCCTTTTAAAAATTTAAAGAAATATATCGGTTTAAAAATAGAAAGAAATGTAAATTCAAATAAATTTTTGACTAAACAAAGCAATTTGTATTTGTCCAAAATGTTGTTGTAAATAAATAAAAGCATTAAATTTGCTCTGTTTTAAGTGAGAGTTGTTATAGAAAACCAATAAGAAGAAAAACAGTTTAATAATTTGAAGTCACTTAAAAAATATTTTGAAGTTTTTTTAAAGTATTTTACCGTTGTTTTTTATTTTCTCTATATGCAATTGTAAGTCTGCTTTTACAAACAGCAAGCTTATTTGAAGCAAGTCTCTACACTGAAGGAAAAACGACGTTGCAAAATCGACAACGGTTGGTGTCATTTTGACACCATACGGTGTCACTTTTTCTCGACACCGTTTTGTTGCTTTTTATTACGACGAACTTAAGGTATTTATCACTAAGTTTTTGCTATTTAGAACGCAAAAGTACAAATTGTTAAATGAGTGCTAAATATATTAGGTTTTGTGAACAAAATAAGTGCAGTGAAAACAATAAGATCAATGAGAAGATAGCTGAATAATGGGACTATATGGAAGTACAACAGTACCAGAAAACAATAGCCATTCACAATTTGTTTACATACGAGTATTGTTAGCGCCACAGTCTAATCGCTACTATGTATTACTAATTATCGATTATCGTTATTATTGTTTAGTTATTACTTATCGCCTACTTCCCATTCGCAAAATTTTGGATTGCATGTTTTATATTTCCACGCGGTACTGTAATGAATCCATTTTAAATCGCATAAAAGCCATTTTTATTATAATATTACAAAGAAGTTTAGCTCTTGGTTTCCATACGAAAAAGTTAGTATTTATTTAAATTTAAGTTGTTTAATTCTATAAAAATAACTTTGTTAATAATGTGAATTTCAGGAATTTTAACGTAAAAGTATAAGAAATAAATTACTGAATTTGTTATTAAAAAATTTTGTGCTTTTCGTTGATAATCTACATTTGGATACAAAGAGCTTGGGCGCTTCACCTAACATTTTTAAAATTCTTTTTCTGGTGTATACAATTTTCGTAACAAATTCCCTAATTGAATAAACCCGAAGAAAACCATTTGGCCAAAACTACCGTAAGTCCTAACAAAATGGATCCTTCTTCTGCTTCCCTACAGGGTCAACCACCAGATCATCACCAAGTAAGTGAATCAACATCGAATTCTTCAGCAAACTGTCATATATGCAACAAGCCATCCGACGACATCAACGCCATAAAGTGCTTCAAATGCAGTTCTATATTTCATTTCGTTTGTGCAAACATCGACAATACCCAGCAACATCTCACATGGCTTTGTAAAAGTTGTTCTAAGCAAACACAAAGAGCAGTGGGTTCAGCTGCCTCCGTTCGTAGCGGTTCATCAGTTTCATCACATTCCCGCAGGCAAGCATTAGAGCTTCAACGCTTACAAGAAGAGACGCAACTCGAAAGGGAATTCATTAAAAATATATATAAAATTCTCGAGCGGGCAGAGGATGACTCTGACGATGCACAAACAGTAAATAACTCTGTACATGAATGGTTAAACAACCAACCTAATCCAGTTCAACAGCCTACTTCTATACAAGAACCAATAAATTTAAATACGACCAATGAAGAATCTCAACATACGTATAATGAAAGACCCTATTTTGCATTTCCTCATCAAACTTTATCCGCAAATATACCAAACTCATCTAACCCACAAGCAACACGTCAAAATGTAAGTACAAACCTTGTTTACACAACAGCAACTCAACCTGCTAGTACAACCACGGCATTCAACAAAAATATAGCATCTTTTATTAATAACACAGCGAGTAATTTTTTACATTCTACTAATGCCGATATAAATAACATTTTAAATAACAATACAAATTTTGAAAACCACACAATAACATCGAATCCACCTCACTTTAGTAATATCGATCCAACGTTTAACATGCCCGCACCATCTACAACACAAACAGCACCTCCACCTAATTTTGCTAATATGGATCCAACACTTTCCACGTATCCATCGTTTACTTTCCGGCCAAGCACAAACGGTGATCGAAGACTTACGCAGCAACAAATAAATGCACGCCAATCAGTACCTAAAGAACTGCCAATATTTACTGGGATGCCCGAAGAGTGGCCTTTATTCAGTTCTACATACGATTGGTCTACCTCAGTTTGCGGTTTAACCGACGCAAAAAATCTGGTCCGGCTTCAAAAGGCACTACATTACGCTCTGTCCAGCATATATTAATTCATCCTTATGGCGTATCATGTGCCATATCAACTCTTAAATTACTTTACGGCCAACCAGAAAAAATACTAAACTCCCTGAAAAACAAAATAAAATCATTGCCCACACTTAACACAAATAAATTGAATACAATTACCTCATTTGCCGTGGAAGTAAAAGGTCTTGAGACAACAATAAGAGATTGTGGATTGCTCGACAAACTTAATAATTCGTCTTTATTACAAGAATTGGTTATGAAAATGCCATCATACTTTCAGCTGAACTGGGGTGAGCAAAAAACAAAATTGCAAAAAAGTAAACAAAAGATAAGTTTGACAGATTTCGCCAATTGGATTTTTGAAGTCGGCGTATCAGCAAGCAGCATAAATATAGAGACCGACAGTCACACATCGACGTCAACAGAACAGAGTGCACGTAGAACTAGAAATGCATATGTTAACGCACACGAATTAAAAAGCAAAATAAACTGCGTAGTATGTTCTGACAAATGTAGCAGTGTTGAAAAGTGTGAGAAATTCTTGACTGCGGATAGAAACGAAAAATGGAACATAATAAGAAAGCATAATCTATGCAAACAGTGTTTAAAACGTCACAATGGTATTTGTAACAGCAAAATCGTGTGCTCGAAACAGGGGTGTCAAATAAAACACCATACCTTGCTACACAAATCAACAGATGATGAAAAAGTAACAAGCAAAACAGATGAAAATAAAAACAATACAACCAATTTAATGCAGCGCACAGTGGTAATGTAAGTAGTGAAATTTTGTTTAAAATTATACCAATTACTATATATGGCAATGATAGCAAAACAATAAAAACCTTTGCTTTCATAGACGAGGGCTCGTCAATAAGTTTAATTAATGAGAAAATAATAAAAGAATTAAATTTGACAGGCGACCCACTGCCTTTATGTTTGAAATGGACGGGCAATATGGTTCGAAATGAAGAAGATTCAAAAGTAGTCTCGGTGCAAATTTCTGGCAGCAATAAAACAACATTTTCTATCCAAGCTCGTACAGTAAAACAATTATCACTGCCTAGTCAGAGTTTGAATTACAAAATATTGAGTGAGAGATTTCCACACCTTAGGGGTTTGCCTATAGACAATTTTAAAAATGCGGTCCCAAATTTACTTTTAGGCCTAAATAATTTAAAATTATGTGTACCAACACGAGTCAGGGAGGGAAATAACGCAATAACGCACACGTCTTGGTTGGCTTTTATGTGGCAATACAGGTATTGAGCAAAAAGCTCCAAATCAATGTAATTTCCATTGCTGCGAATGTGAGCGAGAAGATGATAAAACTCTTAGTAGTTTACTTAAAAAGTTTTACTCAATTGAGATGATTGGCATAAGTAATTCCACGCAAGTGCTTGACCAAAGAGCAATGAATATATTGGAAAACTATACTAGGCAAAGAAGCGACGGTCACTACGAGGTAGCTTTGTTGTGGCGGTACGATAATATTACACTGCCTCAAAGTTACGCTATGGCAAAGAAAAGACTAATTTGTCTCGAAAAAACTTTGAGAAATAATAAAGATTTGTTTGATGTTTTTGAAAAAACTATTGTTGAATATTTGGAAAAAAAATATATAAGCAAGGTAGATGTTAGTCAAATGAATAACTACAATGTATGATATTTACCAATATTTCCAGTATTCAACAAAAATAAACCCAAAAAAACTAGACTAGTGTGGGACGCTGCCGCGAATGCAAACGGTATTTCACTAAACTCTATGCTACTCAAAGGCCCAGATTTGCTGTCTTCTCTTCCATCTATCCTTTTTCGATTTCGCCAACGAAATGTCGCAGTGTGTGGTGATATAGAACAGATGTTCCACCAAATTTATATACGAAATGAAGATTGCCATGCACAAGGTTTTTTATGGCGTGGCTGCGACCAAACAAAAGAACCTGAGATGTATGTGATGAATGTTATGATATTTGGTGCCTCATGTGCACCTTGTATTTCGCAATATGTGAAAAATTTAAATGCGTCAAAGTTTGAAACCGAATATCCATTAGCAGCATATGCTATAAAATATAACCAATATGTGGACGATTTTCTTGCTTCAACAGACACTCCTGAAACCACTAAATTAGCAAAGCAGGTGCGGTTCATCCATAGTCAAGGTGGTTTTAATATCCGCAATTGGTGTACAAATAATCATAATGTTTTGAAATCACTAAATTCTGATATATCTTCAAGTAATATCTGTATTAATATGGGAGTCGGTTCAGAAACAGAAACAATTCTTGGCGTTTTTTGGATTCCAGCAGATGACATCATTACATTTAAGCTTTCACCAACTATTTTAAACAGTGCACTTTTTCTTGGAAATAAAGAACCAACTAAACGTGAAGTTTTGAAAATATTGATGAGCATATATGATCCTCTAGGACTTGTGGGAAATTTTCTTATGTATTTGAAAATCATTTTGCAAGAAATTTGGAGAAGTGGGGTCGAGTGGGACGAACCAATTTTAACGGAACAACAGATAAAATGGAAAAATTGGCTATCTTTTTTATCATCTTTAAATACTGTATGCATACCTCGATGTTATCTAAAAACGCTGAAAAGCTACAATCATCAAGATGTGCAATTGCATACATTTGTTGATGCGAGCGAAAGTGGTTACGCTGCTGTAGCGTACTTTAGAATTACAGATGGCACAGAATTAAAGTAGTTTCCATCCCTCGTCTAGAATTGATGGCGGCCGTTATTGGAGCTCGTTTCAGTAACTATATCGTTCAAAGTCACACCATTAATATTACCCGAAAAGTATTCTGGTCAGACTCGCGCACAGTTTTGAGTTGGATACGTTCAGATCACCGGAAGTATCACCAGTTTGTTGCTGTCCGAGTTAGTGAAATTTTAGATAGTTCTGAAATGAATGAGTGGTTTTGGATATCAACTAAGACAAATGTGGCTGATGAAGCTACGAAATGTTCCAGAGCTCCTAATTTATCCGCCACAAGTTGTTGGCTTAATGGCCCAGAATTCCTTAAACTGCCAGAGCATAAATGGCCAAATGCTAGTGAGGATTTTACAACCACAAATATTGAGCTGAAGGAATGTAATTTAACTATACAAAATGTGGAACAATTTATAAATATTGAACGATTTTCTCGTTGGTGTAGGGCGCTAAGAGCTGTCGCATTTGTCGTTCGATTTATTTATCGGCTCAAAAATAAAATAACAAATCAAACTGAAATAGAACTATCTCAAGAGGAATTGCGTAAAGCGGAATTAGTTTTGATTAAAGACACTCAGAAACTAGCATTTTGCACCGAAATTGAAAGTCTATCAAAAAAGGGATTTTATCGAAGTCAAATTTCATGTACAAATTGTCTCCATATATAGACAACGATGGCGTTCTACGGGTAGATGGACGGATTGGTAATGCCAATGTTCCCGATGAATTAAAGCATACAGCAATTTTGCGGAAATACTGTCGCCTAACAACTCTTTTAAAATGGCATTATCACAACATGTATCGACATAGTAGTCACGAGACTACACGAGACTACGAAATACGGCAACGATACTACATTCCCAAATTAAGAGTCGTATGCAAGTCTGTAGTAAAACAGTGTCAAACGTGCAAAATTAGAAATGCATCACCTGTGTTCCCTCAAATGGCCAATTGCCTCGGGCTCGTCTTGGTGCATATCTCGCACCCTTTACATTCACAGGTATTGATTATTTTGGCCCTATGTTCGTCACTGTAAATCGTCACAAAGAAAAGAGATATGGAGCGCTATTTACTTGCTTGACAATAAGAGCGGTTCACATCGAAGAATTTTATAGCGACAATGGCACGAACTTTGTAGGGGCTGAACGCGAGTTACGTGAAGCACTCAGTGAAATCGATAAGGACGAATTAGTACGTAGCTTTACAAATGTTAATACGAAGTTCCCACGTCCCTCCCCATATGGGAGGGGCGTGGGAACGACTGGTTCGTTCAGTGAAAAATGTTTTTTACAAAACTAAGATAGAAAGATTTCCTAACGATGAAACATTACAGAGCATTATGGCCGAGGTTGAGAATATTATCAACTCACGCCCGCTTACGTATATTCCATTAGATAGCGAAAATGACGAAGCTATCACGCCTAACCATTTCTTGCTAGGAAATTCAAATGGCTTAAAGCCTCTTGCATCGTATGACGATGATGGTGTTGTGTTGAGATTAAGTTGGTTGTGTTCGCAGCAATACGCTCAAAAACTTTGGAAGAGATGGGTAGCTGAGTATTTGCCTACATTAACTTGTAGAACAAAGTGGTATGAAGAAGCTAAACCAATAACGGTAGGAGATTTGGTGGTGTTGGTTGACCCAGCAAATCCAAGAAATGTATGGCCAAAAGGTAGAATAATTGAAGTCACCATGTCAGAGGACGGTCAAGTTCGAAAAGCGAAAGTCATGACGACGTGTGGTGTTCTGGAGAGGCCAGCAGTTAAATTAGCGATCCTAGACGTGACTGAAAAAAAGGAGTAAGCCTTCGAAACATTTCGCCTTACTGTGGGGGGGTGTTAGCGCCACAGTCTAATCGCTACTATGTATTACTAATTATCGATTATCGTTATTATTGTTTAGGTATTACTTATCGCCTAATTCCCATTCGCAAAATTTTGGATTGCATGTTTTATATTTCCACGCGGTACTGTAATGAATTCATTTTAAATCGCATAAAAGCCATTTTTTATTATAATATCACAAAGAAGTTTAGCTCTTGGTTTCCATACGAAAAAGTTAGTATTTATTTAAATTTAAATTGTTTAATTCTATAAAAATAACTTTGTTAATAATGTGAATTTCAGGAATTTTAACGTAAAATTAATGAAAAATTATGTTTCATTTTAATCGCTATAAATATTATGGTAAATTTAGAAAGAGAAGGGCTTACACGATTCCAAATCAAAAAAGGGTGGTGTTAAATCAACAACGGACGGTATTAAATCGGTGTCAAACTAAAAACGGACGGTGTCAAATCGACAACGGCATGATGACAAATCGACAACGGATGGTGTCAAATCTGCAACGGTATGGTGTCATTTCTTCATTGTCAAATTGACACCGTTCGTGTACGATTTGTGCACATACGGGGTTGATACACTATTGACCGGTGTCAAATGGTGTCAAATTGTACACGGATGTGTTCATTTTTTCTGTGGGTGTAAGATTTTCTTTTAAACTTGATCGTGTGTTTAAACACAGCATGGCTTTTTATCATTTTGCATAGTTTTGCTGAACATTTTCTGAATAGTGGGCGTGACACACCCTATATAAAGCAAATATTTAATTTCGAATATCTAGAGAACTATAATTGTAAAAGTGTTTAAACTTTTTACGAATTAATTTCATATTACTGTGCGAAGTTTAGCAGAATAGCGAAATTCCATTAGAGTTTGTAGCACCTCATATACGAAGTAAATATTAATTTCGAATATATGGGGAACCAAAATGGGAGGGGTCGGAAAATGAGCTGAGTCACCTCCCATACAAAGTAGTATTTGCAAGATTATTCAAACTTTGTCCGCATAGCTGTCTTATCATTTTACAAAGATTGGCTGAAAATGGTCGGGATTGCATTAGTGATCGTGGCACCTCCCATACAAAGTAAATAATTAATTTCGAAATCTGGAGAACTAATACTAACAATATTTAAACTTTATAGCAAATAAATTAATTATCATTCTTGGAGGTTAGCATAAAACGATTTTATTACTGATCACTGTATGAAGTTAGCTAAAAAATAGCGTGACCGAAACAATGGGGAAATGAAAAGTGGAAATAAATGTGTAACTTCTAAACAAATATCCCGATTTGAATAAAATTTCCTATGGCTATAGAGAAGATGTTGACAAAATTGGGCACCTCGAGTATATCAAAAATTAAAAATGATCCGATTTGAAAGATTTTTATATATGTGGAATCTACTAGACGAGATCTACAAAAAATATTGCTTTAGCCATATATTATCTTTAATAGTTTACAAGTTAATCGCATTTGAAAAGTACAATTTTATATTTTTTTCATACCTTTGTCTGCTTTTTTGCTAATAACGGATCCAATTCTTTCCCGATTTTCTTCAAATATCTTTTTTTGAATTAACAAAAAATTATAGAAGCCTTTTTTTAAAAATATGGGAATTAAAAATGGGAGCTGATTTTTCTGCAAAATTTTTATTTTTAAAATGCAATAAAAGTTTTGTTTATAAATCGTTTTTAATGAACTTTTCCACTTATATAGAAACTTTTGATGCCATTAATAAGATATACATAGAGATGCCAAACCGGGATTTCTTAAATCCCGTTTTTTCATAAATAAATAAATAAATAAATAAATAGGGGAAATTGTAATTTTTGTGTGCCTTTTTTCATGCATTTTGACATTCTACATGCCCGAATATCGCAAAGTGATGTTCAGCAAAGTTGTTAAGCTCAACGTCTGCTGAAATATAGTCAATAAAGGAATGCGGTATCCTTGAGTGGGGCACTGGAAAATCAATTTTTCATCATTCTTTTTCATAAGTTATCTAACAAAACTCTATTAAAATCCTCTTTAAACGATATTGATTTTATCTCAGATGAGGAGCTCGAACAAAATGAAAATGTTTCGATTGCTCAAAGGCTAAAGATGTTATTAATAAATGTAGAAGCCCCAAATAACAATAACGAAACCAAATTATAATGTAGATTTGCAACTTGCTAAAGAAATATATTATTTTATTTCTGAACAAGAGGAAAATACTTGCAGATTTTTTACAAGTATTTGGAAACGATTTTACCAGTGTGAAAGATGGAATGTGAAAGACGTTTTTGGCAGCAGCATATGTCAGAAATAAAATTCGTTTCAGAACGGCAGATGAAATCATAGATGCAATAGCATTCTTAAGTAGCTATTTAAAATAAACACTTTTTTACATTTTTTGCAAATATCAAAATGTTAAATAGACCATTGAAAGTTATTTAAAAAAATGGTAACGTATGCGAAATGAAATTGCAACAAAAATTTGACACTGGCCAAAGAAAAAGTACATGAGCTATTGTGTTTTAGGACTTATTTTGAATTACGTTATGTTTTGCATTAATACTTTAAAACCCCATTTAAAAATCTGGCTTTTATGCCCAGTTTTTGACTTCGTATTTAAATACGTATTTAGTTAATTTTTACTTAAATTTAAATGGTATTTAAATACAGTTTGAGTTTTTCAGTGCTATATAATATTTCTTATTTAAATAAGATAAAAGTGTGGTAACACTACTAAATATCCAAAAATTATCGATAGTTTTGAATAAAACAGCTGTTCAAGCAAAACAAAAATTGATACATTTTGCCAAATAATAAAAAAAAGAAGGATATTAAACAATAAAATATTTGTAGGAAAATGCACAAAAGATGCCCCAATTTCACCGCATCGGAAGTGTAGTTTTTGTTAGATGCCGTAAAAAAATACAGCGCTACAATAGAGTGAAAAAAAAACAGACAACACAAGACAGCTGTTGAAAACATATGGTAGTTTATGAAACTTAAATAGAATTTAAATGGCCAACGTTGGCCATTTAAGTATCATTTAAAAAAGCACTGAGAAACTCATTTTCCTATTTAAATAGAACTTAAATATAATTAATATTTAAATACGAAGTCAAAAACTGGCTCTTAGTTTGTAATTTTATCCATATTTTATCTATTTTCATCGGGAACACTTTGTTATATTTTACACAGAGAAGTGGACTTTTTGGTAGTAAATAAAACTATTATTGATAAGATGTGCAATGTAGAATATAATCTTTTTTTTAAAATATATATGGATCTTAATCAATCAGATGTAAATTGAAAATTTTTTACTTTTTTGGAATTTGACCATCAATTCTAATTAATATATTGTTACGAATGTTCAATGACGATTTGAATTCAACGGTCTGTAACGACTGCCTGCAGCATTCATCATATTTGAAGGCACGTCCATCATTGACATTGTTTGTAAGTATGGCAACACTAAATGTTTGCGCTGCTGGCAATGACATCGAAAAGCTCTAGAAATCGAAGGTACTAGTATGTCCGTTAAGAAAATTGTAGATGATTCCCGATAGATGGGAATAGTGGTATAGCTGGCAGTCGTGAGTTGAGTTTATCATTGGCGCTGTTAGAGTTAACATCAACTGTCTTGTGCATTTAAGGTTATACATAATAGAGTGTGTGTGCATTTCTGCGAATTGATAAACGTGTATAAAGACATTGAGTGACTATTTAATTCTGTTCTTGTTGTACATTCTAAATAAATAAAGAGTTGTTACAATTTTAAACTACTAAAACTGCTTTTATTTGCAACCAAAAGTATCCGGTTTATTTAAAGGAAATAAACCCCGTTTTTTAAAAGGTAAAAACGTAACAATATTATGAAATGTGTACATAAAATTAATCATTTTATAAAAAGAAACATCGGAGATTATTTTTTAAAATAAAAGTTCTTCTTAACTGTTCCATCATCCAACTGTCACGCCGAGATGATTATGGTGTTTTCCAACACCCTTCAAATGCCAGACTTTCTAAAATGAAAAAATGTCCCATTTTTTTTAAGTTAAATCTAATTTCAGAGTTTTTGGACCTTTTTAATTAGAAGAGTTTTTGTAGATTTAAAATAGAAATCGAGAAAAATAAGACCATGAAACTCAAATAGGAGTTCAGAAAAGTGCAAACATCGGTATTTTCAACACCTTCATAACTGCCACAAAAGTACATGAATATAATCAATTTTTTGCTTAGATTAAATCAATACAATGGGCGATTTTATAAAGGTTTTATATGTTATTTGTTTTAACGTTGGAAACAAATATAGCGTTTTCTGTTTTGTTGCAATTTCATTCCGCATACGTTATTACTGCAAATCACAGTAAAGTTTGGAGATAGTTTTTTTAATTTTTTTTTATCCAAAAAACGCAAATAATTTTTTTATAAATATATCAACCTGTCTCGAATCTATATTTAATATTTGCGGTAACGGGAAATAATCCGCTGTTTTACTATAAAAGTTTACAAAATTTTGACTTTCAAAAATCGTTTTTGTGTGTGAGGTTTTTAATCCAAAATGACCCGAAAAATGTTTTATCGTAAATAACACAACATTTACCATCGCCAAAATTTGGTTATGTACAATGTACATTGTACATACTTTAGTGCTATTTCTTCTTATATAATGTACATACTCATTATGGTGGTTCTTAATAAACGAAAGTTGGATTTTTCAAAATTATTATTTTTTTTTTTCAATTTATTTTAATGTTGTTTTAAATATTGACATCTGCATTTATGTGGACAGCAAATAACGGGAATTCCTAACGGAATTCTTCTACAGATGGTTGACTTCATGGCCATTTTGCAAAAACTTTCAGGAGTTACACCCAAGTAAATCCTTCAGCATGCATTCACTTCATGACAATATCTTGCAAAATAAGGTAGTACGACGCACAGTGGGGGAATAAATCTGTAACTTCTAAACGAATAGCTCGATTTTAATAAAATTTCCCATGGCTATAGAGGAGGTGTTGATAAGTTTAACTTTTGAATTTGGGCTTAAACAACCAAAGGGGAGCCGAGCCACAATGCCCCAAAGTGGGGCACCTCGGGTATATCAAAAATTAAAAATGATGCCAAATTTTTGTTTGCGATCCGTTTTGAAAGATTTTTATATATATGGAATGTACTAGACGAGATCTACAAAAAACATTGCTTTAGCCACATATTCTCTCTTATAGTTTACGAGTTATTCGCATTTGAAAAGTAAAATTTTATTTTTTTTGCCTACCTTTCCCGATTTTCTTTAAGTGTGTTTTTATGAATTAACAAGAAATTTATTAATAATTTTAAGAAAGAAATGTTAAAAAATATCTACTGAGTCAAAAGTTATGTGCATTCAAACTTAAAAAAAATTAAAAAGTAGTTTTTCCGCCATTTTTTTTTTTTCGAAAAAAGTAACTACATTAATTTTAAATTATACAGAAAATGAGAAAAAGATAAATAATGTGTTTATATTTTTCTGAAAGGTAACATTTCGGGAAATATTATAAAAGCAAAATAATATCAAAATTTGTATTATTGCGTGGTCCAGAGCCTTCCGAAGTATACCTATTTTTTATGAAAATTTCAACTTTAGACAACATATTCTAAAATCGCATAGCTGCTTTAAAAAAATTAACACCTGTTTTGTATGTCCCAATATGTTCTTCAATATTGTGCAAAGGGATTTCATAGCCCTGAGCTTGGTGCCTTCAATAGATTCAAAAATCAAAAAAATCACAATTTTGGGATTTTTTAAAAGTTTTTTGGGAATTGTGGAATTGTCAAAAACAATTCACTAAATTCTTTTTCACTTTTGTATTTCGATCAAAAGTTTCTATATAAGTCTAAAGATTCATTAAAAACGATTCATAAACAAAATTTTTATTGCATTTTAAATATTGAAATTTTCCAGAAAAATCAGCTATCATTTTTTATTCCCATATTTTTGAAAAAAGTCTCATTTTTTTAATTTTTACAAATTTTTTATATTTTTGAAAATAGGACATAATTTCCTACACGTTGATATATAATATGTATATCTTTTCTTTTCCAATTTTTGATATACTGTGACATAAATGCTATCGGCCTTTCTGTTCCGTCTTCATCCATTTGCGCTAATACTGCACCGACTCCACATGTGCTTGCATCACACTGCAGTATAAACGGTTTTGTGTAATTTGGGTGAATCAATAATGGGGCAGTAGTAAGTTTGTGCTTTAATTCATCAAACGCAAGTTGTGCTTGTTCTGTCCAAACAAATGTCTTCTTTTTCGTCAAAAGTTCCGTTAAAGGAAAGGTCAAAGTCGAATATTCCCTTATAAAACGTCTGTACCAACCTGTCATGCCCAAAAATCTTCTTAGATGTCTTATTGATTTTGGTACAGGAAAGTCTCGTATTGCCCTAACTTTGTCATCATCCGTTTGTAACGTTCCATTTCCAACAACATATCCCAAATATTTCACCTTGCTTAAAGCAAAACTACTTTTTTTCACGTTTATGGTCAAACCAGCCTTCCTTAGTTGTGTAGCTACTTCCATAAGATGAGTCAAATGTTCGTCAAAGTCCTGAGAAACTACCAAAAGGTCATCCAAATAAACGAAAACATGTGTTTTTAAATTATACGGTATAACGATGTCCATAAGTCGGCACAACGTTTGCGGTGCATTGCACAGTCCAAATGGCATTCTTGTAAATTGATACAATGGCCGATTTGGGACTGTGAAAGCTGTTTTCGGTCTTGAACTTTCCTCCAGTTTAATTTGCCAGAAGGCATCTTTTAAATCGATTTTCGATATACAATAAACCGGAGGAAGTCTTGCTAATAGTCCGTCAATATTCGGTATAGGGTACGCGTCTTTTATTGTCACGGAGTTCAATTTTCTGCTGTCCAGGCACATTCTAACCTTACCCGGTTTCACTACAACAACCGTCGGAGATGACCAAGGGGAAGTAGGTGCCTCTTCTATCACCCCAAGGGAAATCATTCTGTCTAATTCTCCACAAAGCTGTTTTTCGACAGCAGGTGAAATTGGGTAATGTCTTTGCTTGATAGGTTTAGCATCCCCCGTATCGATCCTGTGTTTAATAAGTGATGTACAGCCTAGTCCCTCTACTTCAGAATTTGGAAACGCTGCGATAATATTGTTCAGTCTTTGTGTCTGTTCATTTGTCAGAACTAGTTTGTCCGGATCAATCTCTGTACAGTGCACTTCGCCAATAACCGGCATAGAAATTTTGAGTCCAAATACATTCCAAAAGTCGAATCCACAAATTATGTCTTGTTTTATATTAGGTACCACCAAAAATTCAAATAATTTTGTTTGCCTCTGAAATGTTATTTGCAAGTTCACAGTTCCTATTATAGTTTGTTTCGTTCCGACAGCTGTACGTACGTTTCCGATACATTTACTAAAACCAAGTCTGTTCTGAATTTTCACTGCCAACTCACCACCAACTACACTCTTGTTTGCTCCACTATCCAACAAAGCCAAACAAACCACACCATCAACTTTCAAATTTACGTAAGGTCGACTATCAAATTCCGGTGTAACAATTGGAGATATGATACATTTTCTAAATTGTCTTAATCTACGATAATAGTCGCGGATACGTTTAGAGGATCTACTTGTCTCCTTTGTTTCTCCAAAGATTCGTGCACGAGCTTTCTTATATTCCGATACCCTGATATGGTATGGTCTTAATAAAGGGTATTTAAATGATACGTCGTCTTTTATGTCTATGACTATTTGTTCTTCAGTTGTACTGTCCGAATTTTTAAGTTTATTGTCCAAGGATGTCCGTTTTAAAATCGTCGGACATCCTTCTGCACGTTTCCCTGATTTCTTTTACTACACTTGATACAAGTAGGTTTATAGACGTCCTTGGTCCCACAGCCATAACAGAAAACTCGCCGTTGTTCCATACAATCTATGTATGTGTGTCCCGGTTTATCGCAATTCCAGCAAATCAAATCATGATGAACAGCACAGATATTCGTTTCATCATCGTAAGTTTTGTCTATCTGGTCATTCAACTCCGTTGTCATTTCAGCTAAACGTCCTTTTGCCGATTTACGATATTCCAAAGCATGGAAATCCTTAACAAACTTTTCATGTTTTCGAACTTCCTTTCGAAGTTGAGAAACACTAATAATGTCTAAATGTAGTAATTCATGTCTAATTTCTGTTTTTAAATTCCGTAAAATTGTCTCACAAAGATCACGGTCAGAAATCGGATTCCGTAATTTGTCAGTCATTGAAGAAATAATGTCAAAATATTCATCGAAGCTTTCGTTAGGTTTTTGTCTGCGACGACGTATGTCGTCGAGAATGTCAAAATCGTTGGTATCTGATTTGTATTGTATACGTAAGGCAGTTGTCAATGATACCCAATCAATATAGTTATTCTGTCTATGGTATCTCCAGTACCATTCCAGAGCTTTTCCATCAAACAACGTGTGAGCATGTTTACATAAAAGCTCAAAATCACCACCTAAATTATTAGTAGCTAATATATTAACACGGTATATGAACTCGTCGATTGTCATATCATTACTATGTCCTATGAATTTAAGACGCCAGTTTCGAATAATGTTTAACACCTTTTCAGCGTAAAAAGGATCTTGAGGTGTACGAAAATCTGAATTAGAAGGTGTTGGTCTTAAAGGTTCAGAATTATCAGTATGGTTGTTTGTCAAAGCAGGTACAGTCATGTTTCTAAACATACTTGTTAATTCAGTTGTCATAATGGACATCATTTCCTCACGGAAAGATGACAATGATTCTGAAATTATTTGTCTAACCTGGGTATTATTGATTCCATTATGAGAATCGCTAGTGTTATCTGGAGGTGTACGTCCAAGTCGTCCATGCGAACGTGTTCCCTGAGTTTCGTTTGAAGGTCCTTCCAAATTCACTAAATTGTCCATACTTCTTGTAATCGGCATTTTTTTATTAATCAAAATATAAAATTGAAATTAAAGCAAATAAATATTCCACTACTCTGTTAATAATAGTTTTAGGCAAACATATAAAATAAAGAGGTAAAAATTGACATCTAAAATTAAAATTTAAAATAATTTAATATAAAAAAAAATGTAATGAAATTAGAACAAGTATACTACTCATCATTCGAACAAGTAGTATAAATCTAAAATTCTAAATTCCAAAACCAAAATAAAATTAAACAAACTTCTTTCCTATAAGAGAGTAGATATTCAGAATCAAATCCAAACACAAAAATCTCAAATCTTAAATGAAAACAAACATAATTTAAAAAAAATAAAACAATGTTACCAAATCGTTTCGTATTGAAGTTTGCAGGTATATACTCGATAATTAAATCAGGAATAAAATCACTACAAATCTAACAACACTAAAAAAAATATAACACAAAATATTTGGTTCATGAATAAATATATATTCACTCCCGAATTCCAACAATATTCTTCAAAACAAAATAGACCAAAAATATAAAAAAAAAATATAGTAAAATTTGACAACGCGGACAAAAATATTATGGAACATCAGCAGGTGTCAAAATAGTAATGAGAATTTATAAATGCCTAAGCTTAATTAATCAGCTGATGCCCCACGTTGGGCGCCATTTAAATTTATGTAACGAACCACCACTCGGGTCCTACCACAATGGAGACTGCGCTACCTAATAGTCCGGCCGTGCTCAGGGAAAATGGGATGGTTCTTGTTTCCAGAATGGTAGACTCCGATTCGCAACATAAGATTTTAAAATATAGGTAGCTAATGTCGTCAAAATTATTACCATATAAACAAAATAAAAACGGAAATAAATAAAAAAAATGAAATATGGCGATGTCAATAACCTGTTAGAGAAGAAATACGGTGTTACATTCTTCTCAGTTTTCTATACCCTCCCTACCTTGCTACCTTTATTCCATAATCTCCGATAGCCCTTTTTCCTAATGCCTATTCTATATTAACATTTCGTGGAATAAAAGAAAATATTTAATTACACATCTTTAATGATGAATACAAATTTATTTAACAACAATATTCGTTAAAAGCAAAAACAATTTAAAAGTTGAAATGGCTGTCATTATTGACTTTAATAGAAAAATTAAAGTTTTCAAAAAAAAATTAAAAGATAAACTTAATTTCAAATATCAAAATGTTCTAAATTAAAAAAAAAGTGAAAAGTATATATGTAAGTTTAATGTGTTAATTCATATAATGACCACATTTGACAATGTTTAAAAAAAAACAATAAAATTATAAATTTTTTGATGAAATTAATTTAAAATTCAAACCTGATCATTATAAGTTAATATTTAAGGTTTAATATTATGCAAAATTAAGATAGTTATTTTAGGATTTCATTATGTTAGTGTAAGTATAACTAAACTTTTAAATTTAATATAAGTGAAAATTCTATTATTTAATATTTTAAACTCACCGGATATCCCTCGTTGTATTCAGGCCTGATGTTACGAGTTTCCTTTTCTCTAAATTTTCAAATTTCCACTTAAATTTTGCTTAGTTAAAATTTAGTTATTTTGTTAGTGCGTTTTATGTAATGTTAATGTGTAAAATTTACTTTGTTATTGAAATTAAATTAAAAATTCAAAAAAAAAAATATAAAATTGACAGAATTTAACAATTATCAAAAAAAAAAATTAAAAAAAATAATATTAAATTTTGAATAAAATTAGATAAAGAAAAGATAAAAGTTTGTTGAAGTTAGATAAAGTTAGTTAAAGCCAGTTAGTAGATTAAAGTTAAGTGGTTGGCAAAAATTGGTATAGATGATATATATGTAAATCTTGAAATCGTTATTTTCGTGTAGTTTTCATGTATGCAGAAATATGCATATGAGTGATGAATATCCGGTAACGCAAGTCTATGCAATGGTTGTCAATTTTTGGGTGTCAAGAATTGATTAACAGGCAAGCAGAATATATTTCCCAGTAAAATTAAAGTTCACGAACAGTTGGGGAAAATGATAAACTTATTTTTCTAGCTTGATCTCCTGAAAATATTGTTGTGGCTGTGGACAAACCCTTAATTTTCCTTGAACAATCTAAAAAAATATCCGTATGGAGATAAGAATCCAGAAATAATCTAAAAAATCTATGTTCTCACCTTTTTATATATTGTAAATCCACCAAATTTTATAAATAAAATTTATTGAAGTTGCACACGGAAAATTAAAAATTTCCTTTTCGCAAGACAAAATTCAAATGTTAAAAAAAAATTGATTTAAAATATTAGAACGCAAGACAACGTTTCCAGGCAAATTTAAATTTCTAAATGAAATTTTCCATTATATTTTTGAAAGTTTAAATAAAACAACCAAAGGTACTATGATTTAAAAATAATAAAAAAAAAATTGAGTTTTATAATACCCGACCTCACAATACCCGAGGTGCCCCACTTTGGGGCATTGTGGCTCGGCTCCCCTTTGGTTGTTTAAGCCCAAATTCAAAAGTTAAACTTATCAACACCTCCTCTATAGCCATGGGAAATTTTATTAAAATCGAGCTATTCGTTTAGAAGTTACAGATTTATTTCCACTTTTTTTCCAGATCCCCCACTGTGCGACGCTTAATTAATTCATTAATCTGTAACAGCACAAAAAATCTATAGTTAAAATTTAAGTTGTAGGAAAGCTACAAAATATGTGTCTGCCAATAAATATGTAAACTATGTTCTATCTAGCGAAAATAATTATGAGCTTACCCATTCGTATCCTCAGCTTAATCTTCATTATATTATTTGATTACTTTTTTAGGTTTTTTGCGGATAATATTATATTTCTTCCATTTTTGCATTCTTTTTTTTTTTTAATAATTTTGTTTCAAAATGTCAAAACAACAAAATACTAAAATTAATTCGATTGTGATTTCCAAATAAATTTAATTATGTTTAGTAAAGACACAAACCGGTGTTTTACAGAAATTCTATTCAATTTATAGTATTTTAATATTTACAATACAATTTCCTTCCATATTATTACATTTTCATAATCAGAACCGATTTCCAACAAATCCCTTTTCTGTGTGTGGTAGAAAAGTATGTAGAATTTGACGAAAAGTCTATTTGTTTTTGTTCGAGATGTCCCGAAAGTACTCCATTATATTCTTTAGTAGAGTTATTTATATAATTATGTATTTACAATAATAAAAAATAAAAAAAAAAAAATAAAGAAAAAAATAAGTCGCAACAACGAGTTGATCCAACAATCTTCCGGCTGCTAGTCAAGCGCTGTACCCAATACACCACTGCTTAATTATTTTATTTTTTGTCAAATAATGGTTTTCAATATATTGTCGATTGTTTCTCAATTATATTTGGATTACGTTTGACACGTAAATCAAAGCGAACGATAGGTCGTAAGATAGTGGGCCACTGTTTCAAATGAAAGTGAGTGACTGACTTTCTTTCGCTTAAGTTTTCTTTCGACATCGTGGACCAGGCTGTTAGTCTTTCTATTTCTAATAGCTATTTATACAATTTACAAATATACAAATTTACATATTTACAGTTTTGAATATACAATTATTGATTAACTTCTAAAAGGCAGGTTTAGTATATGATATCTTTTAAGTCTAAGATGATAACTAAGTCGTTTAAGGTAGTTGGAGCTGAATCTATTAATTTCCTGTTTGACTTTAGGGATAAATAAATCTTTATGAATGTTGTCATTAGTGAAAAACCTGGGACCGTCAACTATCATACGAAGAGTTTTCGACTAGTAACGTTGCAGAATTTCAACATTGGGGTTGCTGGCGGTGCCCCATAGTTCTATTCCATATGTTCATACAGGCTTTAGTATTGATTTTAAAAGTAAAACTTTATTTTCTAAACTTAATTCCGAGTTACTACCCAGCAACCAGTACATTCGCTTAGTTTTAATATTAAGGTGTTTTTTTTTTTGCTTTTACGTGGTTTTTTCTTAGTGCAAATGTGATATGAGATTACTTTTCTGGATTTACACAAATATTCCACTTTTTAAACCAATTTGAAATAACATCAACGTAACACTGTAACATTCTTGAGGCTTCTGTAGGTAAACAAATTTCTAGCTTATCTTTGGAAATTTATTGGGTTTTGTTGTTTTCTGTCAACGGGGTTGAAAGGAATAGAAACCAAAGTTATTTATACGTGTGTATGTATGTACATATATAAATAACTTTGGAAATATAAAATGCAGGTTGCACTTACTTGTGTTTTAAAATTCGAGGGATGAAAATAAAAACCAGTGGATTTTTAAAGAAAACGTTATAAAAGTTTATTTCGTTTCTAATGAATTAGGGGGGTTTTAATGTTGTATTTTTTTTTGGCTGCTGATGCTGCTGTAGTTAATCACAAAACTGTAATGGTGCCTAGAAGGATTGACAGGCCTTTTAATTGTCATCTGTCAGTCATCCTGAGCGCCATTCACAGTAGTGAAACTAACCACAGGCATGGCGAGCGGGGGGTCACATTTTATAATAGGGGCTCCATTTCAATATCGAGGAAATCGTCGTCCTCCTCGACATCATCGCGGGCCTCAACATGCCGGCCCCCTTGCACAGGTGCAACAAGAATTGCATCGCTGAGGCGGTTAATTGTAGCAACCATTTCTCGAAGTAGCTGGTGAGTGGTTGCTTGGCCTGCAGATTGTTGCTCTAATTGCCGTTGTATAGAAGTAGGCCTTCTTCATGAACGCAACTGTCGGGCGGTTACAATCTCTCCAGAAGCAGAGCTCGACTCATCGCGGTTATTTATACGACGAGCTTGTTGTTGCAACCGACGAACTGGTGGTGGTGCTGCTACTCTGTCAACTATACGACGGTTGATTTGAAGCCGGTCTTGAACGAATCGCCTTGGGGCAGAATGTGTCGATGACGATTGCCCTGGCCGCTCCCTATGCAAAAGAGTATGATGCATTAATCCGCATTTCCGACATATAGAACTTGATGTGCATTCATTAACCACATGTGTTTGGGAAAGACAGTTCGAACAGTAACCATGAACTTGCACGTTGTACATCCGCTGTGGAACTGAAAAGCTCAGAAAAATTCTACAAACACGCAAGTGATGATGCTGGAAACAGATAAGGCAGGCTGAACGACGAGCTGGCTCCATTATTGATCTGAAAGGAAATGTAAACAAAAAAAGAAGAAAGCGGGAAATGGATAAGTGGAAGAGTACAAGAATAACGTGATTACGGTTTAAGTCTAGACCAAGAGAAGAAATAAGCTACTTATCCAAGATTGGCAACCAACAGAGTTTCACTATGGGTCGAGTAATCAAACCACACTGTGTTCGGATATCTGCTACTCTGATTCTTTTATCCGATCCATGATAAACGGTTTCAATGCGGCCCAATATCCAATCATTAGGCGGAAGTAATTCGTCTTTTATAATAACGAAATCTCCCACCAGTAACTCCATCTTTGGATAACGCCATTTGTAGCGTTTGTGCAGTTCTTGTAAATAATCGGCTTTCCATCTTTGTGCAAATCGATGGTGAAGAGCCTTTAGTTTCTCCCATCGGTTAAGAAGAGAGATATTCAAGTCATCCTCTGCCATTTCAGGTGGAACCATTATAGGCGCACCTCGTAGAAAGTGTCCGGGTGTTAATACGTTTAAATCCTCAGGGTCTTCAGTCATCGGAGATAAAGGACGAGAGTTAAGAACGCCTTCAATTCTAAAAAAAAAACTAAAAGAGTAGAGAATTCTTCAAAATTAAATTTTTGATTTCCTACAACCTTTTTAAAGTGAAGCTTGAAGCTTTTAACTCCAGCTTCCCACAGGCCTCCCATATGCGGTGCACTAGGTGGAATGAATTTCCATTCGAAGCCGTGGAGAGCATATTTTTCAGATATGTCCTTGGAAAATTGCCTAAGAAATACAGCGTATTCATCAAGTAATACTTTACTTGCGCCTACAAAATTTGACCCATTATCAGACATGATACGTTTGGGTAAACCACGTCTTCCAACGAATCTGTCAAACGTGGCTAGGAAAGCCTCAGATGAAAGACTTGAGCATGGTTCGAGGTGAATAGACCTAGTAGCAAAGCATTCAAATATACAGGCGTAGCCCTTCATATATGGAGAATTTCTTAGATGGCCAGCCATTATCTGAAACGGACCAGCAAAGTCTATCCCTGTAAAGGTAAAAGGCAAGGTAAGGCAGCCATAATCTGAGATAAAACTCGCTGCTTATAGCGAACGCAGGTCAAGCACTTGTTTATACATTTTTTAATGGCTCTTTTAAGAGCAGGGATATAGAATTGATATCTCACCATATTCATCATCAGTGAAATATCAGCGTGCATAAGATTGTTGTGCATAAAGTTTAGTATCATTTCGCAAAGATTTGATTCGTAAGGAATAATTATCGGATATCTTTCATCGTAAGTTAAAGATGAGTTAACTAAGTGACCGTTAACCCTAAGAAGTCCATTATGGTCTAAGAACGGGTTCAAAGTTTGAAGAGAACTCTTCTTCGAAATCGGCCTGGAGTTGAACAAATCATCATATTCATCAGCATAGTAAGCCCGTTGAGTCAATTTAATTAGCACCATTTTTGACCTATTTAGTTCGTTCTGAGTAAGAGTATCGGTATTAATTTCAGGCTTTTTTGAAGCTGAATTGCAGAACCGGTTATGTAAGTTATCACGCGAAGTGCTCGGTGGTATCTTGTAAAACTATTTATGATATAAAATTCATCACCGGTTTCCTTTCTTGCTCGAGTTACTTGAAATCTTGAGGGAGGTAATGCTTCGTTAGCTAATAATTTCATCGCATTCATTTCCTTATTAGATGACAAAAGAGTAGCTGAATCATTTGTACAATGAACTTGTAGAACTTTCCTGTGTTCTGGTCGTGGCTGTAACATTTGATTCGAAATTGGCCAATGCTCTTGAGAGCTGAGAAGCCAAATGGGTCCGTGGCACCACAATGGATTTTTCAAAAGTCCCTGCGGATTACAACCTCTAGTTCCAAGATCTGCTGGATTTTCAGAAGTGGGCACATGTCTCCAGGTGGCATCACCAACATTTTCTATAATTTTGGTAGTTCAATTAGCTACAAATGTTTTCCAAGTGGATGGATGTTTTTGAAGCCAGGCAAGGACAATAGTAGAATCTGTCCACAGATGGACAGATGCATTTGAAAATAAGCTTCAGATACGACGTGTTTTACTAACTTTGACAGCTGTAGAGCGCCACACAGTTCTAACCGTGGAAGACAAAGTTTTTGTAGCGGAGCTACCTTACTCTTTGCCACCAATAAATGTGAATTTCTTTCATTGAAATTTTCGGACCTAATGTAAAGAGTGGCACAATATGCCACTTCTGAGGCATCGCAAAAACCATGCAACTGAATTAAATTTTCAGGTTGAAAATTTACCCAGCGTGGTATTCTAATTGCTTCAGTGTGTATGAAATTCTCGATAAACGTGTTCCATTTAAGTAAAATGTCCCGAAATCTCGACCCGGGTTTCGGGATTTTCGGGAAATCTAAATCCCGAAAATTATAAGAAATAAACGTATATACATACATATGTCTTTACAAAAAAAAATGTATATAATTCATAAATAAATCACATTTGATTGCAATAAAATACATGCATGATTATGTACATTATATAAGAAGAAATAACATTAAAGTATGTACAATGTACATTAGGGCTATAACCAAATTCTGTCCCTAGCACCATGGGATGGCAAATTTTGTGTTATTTACTATAAAATTTTTTTCGCGTAATTTTGGAATAAAAACCTCACACACAAAAACTATTTTTTAAAGTCAAAATTTCCTCAAATTTGTGTTACCCTTTTTATTTTATTTTTTTATAGTAAAATAGAGGATTATTTCTCGTTAACGCAAATTTTAAATATAGATTCGAGGCAGGTTGATATATTTATAAAAAAATTGTTTGCGTTTTTTGTATAAAAAAATAATCTCCAAACTTTACCATTTTTTAAATAACTTTCAATGGTCATTTTGATATTTGCTAGATGCATTTTGATTTTGGTTTCCTTATTGTTATTTGGGGGCTTTTACATTTATTAATAATATCTTTTACCCTTTGATCAATCGAAATATTTTCATTTTTTGGAGCTCCTCATCTGAGATAAAATCAGTTTCGTTTGAAGAGGATTTTAATTGACTTTTGTTAGATAACCATGAAAAAAATTATGAAAAATTGATTTTCCAGGCCACCACTCAAGGAAAACCAATGATAAAGCATCCTTTGTTATCTATGTTGCAGGAGACGTTGAGCTTAACAACTTTGCTGAACATCACTTTGCAATATTCGGGCATGTAGAATGTCAAAATGCACACAGAAATTACAATTGAAATGAAAACGGGATTTAGAAAATCTCGAAAATCCCGGGATTTTTTAATTTCAATTCCCGGTATTTTCCGGCATTCCCCGTTTGGCACATGTAGTCTATTATTAATAATAACAGCACAAAAATGGAAATTAACCCTTAATGGCACTTGGGGTTAAAATGAAACTCAAATTTTAAAATCACGAAAAATACAGTCAATATGAATGGTGCTAATTTTAATCCATATCCATATAAATATATTAATGTCTTTGTAAGTTCGTTTGTTTATTTGTTTGTTTGAGCATCACGCCTAAACGACTGAATCGATTTAATTGATATTTGGAACGCAGATAGATCCTTACTTGGAAGTCTATAACTTTTTGCAATACTTGGACCAGGAAGGGATAAACAGGGGGAAAACCGGTAAAATTGGTACCTTTAGTTCTTAAGCAATACTACACGGCTGAAGCGATTTTATTGAAATTTCGAACATAGATAGATTGTTGTTAAGAAGCATCAATAGGCTATAACTTTGTTCACTACTTGGACTATAAAGGGATAAAATGGGGGAAAATAGGTACATTTGGTTTTTAAACAATGAATATTTATTTAAAAGAAAACATGTTTAATTAAGCTCACTATAGTCACACAAATATGTACAGTATTGGCCATAACTAAAGCACCCCCTCAGTGTATTTTTTTCATATTATATTTTTTTGTATAAAAACTAGGTTTTAAATTTTTATTATGTATTTTTTTCAATTCTTAATATATTTACTGTTGATAAACAAATACTTTTAAAGTTAATCTTTCTATAAGAGGTAACATTAAATCAAAAGATATTTTAAGCTGGAAAACAAAACGGACAAAACTAAAGCACCCCTTCATGGATATAATATAAAACTTCTTTTAATTTATATTTTTTTGCAAATCCATTGTTTTGGATGATACAAGCACATCTCTTAGGCATAGAAGATATTAAGTTTTTTATTGCGTCTTGCGATATTCCTTCCCAAGATATAATAACGCCTTGAAATTAATCGTGAAAACTGCCGATCCTTATTTCTGCAATTTTCACGATTTATATTCATATTATCAATCTCCCAAGAGTTCTCAATAAGATTAAGATCGGGAGATTGTGCAGGCCAATGAAGAACTTGAATATTATTGCTCTGTAGCCAATTCTTACACACTTTGGAGGTGTGCTTAGGATCGTTATCTTGTTGGAACCTCCCTATAAGTGGAATATCTTCACTGGTATAAGGCAACATTACATCTTTCCATATATCACGGTACATGAACTGATCCATAATCCCATTAACTTTATGAATTGGCCCAATTCCTTGACCAGAAAAGCAATCCCAGACCATTACATTGCCTCCTCCATGTTTAATTGTTCCTTTGGAATACTTAGGATTCAGTCTTTCTACTTTTCGTCTGCGTACACGCCTTATTCTATAAGAACTTTTGAATTTGTATTTGGATTCGTCAGAGAACAGTACTGTCTTCCATTTTTGGACACTCCAGTCGATGTGGGCTTTAGCAAACTCCAGTCTAGCTTTCTTGTTCTTAGCTGATATAAACGGTTTTTTTGCTCGTCATCGGCTGAATAATCGTGCTTCTACTGCTCTTCTACGGATAGTTCTTTCGCTAGCGCATAATCATAAACATGTTCTTACGTTGGATGTTGGATCTTTTTGCATTGCTCTTTTGATCAAGGAATCATCATATCGTGTGGTTTTATGAAGACGTCCTCCAGAATGCCCCGGTGATAAACGACCAGTCTGCAAAAACTTTGGAATCAGCTGGGAAATAACTGATCTGTTAATTGAATATAGTTAACTCAATTCATGCCGTGATAAGCCCGGCTTCCAGTCTTCAATAAATTTAATTTTAAATTCACTGGAGTACTTGTTCCTTGCCATCCATTGTTTTTTCACAATAAACTGTATAGAACTTAAATTATACAGACTACGCCTTCCTTTATTTTTATCTTCTGGAATTTTTAAATGCATCCGTTGTGAGTCCCGTTAACTGACATTGCAAATATGCAGTAGAATAGTAAAATTTTCAAACATCTTATAAGGGGGTGCTTTTGTTTTGTCCGTCGCGTTTTGTGTTTTTGTATGTTTTATCATTTTAAATTAGTTGTTCATAAAATTATCCTTTCCTAAATGAACACAATATGAACATTAACAATATAAATTAATAAAATGTATACAAAATACTTCCCAAGAAAACCTTTTTTATCCAAAAAATTATTATATGAAAACATCCATTGAGGGGGTGCTTTAGTTATGGCCAATACTGTATTTGGAAAGTACCTTTTCAAAAGTCTACCTTCAGGGGGGTAAGAATGGGTAAAATTAAGAATTTTTTGTTTATTCATATTTATGTCTGTTTATTTGTACCTTATAGAAGGCTAAACCACTGGTCCTATCATGTTAAAATTTACCATATATTCCTGTATATTTAAAACGATCAATAGACTGTTTTTTATTTTGAAATTTTAAGTGGGCCTGGCACCTCCTAACAAAGTTAATAGTTATTATGGAATATCTGGTAAACTATCATTGTGAAAGTCGCAAAACTTCGCGAGCTTTTCTTCGGTACCATTTTGCACTGCTTGCCTCAAAATTGGCGAGATTGTATAAATGGGCGTGGCACTACCCATACAAAGTAAACAGGTATTTTCGAATATCAGCAGAACTATAATTGTGACAATATTCAAACTTTATAGGAATCGATTTCTTATCACTGTATGATGTTTAACTGAAAGCGGGACGGATCGAAACAGGGGGTGTGATACCACCCATTCAAAGTAAATAATTATTTTTAAATATCTGGAGAGCTATAATTGTGGAAGTCGTCAAGCTTTATCCGAAGAGCACTCTTAGCATTTTACATTGGCAATATTGAATTAGTGGGCATGGCACCTCCCATACAATGTAAATTGTTTATTTCTTATATATTAAGAACTATAATTGCAAAAGTATTTTTAAACTTTGAACACATTAATATCTTATTCCTATACGGAGTTTGGCTAAAAATGGGCGGGATTGTATTATTGGGCATGGCACCTATCAAACAATTTAAAAGTATTTAAACTGTGTATGAATTAATTTCTCATCACTGTACGGAGTTTAGCTAAAAATGGGTGGGATAGGAACAGTGGGTATAGGCCCTTCCATACAAAGTACTTAATCAATTTTGAATATCTGGATAAATGAAATTGCAAGAGTCTTCAAACTTTGTCCGAAAAATCTTTTCATAATTTTACGTAATGTGTCTGTGACATACATGAAAACAAAAAAATTCATAATTGGAATAAATTTTGTAATAAATGTTATTAATCGAACATGACTTTTTTTTTCCAAACTTGTTTCATTCGGAACATGTTCATAAATATTATAAAATCGTACATGACGGAATTTTTTTGCTTCTTTTTCATAAATTTGTTGATATTTTATATCAAATTGAATTACAATTCCATTACATAATGGCTTAGTTCAAATATGTTTGTAAAATAGCCCTATAATGACCAAATATTCAAAATAAAGCAACCAAATCTGAAACGTAAAAAATACCATTAAACATAATTTAGCATCCATTAACATTAAAGCATTTCATCTGCTTCAAAAAACGCGCATATTTTTCATTATGTAGCTGAAAATCATAAAAAATTAAAAATTTTCAATGGAAAATTTCAAACATAAATTTTAAGCAACATAAAAATATAAATGAAAATTGAAACATTTTTTTTTCAAGCCTTCTATATTTGATTTGAAAACAAAAAAATATGAACAAAATCATACTATTTAAGAAATTATTTATAAATGTCATGAATTGAAATCAATGAAATCAAATCAAACTATTTATGGTGAAACTTTTTTCTGTGTAGAACTGGACATATAATCGAATATCTGATGAACTGTATTGGAGAAATTCCTAGAACTTTGAAGCATTTATTTCGTTACCAGAGTTACACAGTTGGCTGAAAATGTGCTGAATTGTATTGTGAACGTTAACAATAATTAGTACCACAGTACGAAGTTTAGCAAAAAATGGGCGAGATCTGAACAGAGGGTGTATAAAGAAAATTGTAATTTCGAGAGTCTTTTAGCTTTGTCTGAACCACTTTCTTTTATTTTAAGGATGTGGTGGGATCGGCTTTTAATATAAAAAAAAAATAGTTCAAGGGACTTGCCCCATCCCATACAAAGTAAATATTTACTTTCGATTATCTGGAGAACTCTAATAATGCAATTCTCAATACTTTAAATATTTTTTTACTACGACAGGGGTAGCGAAGCGCACCGGGTCAAGCTAGTGTTTTTTATAATTAAATAAACTGAATCATTAAATTTTTTTTTTAATTTAATAAATCGAAAAGTACACTAAACGGTTAAAATCAATTTTATTCTTCAAAAATGTTCAATATAATATTAATTACGTTATTAAGGCAAAATCAGGTATAAACACAATACTTTAAAATGTGTGGTCAAAATTGATCAAAATTGTGAAAAAGTTTCAAAATGGGTTAACCTACTACTTTCAAATACACAATACAATATTTTTAAGTTTGCTTCCTTGTAAAATCAAATTTTGATCAGTACTACTGAAATTGACAAGGTTTTCTACGTTTTTTAAAGTTTGTGGCAATTTTAATCCCAAGTGCCATTAAGGGTTAATTTCCATTTTTGTGCTGTTTTTATAAATACTAGACAACAGTTATACTTTTCCTTACTTTCATCAAAAACGCCCCAAAAATAAATAACATTTCGCTATCTTTAAATTAGAAATTCCAAATATTGAACAATTTGACCTTCACGATTTAAGGTTTAACGGTTTCCAATTTTAGTAAAACTTTCATAGTTCTGTTCGTACAGTTTTGTTCGTATATTTCATGTTCTAGTGGCCTGGGGAATTTTTAATAACTTTAACATTTTTTGACCAATTTCTGTTTTTTATGTCTCATTAGAACGACAATTACGTACATATTTCTATTCTTTTAAATTAAATTCGAAAGTAATTTTTAATAGCAACATTTTTACAAGAACTGAAAAAAATGCATTTTTTCCCTTTGTAAATGCATCTCAAAACTCCAGAGGGCTTGCGGCACGTCTTAACCCCAACCGATTTACCTAAAATTTTTTCAGGATAATTTTTTTACCAATGTTCACCAAACTGGGGGGTGAGAATGGCAAAAATCCAACTTTCGTTTATTAAGGGCCACCCTAATACTCATGCATGTATTTTATTGCAATCAAATGTGATTTATTTAAAAATTAATTGCTAAATAAAACAAGTAAGAAAGTATGGTCGGTCAAGCCCGACCATATAATACCCTACACTAAGTAAATGACCAAAAACATTTTTCTTTTAAAATTTCAATAGTTTATATTCGTGAGTGATTTTCGGAAGTGGGCCTTATATGGGAGCTATTGAAAATTATGGACCGATCACCATGAAATTTGGTCATGTGATTAATGTCTATATAAAAGATATTTGTGTCGCATTTTATGTGTATACCAACATTTTAAGGAGATTTATGCTCGTTAAAGTGATTATCGGAAGCAGGCCTTATATGGGAGCTATGACAGATTATGGACCGATCACCATGAAATTCGGTCATGTGATTAACGTCTATATGGAAGTTATTTATGTTGAATTTTATGTGTATACCAACATTTTAAGGAGATTTATGCTCGTTAAAGTGATTATCGGAAGCAGGTCTTATATGGGAGCTATGACTAATTATGGACTGATCATAATAGAATTTGGTGACATGAATTCCGTATATATAAAACTTATTTGGAGAAAAAATTGTGTAGATACCTATATAAATTAAACATTTATGACCGATAAAGTCCAATTTCGGGAGCACATTTGTATGGGGGCTAGATGAAATAATGGACCGATTTCATCCAGTTTCAATAGGCTTGGTCCTTAGGCCGAAAAAATTATAAGTACCAAATTTTATTGAAATATCTTTAAAATCCACAATTCCCAAACAACTTTTAAAAAATCTAAAAATTGTGATTTTTTGATTTTTTTGAAGGCAGCTATGCGATTTGAGAAAATGTTGTCTAAAGTTGAAATTTACATAAAAAATAGGTATACTTCGGAAGGCTCTGGACGACACATTAATATTAATTTTGATATTATTTTACTGTTACAATTCATCCCGTAATGTTGTCTTTCAGAAAAATATAAACACATTAATTATACCCTACACCACCATAGTGGGGAGGGTATAATGGATTTGTGCATATGTTTGTAAATATTAGTCTAACACCCACCTTAAAGTATACCGATCGACGGACATCGTCGATTAAACGATGTCCGTCCGTCCGTCTGGCTGGCTGGTTGGCTGGCTGTCCATGTAAAGCTTGTGCGCAGAGTACAGGTCGTAGTTTTAAAGATATTTCGATAAAATTTGGTACATATAATTTTTTCTGCTCAAGGACGAACCCTATTGAAACTGGCTGAAATCGGTTCATTATTTCACAAATATCCGTACAAATATCCTCCCGAAATTGGACTTTATCGGTAATAAATGTTTAGTTTATATAGGTATCTACACAAGTTTTTGTCCAAATAAGTTTTATATATAGGGAATTCATGTCACCAAATTTTATTATGATCGGTCCATAATTAGTCATACCTCCCATATAAGGCCTGCTTCCGATAATCACTTTAACGAGCATAAATCTCCTACAAATGTTGGTATACACATAAAATTCAACATAAATAACTTTCATATAAACATTAATCACGTGACCAAATTTCGTGGTGATCGGTCCATAATTTGTCATAGCTCCCATATAAGGCCCACTTTCGAAAATCGCTCACGAACATAAATTATTGAAATTTTGAATGAAAAATGATTTTGCTCATTTACTTAGTGTAGGGTATTATCTGGTCGGGCTTGACCGACCATACTTTCTTACTTGTTTTTTTTTTCTTATTTGATGTATAATTTAAAATTAATGTGAGTACTTTTTTCAAAAATAAATTTTTTTAACTTTTGACTCAGTCAAGGTTTTCAAAAAATTATTTTTAATTTAAAAAAAAAAAGATATTTGAACAAAATCGGAAAAAATTGTATCCGTTATTAGCAAAAAACCAATAACTATATGGCTAAAGGAATGTTTTTTGTAGATCTCTTACGCTTCGGGTTATCGTAATGTATTAAATTTTCATCGCATTTAATGATTCGGTGCGAAAATGATTTTTTTTTAGATTTCAAGCTTCATTTCTGACATGCAAAATAGTCTTTCAAGATCTCTCGGTTTCAAATTCTATGGTACCCAATTCCCCTGCTGCTCGTAAACGTTTTGAAATTGCTACTTGAGTAGCTGATAATGATTTTGCTAGCTCTTGTTGAGTTTTACAACAACTTTCATGGAGTAATGCTTCCAATTCTCGGTCTTCAAACTTTTTTGGCTAGCCTGGTCGATCTTTGTCTTCCGTCTCAAAATCACGACTTCTGAACCGCACAAACCATCTGTCGCACGTTGAAACCGATGGAACACATTCACCATAAGCTTTGGTGAATAATCGGTGTTCTACCGTGGCACTTCTTTTCAAATTAAAGAAGTAAAGCAAAACTTCCCACATATGACGTTTTGTTGGCAGAAAATTCGACATTTTCGAATGTTTAATAACTAAGTGAGAATAAATGACAGATATGTACCCTTCAAAATGACTTATAAGTTATTAAAACCAAAAACCGCGATCAAAATATACGCCATCTATTATAAATCCCGCATTTTTAAGTCATACACCCAACATTTTTTAACTTTAGTGAAACCCTTTGTTTCTGTACTTTATATTTATTAATTTTTTTTAATTAAATTAGAAAGTGTCCTAGAAACAAAAAAGTCCCGAAATGCATGTCAAACATTTTTGTGTTTTTCAAGAAATTTAGATACAATGTGATGAACATTTTTAAACACAGAAAACTATTTTTTTAAAAAAATAAAATTTGTTTATACGAAATATGAATATGGTGCATTTCATGACAAGTAAACCAACTTTTGAAATAGATGTCTTCCGATTGGGATGAAATTTGCACCATGGTTAGTTTTATTGGATAGTAATTCAGACACAATTTTTCAACAAGATCGGTCGAGAACTTTCTGAAATTTTGGCCAAGCAGGTGTTATTTCTCATCCTTATTACCTATTGTTCTTTGTAAAATGTGTCCCAAATAGTTTACATAACTCTTTCTTCAATCTTTCGGAAAAAAAATTAAAAAAAATAAATATAAATTTTTTTACATTTTTTTCCGAAATCAAAAACTTTTTTATTTTTTTCAAAATGGGCCCTTTTTTTCAAAAGAAAGCTTAGATATTTTCCTTGAAGACCTATTCGCTTGCTTAGTGGGATGCGAGTTTGATATCTATCAAAATAAATATTTTGTAACTTAAAACATACAATTTATGATTTTTTTTTTTTTTGCAAAATCAAAAACTTTGTTGACTTTTTTTATCAAAATGGACCCTTTTTTATTTTTGCTCAGAAGAAAGCTAAGGTCCTCCCTTTTAAGAGGCTTTTGATCGCCTAGTGGGATATCTATCAAAATAAATATTTTGTAACTCAAGACTTTTTTTTTGCAAAATCTAACTTTGTTTTTTAAATGGGCCCTTTTTTTATTTTTTTCTCAAAAGAAAGCATAGGTCCATTCCTTTTGGTCGCTTAGTGGGATGCGAGTGGGATATCCATGAAAATAAATATTTTGTAACTCAAGTCATACAATTTTTTTTTTTTTTTTTTTGTATAATCGAACTTTTTTCCAAAATGGGCCATTTTTAATATTTTTTATTTTTGCTCAAAAGAATGCCTAGGTGTATTCCTTTAATAGATTTTTGGTCTCTTAGTGGGATGCGAGTGGGAAATACATTAAAATAAATGTCTTAACACAAAATTGTATGTCTTGAGTTACAAAACATTTATTTTGGTATACATATATCCCACTCGCATCCCACTACACTGTTGTTTTACTACAAGAACGAGTTGACAACTCGTTGTATCTGCTACTAGAAATTGCAAACTAACACTGCAAGTTTTATAGTAATATATGAATAGTAACATCAATTTATATTAGCAGAGTTATTAAAAAAGTAACTACATATATTTTTAGTATGCAGATTCACAAAAATTGATATTTACTGCAATTGACGGCTAATACAGTAGTAACTATAAACCCTGGAATAAATAAAGAGTTGTTCCAACTTTTAAACTACTAAACTGCTTTTATTAGCAGGAAAGGAAATAAAACACCGTTTTTAAAAGGTAAAAGCGTAACAATATATATATGTAGATTATTTAACATAAAAACAACTTTCGACCGCAAATAAAATGTTTGTTTGGATTTTAATGTCAAAGTGTTAAACATTTGTAATTCCATCAACGGTTGGCTAAACCAGCGATGATACTGCTTCTCTTTATTATTAACTGAACAGTTAATAAACTGAGTTGTAATATATACTGAGCACTATGGAAGATTTAAGAGACTTGAATATATATTATTTAAATAGAATTTTTGTTTTAATTTTATTTTTTATATGTATGCCAATAGCACGGAGTTTAAACTAGAACCCAAAAATATAAAAGTGGATTAATATTAAACTAGATTTTTTTGGATTAACTGATGTTATTACTAATTGTCATTTGCTCTTCTAGGAAAAAAATCTCCTGATTATTCTTGATAGTTTTTAATGAATTTTAAAACTTTTTTTCGTATTCAATTTGCAAGTAAATTATATATTTATTAACTACTTTCATAAACCTATACTTGTTCAGCAAATCCGTCACATATTAAGCTGAAGGTTATTATAAAATGAACTTAAATAATAGGGTAGTATTTAAATTCATTATTATTAGTATTTAAAATGTAAAAAAATAATATATATATATTAAAAAAAAATGTAACAACAAATTATATTGTAATATGGTCACGACTTTGCATAACCGATTTGAATTTAAAGGTCTGTAAGAGCTGCTTGCAGTAGAGAGTTATTAACATTGTTTGTAAGTATTGCAACATTAAATGTTAAAGCTGCTAACATTAACACTGAAGCTGCTAAAAGCTCTGAAAATTTAATATTCTACTTTTGTCCGTTAAGATAATTCATGAAGCTGCTGGAAGATGGCACTGTATATAAACATTGGCAGAGGTTGCAGTCAGTTTAGTTGATCATAGCGTTAGAATTAACATCAACTGCATTGCCAGAGTATTCTTGTAATATAAGTGAGTGTATTTGAATAAAGATTTGTTACAATTTTAAACTACTAAACAATCAAAAGTATCCGGTTTATTTAAAGGAAATAAACCATCTGGTTTATTTAAAGAAATAAACCACCGTTTTCAAAAGGTAAAAACGTAACAATATCATAATTTCGTATGATTGTAAAGCGGGTATAGTTTAAGACTTATTTAAATGATTTTGAAAATGTATCCAATGGTTTAATCCAATTACATCTAAATGTAGCAACAAATTATATAGTATAATTTTTTTATATTTCAGGCAAGATTAATGAAAACAATCGCAGAACAGAGTAATCGGCATAAATTAGAGGAAAACAAGAAAAAACGTGAAATAGCTCAATTGCAAAAAGAACGTAGAAAACAAGAAAACGCGGTTAAATCTTTAAAAGCTAAAATGGAAGCAAAAGACCAAATTCTAAAGCGTAAAACAGAAGAAGTGTCATCTTTGCGTCGTAGTCAACGATCAATTCAATCTTCATTTCGTCTGAAGAAAAAAAACCAAGAACTATTTGATGCACATTCTGCTCTTCAAAGTTGGAACAATCTATCAAGAGCATTGGATAAAGCAGCTCGTAATCGTCATATGTTACTGCAATTCGAACAGGAATTAGAAAGATTAATAGATGAACGTAACTCCTTAACACAGACATTGGCAAATTTAAAAAACATTACTATCGGACAAAATAATGAGCTAGAAAATGAAGAGGATTCAGTTAAATCAAACTTAAACTACATCCAAGAAAGCATTAAAAATATACAACAAACGATAATGGAATTAGATGAAACGAAAGACGTAGAAAATTACAATTCTAACAATATGCAAATTATTATTACCAATATTAAAAATATTGAAGTAGCGAAATATTTACTGCAGCGTTTAACAAAGTACGCTTTAAAATTATCATGCAGTTTGGTCATTATGGAAGGTCGACTATCGGAACATGTTACTTTACTTCAAGACTCACAGCAAGAAAACTTCATCCAGCAACAATTACTTCAACATTTCTTGGCTCAAAGTAGTTCGGAAAAAATTACCGATTTGTTTGAATCCATAACTGCAAGTGTATCGAAACTGTCAAATACTAATTTAAGTGATTCTCAAAGATCACTTAAAAGTAACGAAACATATGATATACCTTTAACGGGTAGTACTTTAATTACTACTGATGACATAGCCTGTAGTACTTCAATTTTAAATGAAATGTAAGTATTTGCACATGTGTTTAGTTTATAAAATTAATTTTAGATATCAAAAATAACATGAAATAGATTAGATTTTGGAAAATAAACATAATTACGAAAAACTTAATATTGAATATACGTTAAATAACTAAGTATAAATAATACTTCACTAGTCATAGTTTTTTTCATGTATCACATCCATTTATGCACCGATTTGCTGATTTGCAATACCTAAATTCTCATGAATATATCTGATATATTAACACCATTTTATACCATATCCAAGAGTGTTTTCAACAATCAACATTGTCCAAGATCAATTGTAAACATATTGGCCCATAATCATAGTCAAAAATAAAGTATATTTTAAGAGAAATAAAGTCGTCTTTACTTAAGAGTGGACTTTAGGTCTACCATAGACAAGTTAAAGTATACTTCTGATGTTAAAGTCGACTGTAAATATAAAACTAGCTGAAGTTGTTTTTAACTCATTCAACAACAGCATCAGCTGTTCTTCGCCATGTAAAAACGTTCGACAAAAAGTCAAAAATGTTTAAGTTGCTAGATATTGGCAGAGATTTTGCAATTATTGAATATTGAATCAATAAAATTAGTACCAAAATAGAATACATTTAATATTAATCTTTCCTGTTCTATTTTTCCACCACAAACTTTTTTCTTTAGCTTCGGTTACATTTATTGTTTGTCACTTTTTTTTTAAATTTTCTAAGTCAGCTGTTCAGCGATGCCACTTGTCTATATTTTGTTGTATATTGTATGAAAACATTTTCTACGTTAGAGGTGACACCCAGTTAAAGTCGGTTTAAAACATACTTTCATTTTGACTATAGTTAGAAAATAATAAAGTTTTTTTTAAAAAGAACCGACTTTATTGTTTGACTATTTTTGTTGCCTATTTTTAATAATGGCGGTCTTATTCATAAAAAAACTTATTGTAGATTTAGAACACAAATTTGTTAACAAACATTTTAGCTTTAAAAACTATGAATAAAAGAATTGTATTCATAAATGTTTGTTAAAGCACAATAATTAATATACTGTTTTTTGTCTAAGCTGACAATGCTTCTCAGTTATTTGCATTTTATCGTTGATAGTGTTGCTCGGAATTAGGATACAATATTCGTTAATTCTCTTTTTTTTATTGTTTGTTTTTAATAATAATATATTTTTGAAGGTAAAAACTAATTTTTAGAAAAAAATGTGTATTAAAAAATGTCAATTATAATTAAAAGTATTCGATTGACGAATATTCTGTGATAAAATAGACAACACAGTTTTATGATTTGTTTTATTCATTGTTTTTTATTGTCAATTTGTTAAATTTTAACAAATTTAAATTTTAATTCCGGAGTAAGTATATTAGATTGTGTGGACCTTATCCACGAAAAAATATTGCTCATTTTAGGACATTTTGATATTCTTTTTTAATCACCCTTATTTGGCGTCGTCAACAGAACACAACGTAAATCCGCATTTCCTTTGAAAATATTTCCATTTATCGATGACTGTCAACATTTGTTTGGTATTCTGTAAGCTAAAATTGCCGTTATTGTTGCCGACGGTATATTAAAAAAAATTAAATAGTAAATGTAAAAAAATTAATTGAACATGGACAAAATTTAAATTACTAAACCCAACCAATTTGAAAAGCTAGTGGAAGAGTTGCAAAATAATCCATCTCCTGCCAAAGGATTTCGCAGGGGCTGAAGGAACTGAAAGTGTTGCGACTGCGCTAAATGCCTTTGACCCACCAAGTAGAACTGGTGATGGATGGCAAATGGTAATGTAAATTGTGTGTTGCAAAAGTATGACAAAATTCATAAATTCAATACGGGACTTGAAGTTTAAGTAAAAATAAACAAAGCAGATTGCTCTTTTTACTAAAAAAAGTAAACAAAATGAATCAGCTGACGCAGATATTAGATATGTGTGTTGTATATATCGATAAACTGTTAACTTCGCACAGTGGTACAGAAAAAAAGAGGAAAATAAATTTGTAACTTCTAAACCTTTAGTCCGATTTGAATGAAATTTGATATGCACAAAGAAGAAGTGCTGTAGAATTTAAGTTTTGAATTTTGATCACATGGGCTTCCCCAAAGTAGGACACCTCGGGTATGTTAAATTTTTAAAGCGATCCTATTTCATCGTCTGTGTTCAAAAAAATTACATATTTAGAATCTCCTCGTCGCAGCTATCAATTCTTTTATAACTTAGGAGATATTTGCATTTGTGAATTAAATTTTCAACATTTTTACACCCTACTCCAGTTTTTTGATAACAGCGGTTCTAAATATTTCCCGATTTTCTCTAACTCGAAGAGAATTTACCTAGCACTGTTATTCTGCGAGTTTTTTTTAATAGAAGTAACACTCAGGCAATTAATATGTGTTACTTTCTTTGGAAAGAGGATAGATTGTAGAAGGAAAGGTGGTGAAAGGAGGAGAAAGGATTGACAACTCTGCACTTGCGCGTCATGTTTGTTATTAGCGTCTCTGGTGGTGATATGGCGCATTGTTCAAGCCAACAACCTATATTTATTTACTTCCGTGGCGCTGTGATAAATATTAGTTATTAGTAATCTCATGCTAATGATCACACGCGCTAACCAATTAAGCCACAGCACCCTCTTAAGTTGTTAAGTTTTCGCTAATTAATTTGCCACCAATGCATATGGAAAAATCACAGAAATGGGATTTTTAGTTTTTGAGGCAGGGTTATTGGAACCCTTCACAAAATAATTAAGAACATATTTTTTCAACTATGCCGTTTGAGAATATTTGGCCTAAAGTTGAATTTTATATAAAAAATAGCCTTAAATTTGGACATTTCAATTTCAAGGATTCGTGTCCATTCCATATATCCTGAAATAAAAAATTACAATAACAGAGAGAAAAATAATTGTAACTTAATGAAATTGTGTACAGTAATTAATTTTAATATAGTTAATGACTCGTTAAAATTTCATTAAATTCCTCAAAAATATCCTTTTTCAAAAAAGTAAAAAAGCAAAAATAAATTTTCTTCATTTGTAATGAGTTAAATGTTTAACTATACACAATATATAATATAAATCACACCATAAATTTGTTCATTTTAATTTCATATATCCTGCAACTAAATAATGTACTGAAAATATCCAAATTCTAAATGGATTAATGAATAATGTTTTATTGTATTTATGAACTTCATTTGGCCCGCCATGTCGAAAATGGAATGAAAATATTTCACTGATTCAAGGAAATAGTTTCATGAATTAAGGCCCTAATTTTGTAAATCACGTCATCAAAGTGGAAAGCAACAACAAAATTTCAAAATTTCATTTTATATACAAAATTTTTAAATTATGGAAGGCAAATCGGTGCCTGAATTTTGGTGCGTTTGTTCTGTTCAGAATTTGTATATAAAACAAAAACAAATTTTTAGAATTTTTGAAATTTTGTTTTTACTTTCCACATAAACATCACTTTGGTGACCTGATTTACTAAATTAGGGCCTAAATGAAGATGTTTTATATATATTTTTATACCCTTCACCTTCGTGAGAAGGGTATATATAAATTTGTCATTCCGTTTGTAATTTCCACAATATAATTTTCCGACCCTATAAAGTATATATATTCTGGATCCTTATAGATAGCGGAGTCGATTAAGCCATGTCCGTCTGTCTGTCTGTCTGTCTGTCCGTCTGTCTGTCTGTCTGTCTGTCTGTCTGTCTGTTGAAATCAATTTTCTGAAGACCCCAGATATCTTCGGGATCCAAATCTTCAATAATTCTGTCAGACATGCTTTCGAGAATTTTGCTATTTAAAATCAGCAAAATCCGTCCATAAATAACGGAGATATGAGCAAAAATCCGAGACAACCTCTGAAAATTTCATAAAAAAAAGACAATTTATTGCATGCTTTGACAAAAAAACAACAAAACGTATGTGTGTTGGATTCATTGTGTGTTGTCTTCATACTTTGTGTATTTTGTTTTTGTTTTTTTGGTGTTTCACAAAAAAGCAACAAAACGTGCATATGTTTGGTTGTTTGTTGGCTTCATTATTTTGTTTTTGTTTTTTTTTTTTTTGGTATTTGACAAAAAAAGCAACAAAACGTTTCACTGCTTTGCGTACTTTGTTTTTTTTTTTTTGTGTTTCATTTCGTTTGGCGTTGTTGTTTTTGAGAAGGGTATATATAAGATTGTTGTTTCGTTTGTTACTTCTTCAATATAGCAATATCAATTAAATGTAAAATTTTTAAAAGTTTTCTTGATATATTTAGGATGATATACGCTGAAAATAGGCAAGTAATGCATCCACAACAAAGGTGAAGATTCGGCATAGCCGAATATAGCACTGTTACTTGTTTTAAGATAAGTGCATAGTATATGTCAATATCAATCTTTTTGGAATAATTCATTTAATATTTAAAAATAATTAACAGTTTCATTATAACTTTACTTTTCGGTTAAGCTTCAATAATCTTCAATATGCAGTGACGACTTTTCAAAAAATGTATCTTCTATATTGTCATCCTCAACATTTTGGAACTCACGATTTTCCACAGTAATATACCAATTTACCAATTTTGATCGATTTTCTTTACTTGGCTATGTAATGAAATTGCCTGTTTAGATTGCAGCATTAAATACACACATAAATCTATGTATTTTGTCTGTTATTTTTTCGATTATGATCTAATCTTCCTTTGCTAATGACTTTATGGGTACATTCTAAAGCTTCTTCAGATAAGATTTCTATTGGTAGAAAGTAGAATATTTAATAAACTTTATACCATGCACTAAGATCTTGTGTACATTGGTAGCATTCAGTACCAAGGATATAATGATATGTATAATGAAAAAGTTTCTCTTAACAATTTCTCAAAATCAAAAAAAAAATATGAACGGAATTCACAACAGACCTCAGAAACGTTTATACATATCTGTGTATAAAGCCAAAGCTTTATACATAATGCTCAAGAGGAAGCTGGAGGGCATCAGTCCGAAAAATAAGGACGAATACAGGGAAAAACCCAGGAAGAGTGGTTTTCCATTGACAAGGACGTTTGTTAAAAAATTGGTTGATTCCATGAGTCGCAGATGCATTTAAGTTGTGAAAAACAAAGGTAGAGCAACAAAATATTAAAATAAAATCATTTTTTAACAAAAAATAAAAAGATGTGCCTCTAAAAATTTAATCCTTTTACGCGTTTCTATTATTTTATCCAGTAAAAATATTGACTCTTTACATTGTTAGACATATAATGTATTAAAATATAAAAGAACAGAGGAATGATTATGTTTTTTCTTATGTTGTATGTCTGACAAACAAAACTGCATATAAATTTTCTTTAACAAAACTAAACTTGACTAATATACTTAAAAAAATTGAAAACAAAGCTTTCGTTTCTATTATTTTTTCCAACACTGTATATACCTTGTTAAAAAGATCATTTCTCTAGTTATCCGATTGCACTTAAATATGTTTAGTAGTAACTTTTAGCTATTAATGAACAAAATAAGACCCATCCAAATCAAATCTATTTCTTAAGGGCATGTCTAATGTGCATACTAATAAAATGCAAGCAAAACGACGAAAAAAACTTCTTTAGAGTTATGAGCAACGAAAAAAAAATATTCTTGAGAATAAATCTTGTTAGGTAACTTAAAAACAGTAAATCGAAAATAAAAGTTATGAGCAACGGAAAAAAATATATCGTATATCGAAGTGCAAAGGGCGTAACAACCAAACAAAACTAAATTGAGTTTTTACTGGATATTGGCACAGAGTATACAGAGGTGTCACGAGACAGAAAATAATCTCGTTTTCTATTCGTCTCTTTCTTTATAAACTGCATTTTTCATTGTTTTGTTTTGGTTATTTGTTTGTTTTGATTACATTACTTTGTCTACCATATTCGCGTTGTATATAGCGTTTTGCTTATCACATCACTGATATTGTAGTACAAAATATTTGCTATCCTTTTTTAAGAGAACTGCCCTTTCATCTGATTTTGAGTTTTTGAAACGTCAAATTTGACACCTCTGTATACTTTGTGATATTGGTACAGCGCATCAAGGCACACGTCTTCACAACGTTTTAGCTTTCTATTTTTTGAAAATAACGACTTTATTAAAGAAAGAATATCATATTTGTAACCACAATACTTTTAATTTTATTATGCTTTTTGTCTCTCCTGTAAAATTTTCAAAAGTGATGATAGTAGGCCCTTTTGCATTTGTAGTATGTAATATGATATACACAATTTTCTCATTTTTTATCTTTTATATTTATTTATTTATTTGTAATACATTTTGACCTTTTTTTAATATCCAAGAATCTGTCTTGTTGTATACTAATAAATTTTGTTACTTAGAAAACAGATTCAGCATAAATAAAATTAACTGGATTCATTGATCTCAATTAACAACATAAAAATTTGAATAAAAATTTATTTCAAAATATTTTGAATTCAATCCATACTTTTTTGTGTCTATATTTATTTTTTTCATTTTCATGTATTTCAGCATTTTATATTGTTTTGTATAATTATATACTCTATCTTGTTGAATATTATTAATTTTGAAAAGCTATTGGGTTATGTTATTTTTTTTTTTTTGTTAAATACAATAATAAAAAAACATTATTAATAAAATATGATTTTTTTTAAATAAAATGTCTGATTTTATTATTCTTTATAACTTTTGTCTAAATTGTTTATTTGGAAAACTTATATAATAGACATTTTAATAGATTTGCAACTTTTGTTACATGTATGACAAAATTAACATTTTACACGCATACCTAAATTGGAGCGGAAGGCGTTTTTTACTTGTCAAAAATTCTCATGCCCATACAATTTGTATGCAGCATACCGAAATAACGCGGCGGCAACGCTTTCCAATTGGAAAATTCGATTTTGACAGCGCGTTTAATAGTGAAGTTAGTTGCAAAACACAATAAATGTAAACACATACACACAAAAATAGAAACAAATATGCAAGAAACTCATTTTTTAAACTTTAATATTTAGTTTTTTTGATAAAATTTTAGTTTACAAATCACAAAACAAAAATCAGAAACACCAATACTGCAATGTACTTTATTGTTTAAATAATCCGGGTTGTTATATTTATTTTTTTGATAACCTTGTTTTTATTGTTTCACGTAGCGTTGCCGCTTTTATTTAGGTATGACATTTCAGCGTTAAGGCTAAGCGGAAAAAAACGTTTCGCCTTACGCTTTTATTTAGGTAGGCCAGTTAGTTAATATTTGTCGTAAAAGAATCAAATAGTCATGTTTGGTATTTTCAGCCGGGTGGCCGCCAATTTTGAGCCGCCGCCGCCGATTAAATTGCTCGGCGCAGGTCTCTGCCAACAACTGATCATTTGTTGCATTTTTTTCGCATGAAAAAACCATAATTTTTCGCGTACCAGAGTACCAGGCTTTAGTCGTTAATCATTTAGTATTGTCATACTTACAAACAATGCTCAACTCAAAGCTTTTATTCAATATTGTATGTTCCACAGCAATGTTAATAATACTCATTGATATGTTAAAGCTTGAGAAGCACTGCTGTTTGAAGGGCATTATGCAACTTTAAACCAGCCGTTAATATATAAATTTAAGTACAATTTCGTAACAATATAAATAATACTAAGAGAAAAAGTTTTTTGAGACAAATACCCTTAAACAAATATTATTTTCTAAAGACTATTTAAAAAACAATTCCTCAGATTGCTTTAATGTGAATATTATTAAAAATTTAGAAACAAAAAAAACTATACTGAATTATATTAGTGTACTTACCCGAATACTGTTAACTTACTTTATGTTTGTTAAATTCGATGTTTTTTGATTTTAATTGAATGAATACAACATGATTTTAAGTCGTGACGATTTTGTAAAATTATAGAACATGTTCAAAAATTAAAAAAAAGTTATTCAGTCTCAATTTTACACTCTAAAAAACTTACAAACTAAAAACCAAAAATATAGGACCACAATTAGTCACAGCTTATTTCAACCACTTACTATAAAAAACCAATTAAATTATTTATTAGCTAATTTTTTAATTTCCTTTTTGCTCAATTGCAGCTTTCAGCCTTTTTTGCATGGATTCCACTAACTTTCTGGTGGTTTGGGGGGTTATTTTTGCCCATTCCTTTTTCAGCGCTACTATAAGGTCAATCCGGTTCGAGATCTGGTGTTGGCGGACGTTTTGGTCTAAAATTGCCCATCAATTTTCAATTACATTTAGATCAGGTGATTGTGCTGGCGGTTGCATCAAGTGGGCACAGTTCCAAATAAGCCATGACTGAACGACACCCGCTTTATTTTTCGGGTCGTTATCCTGGTAAAACCAAAACTGCTCCCTTATATCCAGTTTTTCGGCACTCTGTAGTAAATTGGCTTTTAGAATGTCGAGGTATACATCTTTGTTCATTGTACTCTCAATAAACTGCAAGTTTCCTACCCCACTTGATGACATACAAGCCTAGACCATGACACTACCACCGCCGTGTTTGACTGTTGGCTTAAGATTTTGATTTTGCAGACATAAGTTTGTCCATCCGAGCCAAAGATATTAAATTTGGACTCATCAGCAAAAATAACTGGTTCCCATAAACATACAAACTAAAGACCAAAAATATAGGAACGCAATTAGTCACAGCTTATTTCAACCATCAACTTTTAAAATCTGTTAAATTGACATCACCTCTCGAGTAACTGTAAATTTCCAAGCATTTTTGTGGTTATGTGTGTTTCTAATTATTTAAATTAACATTTAGTGTAATTTCGGTTGTTACGAGGCCAAGAATTATAATTGTGTAAATTTGAGAATGAGTAAAACTTTTTTTTAATTTTTGAACATGTTCTATAAATGTGAGCCACTGTATATATATAAGTGAAATTTTTTGGATAAACTTGAATAACTAACATTAGTAAATAGCTACTGAGCGAAGCCAGGGCGGTCAACTAGTTATGAATAAAAGTACAGACATTAATATTATTGTGGTTTAATTCCATATCGAGTGTTTCAGCGATTATGAATACAGTATCATACAGATCATCAGTTGATTTTATAAGATCAGCATCTACTCCTCGTATAATTATATCACCTCGGTAAATATGTCTCCTAATAGATTCATTGTCCAACATTAACACCTGCAATCTCTTCGTCACTAAAGCTTCCGCATTGGCTTATGTTGAGCGTAATATTTTAAGGGTGTGAAGATAAATACGTCAGTTAAATACGGTCCACATTTATGTTAAATACGTTGCAAACACTGTTAAATTAGTTTTTAGATCGGTTAAAATAGATTTTTTCAATAAATATTATAAAATTATTGGATTTTATGGAAACAAATCAATAAAAACCATATTTTTTTTGAAAAATTTGGTTTTTCACCAAATATTTATGAAAAATATGTAATTTTCAAGTGAATTTTTCGGAAATTTAGAGAAGACATGAATCGGGTCACCGCCAGGGTGGGAATAACCTAGGACTAGTAGATTCCAAAACTATATTGTATATGTCCGGTATTCGAGATAAAATAAAAAAAAAAAAAAATTATTAAAAATATGGAATTATCAACATGAATCGGGTCACCGCCAGAGTGATTTTGGAAAAAAGTTTTTTCTGTAACAATTTGTGAAAAATATTGAACAAAATCAACGAAATCTTCCGAAATCCATGCAAAATTGGACAGCTCAAACGCATTATAGACTTAGATTTTCTCATTTCCAGAGTCTATCTCAAAAGGATCTATGATTTTCTAGATGGTAGTAAATTACACAGAATGCATTTAAAGTACTAAAAATTGGTAATTCTTTTTCACATAGTACTTTATTTTGCTGCAGGGCTGAATAGTTACAAAAATTAGGTCGAAAACTAGAAAAATTTACGTAGACGTTTCAAAAGTTACGACAAATGTTTTCAATGAAAACATTTTTTTTCCTGTTTTCGCAAAAATTTTGCCATTAAATAATAATTTTTGAATTTAAAATTTTAGAATAAATACAAATTAAGAATACATATATATAAAAAATATTTAAATTATGCGGAAATAGGAAAAAACTCAATGTTTTGCCATAATTTTGGCGGCTAAACCCAATTTCTTAACTGTTTTCATTTTTAAATTAAACCCCATTCCGAATATTATAGTCTAGGCAATTTTAAATATAGCCCTATAGTCTTACTAAAATCGGACAACGTAACTCGTAAATCAATAATAATAATAATAATTTAGCAATATTTGGAATTTATAATTTAAAAATGTCAAAACACTATATATTTTTGGGTCGATTTTTATGAAATTTAAGCAAAATATACACATATAGTCCAACATTTGAAAACTACCCAAAAATCGAAATAAACCCCTACCAATAAATTAAAAAAGTCTAAATTACCCCAAACTTTAAAAATCATAAAAAAACATTGCAAAAATTACAAAAAACCCTAAAGGCCCTTAGGCAAACGCTTAAATGCCTCGCAAACTGTGCAATATGTACATTTTTCCACTCTCGAAAATGAAATTTTATGGAAATTCGCTCGTAAACATGAATTTATTGTGAATTTGATGAATCAGCTGCTTTTGTATACTTTATTTATAAGACAATATTTAAATCTAAATCAGTATTTCCAAAAAGTCCTTTAATTGTAGAATTTTGTATGCAGATCAAAACAAATTTCGATCGTAAAGTTAAATTGAATTTACAGTTGATTATTCTCAAATCGGTTTATGCTAAATCTTTGGTTAAAAAGATACCACTACTAATTGTATGGAAAAAAAGTTCAACCAACTGGAATGAATATTTTCAAAAGAAACTTTGACTACTTCATGAGAATTTTGGTTTGAAGGAACCTTTATATTATAACAACTAATTTAATCGATTACTGACTAATTAATTTAATATGAAGTGTAGTTTTTGTGAAAATTTAAAGAAAAACAGTATTTGGGCCAAAAATTCTTTATATGCCATTCGATTCATATGAGTGTCCACTTATCGTGACCGTTCCCAGATATGATGCCCAACGCCTTATAAAATTGTGGCAATTTTTTTTTAATTTAAAATTTTTCATAAAAAATGGTTTTGACATCAAAGTTTGAATGAGCATATCCCCCACGTTCAAGTTTTTCCAAAAATTTGTTATATGAGTTCGATTCCTATGAGTGTCCACTTACCGTGCCTGTTCCCAGATATAATGCCCAAGGTCTTATATAATTTTGGAAATTTTTTTCTAGTTTAAAAAATTTGTTTATGACATCAAAGTTTGAATGGGCCTACCCCCCACGTTCAAGTTTTTCAAAAATTCTTTATATGCCATTCGATTCCTATGAATGTCCACTTATCGTGCCCGTTCCCAGATATGATGCTCAACGCCTTAAAAAATTGTGGCAATTTTTTTTTTCTAATTTAAAATTTTTCATAAACAATGGTTTTGACATCAAAGTTTGAATGGGCCGACCCCCCAGTTTCAAGTTTTTCCAAAATAAGTTAGTATGGCATTCGATTTTTATGAGTGTCCACTTATCGTGCCCGTTCCCAGATATGATGGCCAACGCCTTATAAAATTGTGGCAATTTTTCATGAAAATTTTTCATGAAAATTCTTTATATGCCATTTGATTCCTATGAGTGTCCACTTATCATTTCTGTTCCCGATATGATGCCCATCGTCTTGTATAAATTTGGAAATTTTTTTTCTGTATATATCAAAGTTATTGCAATTTTTGTAAGGTTTTGTTTTGTTCATATGCAACAAACTTCATTTTGACATTTTAACAAACTATTGCAATAACAAATTTTCAGTTTTATATTCACCACATCAAAATAAATATGATATGTACAACATCAACAACAACAAAAAACAATCAGCTGATTCCGGTTTGTTTTCTCCGGTTTGTTTTGTTCACGGGCGTTGTTTTGGGTAGTGTAAAGGGTGGATTAGCCGACCGTAATGTAACCTTAACGGAACTGAACAGCTGATCGTTTCTATTGTGGGTAAAGAAGTTAAATCAGTTATAGTGACAAAATGTAACGTAACTCTAACGTCTGAACCTGTTAAAAACAGAATTTCTGTTAAAAACAGAAGTTTCTACGTGACATTTACGGTGTTGTCAACTTGTTGATTTTAAAAGTCTTATATAAAAAAACTTATTTTGCACAGAACGCTTAAAAATATTTTCAATGTTCTAGAAATGTTTTAACCCTTTACGGCGCAAGAACGCCAATTTTGTTAGTTTAGTTGTTATTAGGTGGTAAATAGGCTATTATTTACGGAAAAATTACTAAACAACTTTTATTAAAAATTAAGTTAGTATTTTTTTTTTTTAAATTATATGTTGCAGAAATGCAACATTGCAGCAATAGTTCTTGAGGCGTACAACTACATTATATGATGCTCCTAAGTCATCATATAATCAATTAGGATGGATCGATTTAGCAATCGATATTGTGCAATAGATTTCGGCATGAGGAAAAAAAGTTCCACTACGACATAACAAAAAAAATAATTTTCGAGACGCCCAAATTTCATTTTTTTTACTTTTTCTAAACTTTTATTTTTATGTTTTTTTTAGTAGGTAATAAATAACTGTTCTTCCAATGGAAAAACTCGCCCAAAACCTCAAGAAAAAGATTTTTTTGGAAAAACTGCTACCTTAAAAATAAAAGTTGACCAAAAGCTATCGAAAAATTGATGGCACAATATATACAAATTTTTGTCCTTACAAACCGGCCAACCCTAATATCCAGATACACCGCATATAACAAACAATTTGAATCCCCATTTATTAGGCTGATCCGGTAAATACTGTTTCAACACGTTTCTAGCCTTTGTTGAAATCATTTTTTCATCTACAGATAACTGTTCTTCAAATGGAACTTTTATGGAGTTGTTGTTCAATTCCTTATCAATGACCGAATTTTATACAATCGATCAGAATCAACGTGATTATATGGTAACATTTTACTATTGTCATTGAAATGAAGTAACTGCCTAAGTGATTCAAATCGTTTCGACGACATTGTCTCTCGTCTCGGCACAATGCTTATGTTTTCAGACCAATACATATTTACAATTGGCATATGCACTACCGACATGTAATATACGATACAAATGACTTGGCGTATCTCTTTACTTTTTACATTTACAAGCGTCTTTCTGATCATATTATAAATTAGTCTGGTATCTTATGAGGTTGGTAATGCTCCCAGCAAGTAAATAAGAAAATACCTTAAATGGGGTATCTAAGCGAAGTATTTCTGGAGGTAGCATATCAGATACATGAAAACGTTGTTGGCCACCATTCAAACTTAGGCTTTTCATTTTTTAGTACTGCGGTAACAAAACCTAAATCCTTTGCAGTACTCATGCACTAACTGGTGGTGGATGCAGTTGGTAGACTGTCAGTATGCTCAACATAATTTGTCATATATTTAGTCAGGAAATTTCTCTTATTCCTCATCAGAGCTTTCATCATAATTCGCTTCTAAGTCGTACGTTGAATCAACAGCATAATCGTCATCAGAAAAGTCAAGGTCATCTTCACTATTTTCCCATTCTGATAGAATATTTTCCAGGACCTCTGTAGTTAGATTATGCAATTTATGACTTTTTTTGATACTGAAGAAGAAACATTCACATTAGTAAAATAATACATCTCAACACGCAATCTATATAAATATATAAATGTCTTTGTAAGTTTGTTTGTTTATTTGTTTGCTTGTTTGTTTGTTTGAGCATCACGCCTAAACGGCTGAACCAATTTTATTGAAATTTGGAACGTAGATAGATCCTTACTTGGAAGCGTCAATAGGCTATACATTTTTTCAATATTTGGACCAGAAAGGGATAAAAAGGGGGAAAACGGGTAAAATTGGTACCTTTAGTTTTTAAACAATAATTACTAAACGGCTGAACCGATTTTTACATCGACAGGGGTAGCGAAGCGCACCGGGTCAATCTAGTGTTGCATATATTTAACAAACCAAAATCATTACAAAACGTAACCACATTAGTTTAGCAAAAAAATAGCATAAATTATTATTGAAATATACCCTCTTACCTTTCACTCACACAAATAACCAAATATCAGTTTTTCTTCAATAAATAATTTTTCGGAAATGAATCAAAGAATGCAAAACAGACTTGTGTACGTGCGTCACTTGAATGAAATAAATACCAAAGTGTTCCCATCTAGAAAGTTTATTAGCTTCTAAACCGATAGAATGCTTTGTTGCCTATCTACAATATCGAGCTAAATTGTTATATCAGCATATAAAATATGTTTACACTTATTTTAAGGGTATGTTGCAGAAATGTAACTAAAATACAAAACTTTTTAATGTTATGGTAATATTAACTTATTAAGTATACAAATTAATTCATACAAGAATTTATAAAATGTATACTAATAATCGTCGAAAGTATTTAAGTTTCAAAATGTACACTAATAATCGTCGAAAGGATTTAAGTTTCAAAATATTAAATTAATATTTTGTATACACAAATTAACTATACTTAGGACCATTATTACAACATGCCTTTATGTTCGTAATAGTAAAAGTTAACTTTAAGGGTACCTCGACGATTATTAGTGTACATTAGTATACATACAAACAGTTGTTTAAATTTTGACAATTACAATCAGCTTTAGTGCGATTATAGAACATTAAAAACGTGTCATATGTTTTTGACATAAACAAACAAAATATAGCCGGAACTATATTTGTTTTATAAACTTTCATTGGCCTGTACCAATAAAATCAATTGTTCATGGTTCATTCTAATAAAGACAAATTTAATACGTTTTGTTTAATTTTAAGTTTTTCTTTAATATTTCGGGCTTGTCGCTGATTGAAATTGTAAACAGCTGTTTAAAAGAGTTAAAACAATTGTTTTAAATACAGTTCAAGCGATTTTATAATTTTTTTCTGCGATTTGAAAAAAATTTATTAAACTTTTTTTGGTAATAGTACTTACATATAAACCGTATTTATTTACACATAATGGCCCATAATCATAGTTAAAAATAAAGTATATTTTAAGAGAAATAAAGTCGTCTTTACTTAAGAGTGGACTTTAGGTCTACCATAGACAAGTTAAAGTATACTTCTGATGTTAAAGTCGACTGTAAATATAAAACTAGCTGAAGTTGTTTTTAACTAATTTAACAACAGCGTCAGCTGTTCATCGCCATGTAAAACAGTTCGACAGAAAGTCAAAAATGTTTAAGTTGCAAGATATTGGCAGAGATTTTGCAATTATTGAATATTGAATCAATTAAATTAGTACCAAAATAGAATACATTTGATATAAATCTTTCCTTTTCTATTTTTCCACCACAAACTTTTTTTTCTTAAGCTTCCCGGTTACATTTATTGTTTGTCACTTTTTGTTTTTTTTTTTAATTTTCTAAGTCAGCTGTTCAGCGATGCCACTTGTCTATATTTTGTTGTATATTGTATGAAAACATTTTCTACATTAGAGGTGACACCCAGTTAAAGTCGGTTTAAAACATACTTTAATTTTGAGTATAGTTGGAAAATAATAAAAAGCGGGTTTTTATTTTAAAGTTGTTTTTAAAAAGAACCGACTTTATTGTTTGACTATGATTATGGGCCAATGTATTCATCATCATTGTCCATTAGGAGACTTTATTTATTAAAGGTCCGATAACTTAAAAATTAATTAATATTGTATTGTACTTTATACTAAGGGCTATTATTATAACTTGCCTTTATGTTCGTAATAGTAGAAGTTAACTTTAAGGGTACCTTTTTATATTGCTTAAAGTTAACTTTTACTATTTCGAACATAAAGGCAAGTTGTAATAATGGCCCTTAGTATAGTTAATTTGTGTATACAAAATATTAATTTAATATTTTGAAACTTAAATACTTTCGCCGATTATTAGTATACATTTTACAAATACTTGTATGAATTAATTTGTATAATAAGTAAATACTACCATAACAATAAAAGGTTTTGTTTTTTATTTATGTATTTAGAACACTGCAAATATTTTAAGCGTTCTGAGCGAAATAAGTATTTTTTATACAAGACTTAAAATCAACAAGTTGACAACACCGTTAGTAAATGTCACGTAGCAACCAAAGTATATTTATACAAGTACATGCAACTCTACAACAAATCAACAATAAAAAAAAGCAACATTAATTTTGTTTGTGTAAAACATTGTGAGATTGTCAAAAATTGTTTACAATTACATACAAAAAATGTAAACAAACAGAAAGAAAAACAACAAAGTAAAAAATTTTGACAATCTCAAATGTATTTACAAAGGAGAAAATAATGAACAGCTGATCACTTGCATGTACTTGTATAAATATACTTTGGTAGCAACGAAAAGAAATTCTGTTTTTAACAGGTTCAGACGTTACAGTTACATTTTGTCACTATAACTACTTTACACACAATAGGAACGATCAGCTGTTCCGTTAAGGTTACATTACATTACGGTCGGCTAATCCACCCTTTAAAGACTAAAAAATGTGTGTGGAAAGAAACCCCGTACACAGCCTTCCCTTTGGTTAGTTTTTATACGACTGAGTAAAAAACACAGTTGGCATGTGAAATGTTGCCGATTCGTGTGTTGTCGTATACATTTACTTGTGCATAATATCGCCAGTAGTCCATATTTAACCAGGTTGCAGCCAAGGCGAATTTATACAAGGTGGAGTCAGTCAATCAGCTGATAATTTTTTTTTTCGTTTGTTTGGTTCTAACAATTGTCAAAGTTGTTTATGTTTACATTTTTGTATTCACAAAATTTCTAGAAATTTCCGTTACAAGTGTGATAAACTGTGAAAGTGAAAGTTGAACAATAAATTATTATTTAATATAATAAAAGGATATTATCAAAAACAATTTTTATTATTTTAGCAAAAACAATTTTATTGAGTTTAATTTTATAGTGTGTGTAAAATTTATTTAAAAATCATTTCTTTAAAAACATTTATTTTAAAGATGCGTGTTTGTAGCCTTTGTAAAAAAATGTAAGCCTGGAAATGGTACATTTTTTAACGTTCCAAAAGAGGATAGTAGGAGAAAAAAGTGGAGTGAGATATGTCAGATGAACTTCTTTAAAACCGCCAGTATATGTGTAGATCACTTTTTGCCATCTGATATAATTAGTGTGGACGACATTTTTCATTGCTGCCCAATGCTGTGCAAGCCACAGATTGTTTCATGTTTCCAGCGTAAGCTAATTATTTTCGCTAATAAAATTAAGTATATGAAATCATAGAGAAGTGTTCCTGTCTTAACTGAAAGAGTGCCCAGCATAAAAATCTGTACAAATGTATAAAAAACTGGTTATAATTTTAGGAGAATTTTTAAAGCCGTGGTTTTTTAGATATATGACCAATAAATCTCAAAACCACTGCTCTAAAAATGTTCATAAAATAAAACTGTGTCATTCTGGTGCATAAATTCCAAAAACTTTAGAAATATAATTAATTAATAAAAATTTAAAGGACATATCTTTATCTTTAAAGTTTAATTTGAATGTAGTAAAGTTATATGTAGTTAGTTACGTATGTACACTTTTGTGATATTTTAAGAAATCATATTTTTTGGACAGGAATTGTCTCTCGTCAAAAAATCTATGATATCATAACTACTTGCAATACATTAAAACTGTGCTGTTTCGTTAAAATCGTAGATGACATCCGCTTTTCGATGGATAATCCCCAATGCATTTTGTATTTGTTTTGTTATTAAGTTGCATGTAACTTTTTATATTGGTTGTTAAAACTTCTAAATAAGAAAAAATTAATGTCTACCAAATTTTGCTTAATAAAAAAGTTATTACATACAATTTTATGTTTGTTTAATTTTATGTTATCCTCTTAACAGTTTAAGGCCCGTTTTCTCAATGTATCGACAAACTGTCTGTTACTAAATGTCGACATAAATTTATTAGGCCGATAAACTGTCCATTAACAATTTTGGCTTTCTCAATATACCGACAAAAAACATTATTTTCTGTTGGCAATACCTCTCAAAATAGATGTGAAAGGTGGGAACCCTGCCTTCAAGTGACAACATGTTTACATAAATCAGCTGTTTAATGTGGCCATCGACAGCCGGAATCTTTTGAAAAATGCATTATCCTCCATGTCTGCCAAGTAGTTAGGGCTGACATGATAAACTCTTTCAGCATTCACTTGGAACTCATGTTATTTGAGTTCGTCCTCCATCAAATTAATGTTATTAAACTTTTTTTTATACAATCTATTAATTTCGTTTACACAAACACATAAAAACTATGAACAGCAGTCAGCTGTTATTTATTTATCTGTACGATAAATAAATAATTGGCAGATGAGGTCGGGTTAGCTTTAATCTGCAGTTTTTCGTTGGGAAAAAAGATAATCACCTAATGAGAAAACGGCCCTAAGAATAGTAATAGGCCTCTATAGCGGCATTTCACCATAACTGAACTTCAAAAAATGATGATATGTGGATAAGGAATATGTAGTGAAGTCGTTGTTCTACATACCACAGCATCAAAAGTTCCTGCGACGGAACGAATGCCTTATAAAGAGAAGATATGTTATTAATATTCAATAAATTTGTTTCTAAACCTTGAATAACAAATGTCCACATTTTATACAATGTAATTTTCGTTTTACCATAAGTTTTCAAAACATAATTTCCCACTAAATTTTTCGTTTTATTAAATTTGCCGCGTTCTTACAGCCAGCTGTTTTTGACGTTTGTTGAGACCATAAGCAACAACAAAATGCATGCGTTTTTTGTTGTTGCCGAACTGCCACCACCTTGTATAAATTCGCCTTGGTTGCAGCGTAACGCCAGGTGACTATTTTTTGCTCTACTCATGTTTTACCTTTTGAAATGTCAAAAGAGTAAAAGGATTATTTTATATTTAAAATAGTGAGTTTTTGTCACCGCTTTTTATGCATACAATATTTGAAAGTGCGTTTTTTAGCAATTTTTTTAAAATGTGCGTTTTTTGGCAGTTTATAATGTTTACAGAAACAAAAATGAGTATTGTTGTAATTGTTCTATGTACGCTGATTTGTTTTCATCAAGGAAATGCATCACAGCGCTGCATCTGATGCGCTGTAATTTCTACAATGCAAAAGTTGGTAACACTGCAAATGCCTTGAGTTCTAAAAAGCAAAACTGAAACAGATAATGCATAAAAACCATCAAACAAGCATCAGCATGATATACAAATTGGACTCGGCGTGGCAACACCGTCAAGATCAGACTTATTTTTTTTAGCGCAAATAAATAAATTTTTTAATATAATTGTTTTTTTAGAATACGTGCATAAATTTTGCATAATATTGCAATCATATGCCTACATTATCACCCCATGATATGGAGTATGATGTTACGGAGGAAGAAGTGGCGACGACTTCATTTGTCTCACCGGTTGCTACTACAAACAAAAGTAGTACAAAAACAACAAAAGTGGCAGACATATCAAATGAACGAAAACGACAAAGAGTAGAAAACACTTTAACACCAATAAGTGTGGATATCTCGGATTTATCTGAAAGACTAGCTAATCACGTCCCCCTAGACCAGAATAAATTTGGTATTCTCAGCGTTCTGGCCGACATTGATTTACAGGGCTCTCAGCCGGTAAGCAATCAAATCCAAGTAAATGATAAGGTTGAACAAACCGAGACAAGGACAAAATGGTGTCCACCAATATTTGTTTACAATGTAAATATAAAAGCTTTGGTAGATACATTAAAATCTACGATTCCCGATTTTTCTTTTAAAGTAAAAAACATCAATAAAAATAAGAGTAAGCTCTATTTTGCTGATACTAAAGTTCACACCTCTATGATGGCCATTCTTAGAACAAAAAACATTCACTCCTATTCGTTCACCCCGAAGGAACTTAAACAAGTGTCACTAGTCTTACGAGGTCTGGTTGCAGATACAGAATGTGAACAAATCAAAACAGAACTTGACATACTTGTGCCTGATACGGTCGCCTCTGTTACGAAATTTAAAACGCCAAGGTCAATAAAACAAAATGTCGATTCGGGACTTTTTCTGGTCTCCCTTCTCCCAGGGAAGACATTGAGCGACATATCAAATATTCATGGCCTGCAAATTCAAGTAATTTCCTGGGAATTGCCAAAAAAGAAAGATAGCGATATTCAATGTCACAGATGTCAGCGCTGGGGTCATATCTCACGCAACTGCAATTCTGCATACAAATGCGTAAAATGTGACCAAGTCCACGCACCTGGCGAATGTCAAAGATCGCGAGAAGACTCCTCAGATCCCTACTGTTCCAATTGTGAAATGGCTGGTCATCCTGCTAATTGGAGAGGTTGCCCAACATATAAAAAATATCTGGCTGCAAAACAAAAAAAGATGGCAAAAGTAGTGGAAGAAAAGGCCATTGCGAAAGAAAATGTCAATAGAGCAGTGAACATGTCAATGCGTTTACCGGGGAAATCATTTGCTAATCTATTTCAACCTGATACCTCCCAGCAAAATTTGCATCAACAAAAACCTTCGGTAATTGAGGATTTTCTAAAGTTAGCCAATTATTTCCTAGATCCAGAAGAATTAACTCTGGAGCAAGAGATCAACATCTTCCTAAAGGAATTTAAGAATATGTCAAAGTCTGAGGCCAAATCAGAATTTTTGCGCCTCCTAAACAAAGTAAGATCTCAATATGGACCATAGATCCTTAAATATTTTATCTTTCAATGTTCGATCTCTGATTGAAAAAAGTAGACAAATTGACTTAAGAAATACACTACATCATAATAATATCGACATTGGATTCATACAGGAGTGCCATCTAAGAAGACATAAGTCAATAAAAATTGAGGGTTATAACTTTATTTATGACAATTCTCCTATTGGAGTAGCGGTAGTAATTAAAAGCTCTATACAATACAACAGTTTTTCCATAAATAATGTTGGGATAAATACTTCATTTATACAAATTAATTCCTCATATAACAACACACGTAAGAGATATATACTTGGTTCTATTTATATTCCATGCAATTATCCGTCGCAGCAGCTTGAGTCGGATCTAAATACTGTTCTTCAATCCTGTTTAGGTTTTGATGGGTTCATACTTGGTGGTGATCTTAATTCAAAATGCTCATCATGGGGTGACGTGACAGATAATCTCAACGGAAAAGCCCTGAAAAAATGGTTAGAAGATAATTCGTTAGAGGTTGTTCGCATATGCGATTCTACACCATCTTACCCAAATGGATCTTCATTTTTGGATCACTTTCTTATCAGCACCAAATTCGTCGATAGAAATAATCCAGATTTTTCCGTCTCATCACTTCCAACCTTCTCAGATCATTTTCCAATCAAATTAAAAATAAAAATAGATCCCTCAAGCTTAATTTTGAATACACCGCATTCATTTGTCTCTTATAAGAATACCAATTGGGAGCAATTTCGCCGCGATTTAGGGAATTCAAGTGGACATATTATGCCCCCAACAAACGCAAACCTGGAAAATCAAGAAATTGATGTACTAATCAGAGAGCTTAATACTACATTTACCTCAATTCACGAATTTCACTCTCAGAAAATTATAATTAAGAACGGGAAAACTCCACTATCGGAGAGAACTAAAAAACTCTTCAAATTAAAGTACCAGTGGCAAAAAGATCTGAAGAACATCTTTCACCGCTCTGGAAACAGACTGAGCAGTGAGTACAAAATATTGTCTAAACAGATTCAACTCCTTAAGATAATTATCAAGGAATCTGTTGGAATAGAACAAGCGCAAAAAATTAATAACAAATTGCAAAATATCAAACCTGGACCGTCGGCATTTAAAGAAATGTATCAATTTATTGGGAAAAGAAAAACCCCTTTTTGTCGACAACTATGTCGTAATGACAATGTTATAACAAACCCAGATGAAATTGCAGTTAATTTCCAGCAATTCTATTCCACAATTTTTCGCCAAACAACACCAGAACGGCCGATAGACGATCTTGAATCAAGAATCTCAACTTGTATGGATGTAATTCCAAATCACATTTTCTCCTTTGATGACAGGTTTGACGCACTTTCAAATCCTGATGCATACCATTTTACTGACACTGATAAAATTAAAAACATAATTCAAAACATCAATACCAAAAAATCATGTGGCTTAGATGGGATATCAAACTACATCATTAAAAAGTTCCCCGATAAGACAATTCAATTACTTACCTGTATAATGAATCACTGCATCAACAATGGTTATTTTCCCTCGGATTGGAAGTCAGCGATAATAATTCCAATAAAAAAGAAAAGCAACAGTGAGGTTTTATCCGATTTTCGTCCTATATCCTTGCTCTCTAATCTAGGAAAAATATTTGAGCATGTCCTGAAAGATAAAATTGAAAAAGAATTTATCATAAATCCTATTTCAAACTTCCAATTTGGTTTTAAAAAATTCCACTCCACACAGCACGCACTTTTAAAGTTTCACAGTGACATAACCAATAACTTGAGAAATCAAATTTGCACGGTGGCGATATCCTTGGATATAGAAAAAGCATTTGATTCCGTTTGTCATAGCGGAATTATATATAAATTAATAGGATTGGGAATTGATCCCTACCTGACTAAATTGATCAAGAGTTTCCTGTCTGATCGAAAATTTTCCGTCCATATTCAGAGTACATCTTCATCAATGGGATATGTAAATAGTGGAGTACCCCAAGGAAGTGTCCTGGCACCATACCTGTTCAACCTTTTTCTTCACGATTTCCCGCACACCACTCAAAATTCTACAGCAATTTTATATGCAGACGATTGCTTAATTTATGCCCACAGCGCGTCACCATATCAAGCGCTTTATAATGCCAAAGCTCACCTCATGTTGATAAATGATTTCTACAAAACATGGGGAATGAAAATCAACGCTAGCAAATCAGAGGCCATTTGTATTAGGAATCCTTCCGGAAAATGTCATCGTTCAGTGGTACCTCAGAGTAAAATGTTACGCATCGCTCTTGATGGGGTCGAGATTCCATTTAAATCTAGCATTAAGTATCTAGGCATCTCCTTTAACAATATGTTAAAATTTAACACACATGCACGTTGCACACTACAAAAAGCAAAACAAATAACCGGGATGTTTTCATTCTTATTTAATAACAAACACTTACCTCAAAAAACCAAGCTGCTTCTCTATAAGGTGACTATAAGATCAGTCTTGCTATACGGGTTTCCAATCTGGTTCACTATTTCACCAATAGTGGCCAAAGAACTGGAAATATTTGAAAGAAGAATTTTGCGGAAGTGCATAAACAAACACTATGTAAGTACTACTAGAAAACACTCCAATACTTACATATATGACACCTCAGATGTCCGACCCTTCTGCAAAGATGCTCTTCGTCTTCAAAAGCTGTTTGTTGAAAAACTTGCCATGCATGAGAACACCCTAATGAATGAAATATACGAATTAGAAAATAATTTATCTTGGTCAGGCTCAGCTTACCTCTCCCCAGTAGGTATTATTAATGAAGACTTGGACAATGACCCTGATCATCACATGTTGCCACAACTCTACACAAAAACTGCACCTGGCTCTCACAGGGGCTGAAAAAAAAGGAAAATTATTTAATTACATTTTACTAAGTAGTAAATTTAAATGAGAAATATAAATTATATACATATATACATACATTATGTAAATAATATAAGTTATTATTAAGTTCATAAAATGTACCTGAACTGTCGTTTCTATAGACAAATTTTACAATTCTGTGATATTTATATACATATATTCATTCATCATATGTATACACGCAAAATGATCTCTGTTAGACATATATTTTAACAGTTTCTTGTTTGTTAATTTTTTTTAAGTGTTATTTATATATTTTTATTTTATTTATTTTTGACAGACTCTCATGCTCTGTCTGTAAACGATTAAGGCTTTGAGCAAACCTTGTTCTCATTCATTTTATGTTATTTTACATATATTCTTTAAAAATTTTTGCAAGTAGCGTTTTTCATAAAACACCGTGTAATAGAATAAGACAACAATAGTTCTATGTTATTTATATATACATGTTATCATTTAGTTAAGTACAACACATGTTATCGAAAGAAAAAAGTCTCAATAAATTTTTTACTTACTTTACTACTACTTACAAGCATCAGCATCGCAAACTAATCACAGATGCACATCAAATGCAGCAGTGATGCATTTTAGTAAATATTTTTTAAGGTGTCTAAAGTTTTATACATATGTAGGAAAAATGTCACCCTGTTGACCTTAAAAATAATTTCTAACTACAATTATATGTCAAAACCGTATCCCTTTATTTTAATAAATAACTTTTATAACTAAGAGGAAGGGAAAATGCAAACAATAATAAAAATAATACATCTGACAGTTCTACCTGAACATTTTTATGACAAAATAAAAAAATATATTACACATTACATCACTTAACCGAAATACCCGTTAATTTGATGTATTTCACACAAATCAAAATAAGATATTTTTCATTCATAAAATGATATACAGCTTGTTTTCATAAAATAGATAAATTTCTATACGAAGTAATCGAGTAAATCGAATTCGTTGAATTTGGTTTGTAAATATCACAAACAAATTTTATTTTTCACATATTTTTCATGTCAGGCTGTAAATTGAAATTGACTGCAGTTATAATATATTATTTATGAATTAAATGTAACGGAAAAATACAAAATTCGATAAAATTTTCCTTATTCCATATCAATAAAATAACAAATATTTTTTTTTAAAATTTTATAAAAAGGAAGGCAAAAATGTGTTTATTTATTTAGAAACTTAACAATAATTTATTATTATGAAGAGTTAGATTACTCAGCTCTACGTGATCGAATCACTTTGTATGGTGCAGAAAAATAGTTTTTTACCCCACTCAAAATAATACTTGTTTTGTTTTATGACGTTTCCCAAAATATTTTTGGTCGAGTGTTAGTTTTTTAACCCCACATATAAGTAATATGACGTATCATTTAAAAGGGCTCGTAAACGCTTTATTAGTCACTGCATACTTGGCCTAAATATTGTAAAACTCTATTATTAATTTTGTAATTTCGACATTTTTTGTTTGCGACCCCATAAAGGGCACCATACACTATCAAAATGCTCATCAAGCACTGTGGTAGTATTAGTGAAAATGTGTTTGTATGTGTGAAATCAAAAACATTTTGATTTTTTGCACGCTTGATGTCACTTTTTGATAGTGTATGGTGTTTTCTCATCAATCACGAAGGCATTTACAAAAATATTTCAAGGCGTGAGGTTGATAAGTGTGTTTTATTATTTTTGTTTTTTCTTTTGTCTAAACATGTTGCCGTTATTGCAATTAAATTTTCATCCGATATAGACATTTTTAAATACACTTTTAGTGAAAATAAAAATGGATTATAATTCCCGCTGTTGGTGTTAACACCACAAAATCAAAAATAAAATGCTGATTGACGAGTCATCAATCAAGTGTACATCAAAGCATCAAATTACACGTACACGAAAGTGACATCAAGCATTTTGATAGTGTATGGTGCCCTTAAAGTATATATATTCTGGACCGTTATAGATAGCGGAGTCGTTATATCCATGTCCGTCTGTATTTTGAAGTCAAGTTTCCGAAACCACCAAATAACTTTCATACATGATTGATACATCATTATATCCTTCGATTACTATATAAAATCATAGATTTATACTTTGGATAAGGCTATATACTTTTTTTTTTTTTTATTAAATTGAAAGTTCATGAACGGTTATACTAGATCCAAAATATGTTGGGAATCATCATAAGACAGACCATGGACTAGTTTGAGGGGGTAAGAAAATTACCTTTATCTGTGAGTCAGCCCAGTGTAAATATATTACACAGGTCAACAGCAAAAAAGCTTGACTAACCACTATATAGATTTGATGCATAATGGCTACCTAAGTACAATAATGGTCAAATTGTTCAATTCTATGGATAGATGTTTTTTTAATTATACCCTTCACCTTCGTGAGAAGGGTATATATAAATTTGTCATTCCGTTTGTAATTTCCACAATATACTTTTCCGACCCTATAAAGTATATATATTCTGAATCCTTATAAATAGCGGAGTCGATTTAGCCATGTCCGTCTGTCTGTCTGTCTGTTGAAATCAGTTTTCTGAAGACCCCAGATATCTTCGGGATCCAAATCTTCAATAATTCTGTCAGACATGCTTTTGGGAAGTTTCATATTTAGAATCAGCAAAATCCGTCCATAAGTAACGGAGATATGAGCAAAAATCGGAGACAACCTCTATTTTTGGCCTATTTTTTTATCTATATCTCGATTACTAAGTCATAAATATAGACAATATGGATATCTAATGATAGATATTTCAAAGTCCATTGCAACGATGTATATAAGGCTATTGTAAGTTGGACCTACAATGGGTCAAAATCGGGAAAAATATTTTTTAACCCGAATTTTTTTTTTACAGAAAACATTCTTTTGTTATAAATTTTTGTCACAAATAAATTTAAAAAAAAAAAATTTTTAAAACTTGGAAAAAACTTTTAAAAAACAATTTTGAAAAAAAATATTTAAAAAATTTTTTTTTTAAATTTTATTTTAAAATATAATTTGGTGAAGGGTATATAAGATTCGGCATAGCCGAATATAGCTCTCTTACTTGTTTTAAAGTAAAATTATAAATTTTGTTAGACGTTTCTCCAAATAATTAATGATATCTCAAAAAGGGTCAGTCCGATGTTATTAAAATAGAAAATATATCCATGTCCGTCTGTATTTTGAAGTCAAGTTTCCGAAACCACCAAACTTAAATTTACATAACCTTTAATACGTAAATAGATAGCGTTTCAATCGGCTCAGTAGTTTCGGAGTATATACAATAAAAATTTGAAGGAAAAATATATTTTTTGCGTGATTTTTTTTTTCTTTTAAAAAACCCATGAAAATCGAAAACGGCAGAAATTGTTTATATAAAATAGCACATACAATTTTGTAAAAATGAGCGAATTCACTTAATTGTGAATAAATTCGAAAAGAATCAATCGATTTTCGATATTAGTTTGCAATTATATATGCCTTTGCTAAACTTGAACAATTTCTGCCGTTTTAGATTTTTCATGAGTTTTTTGATATTTTCACGTAAAAATATATTTTTTGCTAACATTTGTTGTTATAACTCCGAAATTACTGAGCCGATTAAAAAGCAAAATTAAAGGTTATGTAAATTTAAATTTGTCTAAGTTTATTTCATTAATTCGGACCAATTATGTTTAGAAACGTCTAAAAAAATTCACAATTTTACTTAAACATTTAAAAAAACAACTTCTCCATTGAATTTAGATTTGGATCATATTTGTACAACTGGAACCACAATACATAAAAATTGTATAGTGCTTTAAAAAGCCTCTAACATTTTTTCGATTTTGTTGCCCTGTGTTATTGGTGAAAATATTGAAATCAATCGGTAATTTATCTGAATTTTCTTTTTTTTAATTTTTGGTGAAAAATAAATTTTTTTAAAAAATGTTATCTCGAATACAGGGCTTGTTCCAGACATATATAATATAGTTTTGGAATCTACTAGTCCTAGGCTACTCCCACTCTGGCGGTGACCGGATTTATGATTTCTCTAATTTCCGAAAAATTCATTTGAAAATTACATATTTTTCATAAATTTTTGGTGAAAAACCAATTTTTTCAAAAAATTTTATCTCGAATACAGAGCTGGATACAGACATATACAATATAGTTTTGGAATCTCCTAGTCCTAGGCTACTCCCACTCTGGCGGTGACTGGATTCATGTCTTCTCTAAATTTCCGAAAAATTCACTTTAAAATTACATATTTTCCATACATTTTTGGTGAAAAACCAATCCAGACATATACAATATACTACTACATATACAATATACTACTACTACTATTCCTAGGCTACTCCCACTCTGGCGGTGACCCGATTTATGTCTTCTCTAAATTTCCGAAAAATTCACTTGATATTTACATATTTTTCATAAATTTTTGGTGAAAAACCAATTTTTTCCAAAAAATTATCTCAAATACAGGGCTGGTTCCAGACATACACAATATAGTTTTGGAATCTACTAGCCCTAGGCTACTCCCACCCTGGCGGTGACCCGATTCATGAAAATTACATATTTTTCATAAATTTTTGGTGAAAAACCAAATTTTTCAAAAAAAAAAATGTAACCAATTAATTCTTTAAAATTATATTTGTTTATGGTTTTTATTGTTTTGTTTTTGTTTGTTATTTTTACCGATATAAAAACTAGTTTAACAGTGTATAGAACGTATTTAACATAAATATTATTTGTAATTATATAAGACAGTTTGTTTACCGTATCCTCCAACTTATCAATTTTGGTTACAATATTGTTATTGCTATTATTCTTGTCCATGCAAGTAGAACATCTAAATTACAAAGCTCCAGCTCTTTTTTTAATGTTGTTCTGGATTTCTGTGGTGTACACTGAACTTATTTTAGCCGCACAATTATAATGAACATATAGAACATTCAATATAGCTAACTTTTCTTGAAATAGTGGTTTTACATACATATCAAAGTTATTTATTATGATTTATTTACTTAGGTAATTTGATTTAGTTAAAGAACGAAAAAAAATATGTTTATACTTCTTTTATTTGTGTTTTAGAGCCAGTTTTTGACTTCGTATTTAAATATTAATTATATTTAAGTTCTATTTAAATAGGAAAATGAGTTTCTCAGTGCTTTTTTAAATGATACTTAAATGGCCAACGTTGGCCATTTAAATTCTATTTAAGTTTCATAAACTACCATATGTTTTCAACAGCTGTCTTGTGTTGTCTGTTTTTTTTTCACTCTATTGTAGCGCTGTATTTTTTTACGGCATCTAACAAAAACTACACTTCCGATGCGGTGAAATTGGGGCATCTTTTGTGCATTTTCCTACAAATATTTTATTGTTTAATATCCTTCTTTTTTTTATTATTTGGCAAAATGTATCAATTTTTGTTTTGCTTGAACAGCTGTTTTATTCAAAACTATCGATAATTTTTGGATATTTAGTAGTGTTACCACACTTTTATCTTATTTAAATAAGAAATATTATATAGCACTGAAAAACTCAAACTGTATTTAAATACCATTTAAATTTAAGTAAAAATTAACTAAATACGTATTTAAATACGAAGTCAAAAACTGGGCATTAGTCTTATTACAAGCTTGTTACAATTTTTAAATGATACAGTTTCATGCACAAAACTGGTTTTTTGGTGTTGTTTTTTATAGTTAATTTTTATACCCTTCACCATCGTGAGAAGGGTATATATAAGTTTGACATTCCGTTTGTAATTTCCACAATATAATTTTCCGACCCTATAAAGTGGATCCCTATAGATAGCGGAGTCGATTAAGCCATGTCCGCCTGTCTGTCTGTTGAAATCAATTTTCTGAAGACCCCAGATATCTTCTGGATCCAAATCTTCAATAATTCTGTCAGACATGCTTTTGAGAAGTTTCCTATTTAGAATCAACAAAATCCGTCCATAAATTACGAAGATATGAGCAAAAATACGAGACAACCTCTATTTTTGGCATATTTTTTATCTATATTTCGATTACTAAGTAATAAATATAGACAATATGGATATCTAATGATAGATATTTCAAAGTCCATTGCAACGATGTATATAAGGCTATTGTAAGTGGACCTACAATGGGTCAAAATCAGGAAAAATATTTTTTAACCCTAAGTTTTTTTTACAAAAAAATATTTTTTTTATCATACATTTTTTTCACTAATAAACTAAAAAAAAAAATTTAAATTAAAAAAATTGGAAAAAACAATTTCGAAAAAAAAATAAAAAATTTTGTTTTTTTAATTTTATGTTAAAGTATAATTTGGTGAAGGGTATATAAGATTCGGCACAGCCGAATATAGCTCTCTTGTTATAAATATATTTGTTAAAAACAGGGAAATGCAAATGATGGGCGCCGTGTTTTTCATTTAAGGCTCCATTAGTCTTTGCGTTCTGTAACGTTTCTGTTCTGTGCCGTTCTGTAGCCTGTCATTTAATTTTTCCGTAAGAACGTATCAGCTGTTTTTAAAATAAAAATCAAAAGAACCAATTTGGTGATTTTGTTACTATTTTTAGTGTTTGTTGTATTTAGACCGTCAACATATTATTGTAAACATTTTTAGAATGATTTCATTTGCAAGATTTAATTTAAACTAAATTTTTTACATACATCACTATAAATTTACATATATTTTATAAAATGTTCAATGTTTTGTAGAAAATATTATATTTTTTATTCTTTTGCAAATAATAAATATTTGCCTTTCAAAAAATGTTGGCACCACTGCCTTCATATTGTTAACATTTTTGTCTGCATATGATAACAGCTGTTTTAGCTGTCACAGAATTCTGTTTTCAACAGATTCATCCGCAACAGAACGGCAACGTTACAGAAAAACTAACGACATATACAACTTCCCATAAGCTAAAAACAAAACAGCTGATCCGGTACGGAACGTACAATCTAATTAGGCCTTTACTCTTCTCTTACGTACATGTGTACCAGCGTTGCCACTCATAAAATATTTTTCCTACCAAATTTCTGAATAAGAACTACCAAAACCTAACAAATTTTAAATATTTTAGAAATGTTATATGTATCCATTTCAAAAATAATATTTAACTTAAAGGCTGCAAATTATTTAATAACACTACAATTATAAAACATCAGTTTCGAGTTATTTTCAATTTGAGTCGATTTAATGATGCTCTTTCGTCCGTCTGTCCATCTGGCTGGCTGTCCATGTAAACATTGTGCGCAAAGTACAGATCGTAATTTTAAAGATATACTAATTGCCACATGTATTATCTTCGGGCTATTTACGGTATTAGTTAATCTAGCCCCCATACAAATATCCTCCCGAAATAGGACTTTATCGGCCATAAATGCTTGAATTATGTAGATATCTAAACAAATTTTTATTTACAAATAAATCTCACCTGCGTATCATTCATAATTTACCGTAGCTCCCATATAATGCCTACTTCCGAAAATCACGTTAGAGACCATAAATAAAATAAAATTTAACAGAATGAGGTTTCATATAGAAATAAATCACGCGACCTAATTTCGGCCCATAATTGGTCATAGTTCCCATATAAGGCTGACTTTCGAAAATCACTGTTTTTGATAATTTACTCAGTGTTGGGTTAATACCCAACGGGTAGGGTTTGTTTATCACATATTTTAACATAAATACATACAATTTAAAGAATATGTTTTATAATTGATAAATAATTAGAATGTATAAAGTTTATACTATAAACTAAATTTATAATACGTGAAATTAAAATCTTGAAAAAGCAGAAAAATATATTATTAAACAAAAAAGTTTTGCTAGACATTTGGTATTTTTTTAGCTGAACAGTACTAACTACGTACACATTTTACCTGACTAAAATAAATATTTAAGATAATGTATCTTTATATTTTACAAAGCATTTCATTATATTGATTTAACATAGTTTTTTCGTTATGATTTTTATTATTTTGTTCATAAAAATACTTATGTTTTCAGAATTAGCATAGCCTACCAAAATGCGACAAAAATCGGTACATATCAACCAAAGTACCAAAAGTCAATTTGTTAATTTGAAACTACCAATTTTGGTCCAATTGGACCAAATAAAATAAAATTTAACAGAATGAGGTTTCATATAGAAATAAATCACGCGACCTAATTTCGGCCCATAATTGGTCATAGTTCCCATATAAGGCTGACTTTCGAAAATCACTGTTTTTGATAATTTACTCAGTGTTGGGTTAATACCCAACGGGTAGGGTTTGTTTATCACATATTTTAACATAAATACATACAATTTAAAGAATATGTTTTATAATTGATAAATAATTAGAATGTATAAAGTTTATACTATAAACTAAATTTATAATACGTGAAATTAAAATCTTGAAAAAGCAGAAAAATATATTATTAAACAAAAAAGTTTTGCTAGACATTTGGTATTTTTTTAGCTGAACAGTACTAACTACGTACACATTTTACCTGACTAAAATAAATATTTAAGATAATGTATCTTTATATTTTACAAAGCATTTCATTATATTGATTTAACATAGTTTTTTCGTTATGATTTTTATTATTTTGTTCATAAAAATACTTATGTTTTCAGAATTATCATAGCCTACCAAAATGCGACAAAAATCGGTACATATCAACCAAAGTACCAAAAGTCAATTTGTTAATTTGAAACTACCAATTTTGGTCCAATTGGACCAAATAAAATAAAATTTAACAGAATGAGGTTTCATATAGAAATAAATCACGCGACCTAATTTCGGCCCATAATTGGTCATAGTTCCCATATAAGGCTGACTTCCGAAAATCAATGTTTCTGATAATTTACTCAGTGTTGGGTTAATACCAAACGGGTAGGGTTTGTTTATCACATATTTTAACATAAATACATACAATTTAAAGAATATGTTTTATAATTGATAAATAATTAGAATGTATAAAGTTTATACTATAAACTAAATTTATAATACGTGAAATTAAAATCTTGAAAAAGCAGAAAAATATATTATTAAACAAAAAAGTTTTGCTAGACATTTGGTATTTTTTGAGCTGAACAGTACTAACTACGTACACATTTTACCTGACTAAAATAAATATTTAAGATAATGTATCTTTATATTTTACAAAGCATTTCATTATATTGATTTAACATAGTTTTTTCGTTATGATTTTTATTATTTTGTTCATAAAAATACTTATGTTTTCAGAATTATCATAGCCTACCAAAATGCGACAAAAATCGGTACATATCAACCAAAGTACCAAAAGTCAATTTGTTAATTTGAAACTACCAATTTTGGTCCAATTGGACCAAAGCGGCAACACTGGTGTGTACACGCATTGTAGAGAAATAAAAAACTTAAATCTAATAAGGTGAGAGCGCCACGGCAACAAATACAACAAGGCAAAAACAACAAGCTTTTTGTTATTGGAAAAAAATCGGCAAAATGTCAAAATCAGCTGATAATAAATACAAATTGTAAACAAAAACTTTATTTTAGAAATAATTAATATTTTGTAATTTGTAATAGTTTAGATGAAAAACCAGTCATTTTTACATTTGCGAGTCATTGAACAACTTGTACTTCATATAATTCACATGATGCTGTAGAATTTCGATATTTGGATGTTGTTTTAAGAAACAAAAAAACTACCATATAATTCTTGTATGTATATGCACCCGGCCAAAGGCCGCCTGTACAAGATCAAAGTTATTGCCAATAAATAAAAAACCTATGCATTTTACGTGTCATTAGCAAGATGTTTTTAATTTTCGACAGCTTTGTACTGCATACAATCCAAGCTTCTGTATATTTCAATGAAATTTTTATGTATTAAAGATGTGCGTCCGGCCAAAGGCTGCCAATACATGCATGAAGTTATTAACAGTAAAAACAAATTAAAATTAAAACTGTGCTAAAGAAATTGATTTATTCAATAATTCTTTAATTTTTTAGTGACAAATTAATCATTTTAATACATTATTGTGCAAAAACAAAAATTTCACAAACTAAAAACAAAAATTATTATTTTATGACAGCTAACAATTGTAAACAAATAAGCAATTTTGACAGTTTAACGATTTCGGCAAATTCAAGAATAAAAGTCAGCTGTGCTCGTGAGGTCACCTTATTAGATTCGCCTGGAATCAGTCTTGCAAGGCGAATTTATACAAAGTGGAGTCAGTCAATCAGCTGATAACTTTTTTTCGCTTTTTGGTTCCAACAGTTGTCAAAGCTTTTGTTTATATTTAAATGTCTACATATTCTAAGCTTATTAACAAAATATTTATTTTTTACATAAATAAGTAAAGCGCTCACTATTCAATTATCTACACTTTATTAAGTTTTAATACTTATTTGTTTAATTTTTAATTTTTGTTTTTTGACATTTGTTACGACCAATTTTTTGTTTTTGTAGAACTGCCACCACCTTGTATGAATTCGCCTTGTCAGTCTTGCTTGAGCTTCAAACAAGCAGGTTGTGTATCCCACAATCTGGTCTCCCAGATTGTTTTTGTGTCTTATCCCCAAAAAATTATTTTTTATCCCCAAAAATCCCCAAAACACAGTTTTTCTTAAGAAAGTATTACTTTTGAGTTGTTTACCAATCGAATATTGGTTTTAGACGTAATAATAAAGATATACTATAAAACTTAAATACGATGTAGCTACTTCCGTTCGTTTGTCTGCCTGATGAAAAAAAATTTTTTTGTCATAAAATTTTGTTTATACAATTTTTAATTTAGTTTACAAAATATTATTTTTTAAATAAGACAATTTTATTGTACTTTGTAAACAAATTTGTTATTACAATAAAATAAATCGTAAACTTTAATTTTGTTTCTAATATGCATATCTATGACTTTGTCTGCATATTTTTCAGTTTTTTTTAGCATTATTGCTAGCATTTTTGAACTTGCCCTGATAATGAGACTTCAACCATTTCATAAAAAAAAAAATAATTATGCTGTAAACCAGAGCCCGGCAACACATGCGATTGGTCAGTTGTTGTAAGAGCGAAAAATAAGAAGATAGAAAAATTTATACTTTCATATTCACTACAACACAGGCATGGTAATTTTAATTTTGAAATGGTGGTATTTTAATTAAAAATATTTTTAAAATTAAAATTTGTAAATTTCTGTTAGACTTCTTTACTTATATCGATTTAAGAAAGCATTTTAGATTAAAATTCGTTTCTTTTTGTAAGTTTATAATTATAAAAACGTACACCATACGTTGATGTTAAAAAATATTAAGTTTTCCATCCCAGCATTTGTAATCCTCATGAACAAAAGCAAGAAACATGCGACAACACAACCTTCTTCAATGAACGCTCAAACGAGACTGAATGAGTTTTTAATACGTGTGAGTACGTTGTTGTAAATATAATAATGACCGAAAAGCACGCGTGCATTGGAAATGCCTAGGTCTGCTGTAAACATACTTATGAAACTAAAATTAATTTCTATATTCTCTATTCGTTGCTATAACCCTTAAATGCATATTGTTGCCAGTTGTCTACATTCCAGTTCCACTTAATTTTAGTCGTAAGCCTGAGTGTGTAAATTAGTAAAAACCCGTTACTGAGCACACACAATTGCAACAATGTGAAAAAAAACGTTACATTAATATTGGCTGCAGAGTTTTATTATATTTCGAGATTTCATTCTAGTGCGTATTAAAGATCAGTGTATTATTTTAAGTATAATTTTATATTTTTAGTTTTTTATAAAAAAGTGAATTATCTACTTAATTCTCAAAAATTCTCATCTGTTATCAAGTAAATTACAAATTGGTGAAGTTGCATTTAAAAATCTGATTTGATAAGTGATAGATTCTTGTTAAATACTGTATGTTGCCAAATGTCTACATTATGCATTTGACACATAAGTAATAATAAATGGTTACTTTTAGTTTTTGACTTTTATTAGTGTATTTGCTTTGATTTTTAGAATGCCTAGGAGGTTAAAATATAAAGATATCGAGGATTTTCTCGCTCTTTTTGACGATGGTGATATTTCTGAAGATGAAGTGGATGTGGGTGACCTAAGCGATATTGATTACGATACTGATGATGAAGAACATGACAAAGAAGATCCTACTTTAGGTGTGGAAGTAGAGCGTTGGCTGGATGATGATCAGCTCAACAATCCAGGTCCTTCATATAACCAATCAGCTTGGAAGCAAAGAAGTAGAGAACTTATATGGAAAAAGCGCAATTTGGAATACAGTGAAGATCGCATACATTTCGTGGGTAATACAGACCTTTCCCCTCGATTATCTACACTTGAGACCCCATTCTAATTTTTTTCCGAATTTATAAATGAGGATTTACTCGCTGTCATTGTCGAACAAACGAATTTGTTTGTAAAGACCTTTTGTGGATCACTTGAATAAATTGAGTGAGTGAGTGTTGCACCATTTGAACAAAGACTTTCTCTAGATGAGCAAATGTGTTCCACTAAGGCTGCACATTTTATGAAGCAATACTTACCAAACAAACCCCATAAATGGGGTTTCAAGTTGTTTATTCTGTGCTCTGTATAATATTTTGAAATATATTCAGGAAAACAAGATGTTGACAACTTATCTGATGAACCTGATATCGGCGTAGTTGGTAATACAGTGGTGAGATTGTGCCGATCAATTCCAAGCAAAATGAACCACATAATATATTTCGACACATCTGTATCTCTACTGTATTACCTATGGACGCAAGGAATATTTGCATTGGGAGCTATTCAAAGCAACCGGATCGGAAAGAACTGCAAACTGCCGGCTATAAAATAATATATGAAACACTATGTTGCTTGAGGAACCTATAAGGAACATATTGCTGATTACGAAGGTATGGATATCTCAGTGACATGCTGGAAAGATAACAAGGTAGTCACATTAGCGTCAACTTATGTGGGCGCTGAACCAGCCGAAACTGCCAATAGATATGACAAAAGGCTAAAGAAACAAATATCAATAGCCTGTCCCAAAATAATAAAAGGTTACAACGTCCATATGGGAGGAGTGGACCTCATGGACAGCTTTTTGGGCAGGTATAAGATCAGAATGAAAAGCCGAAAATGGTACATTCGATTATTTTATCACATGGTAGATATGGCAGTAATCAACTCATGGGTACTCTTTAAAAAAAAAACAACCCAAACCTTACATTAGCGGACTTCAGATCAGACCTTGCAGAGACATTATGCTCCTATAAAACTTATGACAGAAATAGAAAGGCAGATAGAGGCTAAAAAACACCGAGGTCCCATGAAATCTGTCACGACGCAAGATATTCGGACTAATGGTATAGGCCATAATAAAAGTAGATGTGATTCTAAAAATAGATGCAAGCTTCCAGGTTGCAAAGGATTTTCATGGACTGAGTGCATCAAATACAAGGTTGCTTTGTGCCACAACAAAAATCGCAATTGCTTTGCATTATTTCACTCATAAACAATAAATTTTACATAATATAAATACATGACTTATATCTGAATAATTTTACTAACAAACGCATATTGTTGCCAAAAGTCTACAAACTACTTTTTTCAAAATAAATACTCAAAACTATTACCTAGATTTTTTTACTTATTTTTTACGTAATCTACGACTAAATTTCTATAGAAAAAAAATTTTTTTAATTAAAAATAAAAAATCATGCATTTAAGGGATAATTTATAAAATAAAATAACAAATAAACGACAAATTTCATTTTTGAAATTCCCCAAAAAATCCTCGAAATGTAGTTAACATCCCCATCAAACCCCCATATCCCCAAAGCCAAATTTTCATCCCCAACTTCAAGAAAAAATCCCCAAATTGGGGGAAAATCCCCTAATCTGACAACACTGCGGACAATTTAAGAATCAGCGTTGCCAGAGAAATGAAATTTGTCCCAACTGTTTAAGATGTATGATGAACAATATGAGATTTTACATTTCTAATTGGGGAAATGAGTCAAAAGTTTACTGGCAACTGACAGCTAGAACAGCTGATATAATTTGCAGACAAAAATGCTAACAATATGAAGGCAGTGGTGCCAACATTCTTTGAAAGGCAAATATTTATTATTTGCAAAAGAATAAAAAATATAATATTTTCAAAAAAACATTGAACATTTTATAAAATATATATAAATTTGTACTTATGTATGTAAAAAATTTATTTTTAATTAAATCTTGCAAATGAAATCGTTCTAAAAATGTTCACAATAATATGTTGACGGTCTTAATACAACAAACACTAAAAATATTAACAAAATCACCAAGTTGGTTTTTTGTTTTTTATTTCAAAAACAGCTGATACGTTCTTACGGAAAAACCAAGGCGAATTCATATAAGGTGTACTCGTTAGCCCAGCTGATCGTCAGCTGTTTCATCTCAACTGTCAAAATTTGTGTTAATATTGGTGCGCGTCATATATATGTGTTTCTTTGTATTTGTGTGTTTTTGATGCGTCCACTTTTTTGCTATTGTTTAATATTCAATTTCTTCTGTTTCTCCACGGGTTTGAACTCTTAATCGAACATTTTAACATCCTCCACATGAAATAAAGCAATAAATATAAAACTTACACTGGTTTGTTGTTAAATTCCAGTTTAATATTGAATTCGCCGTACTTGTATTTTTTGACAGATGGGATGAAAAGCAAAAACAAAAATGTATGTTGTTTTTGTATTGTTGTATTTGTTGTAGGGACGAGTACACCTTATATGAATTCGCCTTGGGAAAAACTAACTACAAAATGACAGGCTACAGAACGGCACAGAACAGAAACGTTACAGAACGCAAAGACTAATGGAGCCTTAGCTAATACAATTGTAAAATGTAATAGTATAAATTGCCTTTCCCTGGTTTAAAAGTATATTTGTATAAGAGTATATTTTGTATATTATAATTTTGTAAGAAAAAGACAAAAATACGAGTTAAATTTCTTGAATTTTTTGTTATTGTTTTGCTTTGCATATGCACTTCAACACAAGTATAAAACCAAGAAATAGTTAATTTTGTTGTTTTTTTTTTAAGAGAGCAGATTCACAAATGCTGCACTTAACAAGGAGTAGTGGTAACACCATTAAGCTGTTATGTAATTGATATAATTAAGGAATATATTAATAGATTACATTTTCATGATAATGATATTATAAAAGATGTAATTGATTCTCAAAAGGGATACAATTGGACTAATACTCCTTATATGTCTCCTCTTGGATTACAAAATTAAAATATTGTTATCAATATGGCTAATTCTTCACCGGAATTATTTAAAAAAACTCTTCCTGGATCTCACAGGGGTTAAAAAATATACATTTGTAGTTAATTTTTTATTTTTTGTTTGTTTGTTATTTTCTCTAGTTTGTAACTATTATTTTTAAGTTTATTCTACTTAAGTTTGGTACTGTATATTCACAATTATTTTAAGACATTACATTATAATCTTATATGTTACTTTAATATGTATTTTTTTAAACCACAAATATTTTTGAAATTCAATTAGAGTTTCCAGTTCGGATTTAACCGAAACCGCGGTTTTTCAAGGCCTAAAACCGAAACCGACAATTATTCTTCGGTTTTTACTTTTAATCTATTTTCAGTAAAAAAATCAAAATTTAAAAATGAGAAAGAAACTTTTTCATCCAATGATTCATCTAATATCTCTAAAAACAGATCGGTAAACATATCTTAAGATTTCTTTAAATTTTTTAAATTGTATTTCAATAAATGCATCAGATGATGATATGCTTAGAATAAAAAAGTACCATAAAAACCCACATTTTGTATTCCCACTCAGCATCATGATTCTGGGTCCATTATTATAGAAAATGCTAAAGATAGGTACCACTAAAGCAGAGGTGCCCAAAAGTTGCTTATGGAAGAGCAAACACCAATACATTTAAAGAAAAACAAATTTTTATGCAATTTTTTTTGTTGTAAAAACCAAAACATACAAAGAATAAAGAAAAAAATACACACTTTTTTAAACAATACCATACGATAAACAAAATCTACATTGATGATCGCTGTCGTCAATGTTTACCAGCAAATCATACGAAAGTGTTGTTGTTTTCCACTTGCGTGTGTACATTGAAGAACGACAAAAAAAACCAACAAGGCAAAGTTGTTTGTGTATTTCATATGGCTAGTGCCTGAGTGTTCTATTGAGTATAGAAACACACAGCCTATACCTAAGAGCATTTACAAAAACAAATGAGCACCAAGAGTATAGGGCTTGGGCATCATTGCACTAAAGTCACCTTTTGTGAATTCTAACTCATTCAGAATCATGTGTGCCTAATTTTAAATTTTTAGGTTTATTATTATAAAATAGTCAAAAAGTATTATTAGTTGGAAAAAGGTGCCTGGGAGTACCATTAGAAAGAATGGTACACATGAACCCCCGTCAAGTTTGAAATCAAAGTAATTTCCTGATTCTAGGTTCAATATTATAGAAAATTCAAGAAGTACAATTTTGAAGAACGGAAAAGTACTTCTTAGTTTGGTTCTCCATTTTTGGTATTATAATACCATTGAGCCAACTATTCTTGATTATTTCTTTACTGATATTTACAGAATTTCCATACAAAAGTTAAATTTAAAAATTTATTATGAATAAGGCCTTTAATATTTAGCAAATTATCACAAAACCGAAACTAATTGGTTTTCAATTTTTTCAAACCGAAACCTCGGTTTTGAAATTCTTCGGTTTTTTGGAAACTCTAGTCTCAATAAATTAACTTATCTTATATAAAAATGTCATGCACTTGAAATTAAAAAAGATTTTAATTCTTTTATTTATTAAATTTTAACTATTCATTTGCTGAAAACTGTCCATAGGACCACATATGATTAATACATTAGTAAAAATATGTAATGATCAAAATTACAATAGTTAAATATATGTATAATGATAATATTTATATTAATATATATATACACTGCAAGCTCGGTATTTGCGACTAATTAAAAACCAGACCTGAATTTTCGCGAAAACAGAACCCAAAAGTTGCTTTTTTTAGAAAATTATGTTTTAAAACAACAGCTGAATCGCGCAGTTCATATAGTGCTGTTGTCGGCTTATTATTTTCCAAAGGCCATTATATGCGTATGTTTATCGATGTTAAACAATCGTCCACTTTAATTTTGTTTTCTTCATGACCACTATCGTATAAATTCTCCGATTCCATATCTTATAATTCCATTTGCTCCTCATTATTTTCCACATGAAATTCTTCTTGAATCCAGTTGTTTATGTCCGCATCCGCGAAAAGATGTTCCGTATCAATTTGAGCTACAAGTGTACCAATAGTGGAAAGATCTTTGTTTTCTTCCTGAATCATATTTTGTAAAAAATTTAAGGGCATGTTATCCATTCAGTACCGAATTCGTTCCAGGATTTTCAACTATTGGACACTGATTTTTTATACCAGGACGTAGATAGAATCTGAACTGCATTTTTGAGATTGAAGTTTTTTAGTTTGAGCTCCAAATTTGTTCCCTTCTGGTAAAGCAAGTGGGTGAGCAGTTGTTTTTTATAATTTAATCAAGTTGATAACGTTTTGGTCTAACAGTTGAATAAGCGCAGTGCAATTGGGTGGTAGATTCATTGCGATAATTAAACCTCATCATTTTTAGTTCCTCAATTGGATGGCACTTCGCGTTATCTAAAAGCAAAACTTCTCGCCCGTAATTTTTAAAAATCTAATTCCATGTCGGCGCTTATGTTTCTTCAACCATCCTTCACTAGAATTAAAACCTGAATTGGTTTAATAAATTTTTGAAAACAAATGACTGGCCTTTGTTGGTAAAATCGCTGCTGATATTGGAACATTTTTTTCTCTTTGTTTTAGAAACCACTTATAAAGCATTTTTTTCATTCTTGGGTACTCAGCTTTCTTTAAGGTGCAACGTTTGCCAGGGCCACTTTCTGTTGTACGTATTAACTTTTTTTATTGAATTTTCTTGCTTTATAATGCGGTAAACCGAAGACTTTTTTGGTTATAAACATTGTAATCAAATTTAAAACAGATAAAAGTCGCGAAAATAGAACCTGTTTTTGGTAAACTGTCGCGATTATAGAACCTGCAATGTTAAAAATAAGCCGTCGGGATAACAGGGTCGTCGCGATAATGGGTAGCCTCGAATACCGAGCTTGCACTGTATATACTGCTTGATTTTTTGTTTGTTTTTAAATAATAATACTTTTTAGTTTGCATTTCTTAAATGCTCTAAATACTTATTTTTAATTGTTGAATAAGAGTAACTAAGTATATGTTTTGAGGTTTCTAGGAAGCTTATTCCAAATTCTAGATGATCGTACTAAAAGTGATCTCTCAATAATACTGTTGCTAATTCTAAATAAAATTATTTCAGGATTCCGTGTAGACTTAGAAAAATTAAATATTATTTATTTAATACGGACAGAAATAAAATACGTCTATTCTGTCATAGCTTTTGTATTATTCTGTTTGTGTTAACTTTTCCCGCTTTTTTGAAAAACAATACTGGCCATCCTTGATTATAACCTTAGACTACAGATGCCAATGTTTCGGGTCATTTTGGAATAAAAACCTCAAACACAAAAAAGTTTTTTTTAAATCAAAATTTTCTCAAATTTGTATTACCCTTTTTAATTTTTTATAGTAAAACTGCGAATTTTAAACATAGATTCGAACCAGAGGTCCAAGTCGATCGGCGCCAAGCCGGCTTAGCGCCGCCGCCGAAAAATTTTTTCGATGAAAGCCGCCGCCATGTCCGTCTGCTGAAACCGGCTGCCGTCGACCAGCAGAGTCGCGTTGGAAACTACCAGAAATTATAAATAAAAATATTAAATTTAAACTAATAGATTAAAATTTAAAATAGAAAATATCTGATAGCAGACAGGAAATAAATAACGGACGAACAATTGGAAAAAACGACACATTGGAAATTGAAGTAGCTTTGAGATACCAGCAACATCTGCCTCATCAGAGAAAGCATTTTGCGTCGCTGGGGCTTGTGTTAATGAAAAAAGGAGCCGTCTAAATGCAAAACAATAAAAAAACAACTGTTTATACACAATTTCAAAATTGTTGAGCCTTTAATAAATCCACAATAGTGAAAATATTTTTTTAATTAAATTTTAATACTAAATAAGTTTAAATGTAAACTTCAATAAGCTATATACTTGTTAAACCTGATTTTTTTATTTTTTTGTTAATAAAAAATAATTTAAAAAATTAAAACCAATTTTTTTAATTTGTATCGGCTTCAACCGACTTTGAGCCGCCGCCGATTAAATTTTCTTCAGCCGCCGCTGCCGAATATTTCACCACGGCTTGGACCTCTGATTCGAACCAGGTTGATATATTTATAAACAAAATTATTTGCGTTTTTTGGATAAAATAAAAAATTATCTCCAAACTTTACCGCGTTTTGGAGGACTGAGATTGAAAAATTCTTAACACACGTTTTTCATTAAAACTTTTAACACAAGTATTATTTGATTTTTTTTTTATCAAGTTACCTTTGTAAAGCATGTCAGTTATTATGTTTAATGTCAATTATGTTCATTTGTTGTTAATCTGATTAAAATAAGTGAACAGAAAAAAGTGCGTACTAAAATTAATAAATATTTTCAAGAAAACCCCACTTGGTCCTACATAAAGTTGGCTAAACAATCAAAGGTCTGCCGTCAAACTGTTTCCAATGTTATTCAACAGTACCGGGAGAACTTGTCGGTTGATAGAAAACCTGGTTCAGGTAGAAGGAATGGTTCACATGATGTTTATTAAGCCCGGTTAGCTCAGTGCTCGGACTATTTGTTACGAAAAGTTAAAGCCAATGCAGGTTCAAAAACATACAAGGTTCAAAAAGTTCATGACAAAAATTTAGAGACCAATAACAGAGCACGGAAATTGAAGTCAAATTTTATAAAAAAATATTCTTGCTGCATAATGGATGACGAAACGTATGTTCTGGCAGATTTTTCGCAGCTTCCGGATCAAAATTTGGATGTTGCTGATGCTCGATGGAATGTTGAAGAAATGTTTAGGAACCAAAAGCAGACAAAATTTCCCAAAAAGTTCTTGGTATGGCAAGCAATATACAGTTGCGCCAAAAAAGAAATTTACATCAAGGAATGTTTACAAAAAAGGATGCCTCCATTCATAAGACTTCTTACTGTGTCCACTTATTTTTGGCCTGATTTGTTACCCCGTCACTATAGTAACAAAGGTCTTGAGTGGTAAAAGAACAATAATGTGGTATTTGTACCAAGAGAGGCAAATTCTCCAAATTGCCTGGAACTAAGGGCAGTGAAGAGATATTGGGCTCTTGTTAAAAGAGAATTGAAGAGCACAAAAAAGGTTTCCAAAAGTGTGGTAGATTTTAAACGGAGATGGACAACTTGTTCGAACAAAGTGACAGAAATCACTATAAAAACCATAATGAAAGGGTTTCCGAAAAAGGTTCAAAATATCATCACTAGTGATTAGTAGGGTTCTTAAAAAAGTCGAAAAGTCGAAATCGACTTTTTTGTCGGAAAAAAGTCGAACAATCGATTAGTTATTACAAGAGTCGAATAGTCGATAAAGTCGACTTTTTAGATTACTAAAAAAATGTTTAATTGCAACAGAATAACATAATAATTTTATGTTATTGCAATTTGGTACACTTTCGTTTTTTCTAGTGTATTCAAAAATAAATAAAAAATAAATATTTATAAAAAATACTCTTTCTACACAAAATATTTATATAAAAACTAAAAGTTTTTAGACGTATCGTATGTCCTCATCCATACTGTGAAACATTTTCTGCAAAACATTTGAGTTTGTTGATGAAAGGGGAAAGAAGAATGGAAAAGTATACTCTGTTTCATGTACATAAGTTTTTGTGGAGTATGTCATCCATACTTATTCGTTCATATTCGTTCTGTACAGAAATGTCAAAAACTGAAAAGCAAAAACTTCACTGTGTGGACACGAAAGCAGTTTCAAAAGAGAATTCAAAAAGTTTTGAAGCAAATGTTTCACAGTGTGGACCGGGACTATATACTCGAATTACAGAAACTTTTAGGAAAATGTTTGATAATAAACATGCCAAATTTGTAATGTAAATTTGTTTACTATTTTATAAATTTAAATCTAACTATTAGAAGCAAAAGTGATAATATTATTTAATTTATTATCGCCTCAAGTTGAAAAAAGTCAAAAATAGTCGGAAAGTCGAAAATATTCGAAAAAAGTCGATAATTTTCATAAATTACCAAAAGTCGAAAGTACGAAAAGTCGACCTTTTGTTTTAACTATAAAACTCTAGTGATTAGAACTATAAAAATATTTTTTTTTTTGTAAACTTTAATAATAATTTCAATCAAATAAAAAAAATCAGAACTGTAAGTTTAGTGGTTTCATTTTTATTAACATATATGTATGTTAAGAATTTTTCGATCTCAGTCCTAATTCGACTATACTAGCGCCATTTTTATATTTGCAAAAAATGTAAAAAAGTTTATCCCTATTGTAAATACTGGTAAAAAACAGTACCTTATAGGGCCCATACACAACACCATGATTATTGTGCAATCAAGTGATTGTGCAATTTTGCTTGAAGCACACAATACACCATCATGCTGGTACAAAATTCATTTTTTACCAAAACTTGAAAAACGTTGTTATGAATAACGATAAAATTTGTGCCTCAGTTATTATTGTTATTATCCTAAAACGAAAAATGAATGAATGTCTTCAACCGATTATCAGTGAGTATATTTAAACAGCCATGAAAAAGCCTGAGACATTTCTTCATATTGAATGTTCCACCCCTTTGCTAAACTAGATGTCACTGCTTCCTAATTTTTGGCATGCCATTTATAACAAATTGTCTTCCGCTGTTGCTTTTCGTTTTTTGCTTGGTGGTTGCACTATTTCATCGCCAGACTCGATCTTTTTTTACAAAATAAAACAAATGTTAAAAATACTAATATTAAAGCTTTCAGTATCTATGCTACATTTACCTTCTCTGGAACATTCCTGATCTTCCAAAAATTTGAGTTTATCGTAATACCACAACGAAGGCTCAAAAACATCATCTGTCTCTGCACCAGATTTTTCACTTTTTTTAACTTTATTTAAATCACGCTTATAATTTGTTAGAAAAACGTTGATATTTTTACCAGTTTTTCTCTATCTGCTTGCTGGTCCACTCTTTTAATTTTTCTACCATTTTATTGTAGCATTGTTTTTTTAATTAACGATTGCAGTATTCCGTACTTTTAACTTTCCATAGGCAAGTTATTGTTTTATAAAGTTCGAGAAATTCTCCCCAAAATATTTTTTCTTTGGCATTCTTATATAAAATATTTATTTTTTTTGATATTTATGCTTTGACGATTTAAATATTATGCGCTAATTTTACAACACACGATTCAATCATGCTGGTACAGTCAAAAAAATATCAAACTATTTTTGATAAAGCACCAACAGCTGGTACAATCACGCCACAAGCTCATACACGGCCAATCATCTGGCACAATCACTTGATTGCACAATCATGATGGTGTTGTGCATAGGCCCTATTAGTAAATAATTAGTGTTTATTTTAAATAGCTTCCTAAGAATACTATTGCATCTATTGTTTCATCTGCCATTCTGAAACGAATTTTGTTTCCGACATATGCTGCTGCCGAAAAACATCTTTCACATTAGCAAAACCATTTCCAAATACAGTGTAAGCTCGGTATTCGCGACTACCCATTACGAAAAACATGTTCTATTTTGCGACTTTTATCTGTTTGTTTTAAATTTGATTACAATGGCCCATAATCATAGTCAAAAATAAAGTATATTTTAAGAGAAATAAAGTCGTCTTTACTTAAGAGTGGACTTTAGGTCTTCCATAGACAAGTTAAAGTATACTTCTGACGTTAAAGTCGACTGTAAATATAAAACAAGCTGAAATTGTTTTTAACTCATTTAACAACAGCATCAGCTGTTCTTCGCCATGTTAAAAACTTTCGACAAAAAGTCAAAAATGTTTAAGTTGCTAGATATTGGCAGAGATTTTGCAATTATTGAATATTGAATCAATTAAATTAGTACCAAAATAGAATAAATTTGATATTAATCTTTCCTTTTCTATTTTTCCACTGTTTTTTTCTTTAGTTTCCCGGTTACATTTGTTGTTTGTCACCTTTTGTTTTGTTTTATTTTTTTAAATTTTCTAAGTCAGCTGATCAGCGATGCCACTTGTCTATATTTTGTTGTATATTGTGTCTTTCCTTAATATTTTTTAAGGACCGTTTCTAAAAATTTAATTTGAATAATAAAAAAATCTTTCTATAAAAATTACAAAACCGGTGGCTTTCGATTGTAATACAAGAATGTTTTTTTTATTTTTTAAAAATGGTTTCTTAATATAAAATATAACAGTTTCATACAAAAATTACCCAAGCATTTTGACAACTAGAGTAGGTAATTCATAGATGGTTAATTGCCAAAATGCAAGGGTAATTATCAGTAATTTAAAATAATTCATTCTTTAATAAATTTATAACAAATGACGCAACACCGGTCCCATTGAAGGACCTACGGTCTTCAATCCATTGGTAGTAGCGCAAGTTTATGGATTGGCCTCTTCAACACAGCATTCCTAGTCTTCACTTCCGCTACTCTCACTTTGCCGTCCACGCCTGGGGTTACCGCCAACACTCGGCCTGTCAGCCACTGCAGGGGTGGCATGTTGTCCTCGTGAACGACGACGAGATCTGGCTCTTCTTCCGCCCACTTGGTCTTGGCTTGGAGGCTGCGGACGTAGTCTCTCTCCCAGGATTGCCAAAACATCCGCTTGAGAGTGCAGGTAAGCCGCCATCTCTTGGAGTACCTCAGCCTGTCCACTTCTTCGTGAGGCAATTCTGGCGGCAGCGCTAGTAGGCTCTCTCCTATTAATAGATGCCCTGGAGTTAACGCTTCGCTGTCGTTCGGGTCGTTGCTGACGGGGGCTATTGGTCTGGAGTTCAGAACTGCCTCTATTTGGACCAGAACCGGTTGAAGTTCCTCGACGGAACCGGTTAGCAGCACCTTGCCCACGGTTTTGATGAGCAGTGTTTTGGCGGATTTGACGGCCGCTTCCCACAGACCGCCGAAATGTGGAGCTCGAGGCGGAATGAAGACAAAGTCTATCCCCTTGTTGGCAGCGTACATTTTCATGGCGTCGGCATTGTTGGCCATGGCTTCTCTGAGCTGGAGCAGTTCTCGACTGGCACCGACAAAATTCGTTGCGTTGTCGCTGTATATGCGCTCTGGGAGCCCTCTCCTGCCGACGAACCTTTGAAGATATAAAATGAAAGAATTTGAAGACAAATCAGTAACAAGTTCAATATGTACAGCTTTTAACGTAAAACACACAAATATAGCGATGTACATTTTAACAGGTGGACGGCCACGTATTTTAAGTGTTACATTAACTGGGCCGCAAAAATCTACACCACATACTTTAAATGGGCGTAGAGCTCTCACCCTATCGGCGGGCAAATTTCCCATTATTTGATTCATTAGTTTAGGTTTGTAGCGAAAACAATGAATACACTTGCGAACTACTCTTGAACATGCTTCTCTGGCATTTATCAGCCAAATTTTATCACGTAAAATGCCTACCAAGGCTTTCGCTCCAGCATGACAGTGTTCCAAATGCAAGTGTCGTAAATATAAGGCCATAAAATATGAATTTTTAGGCATTAAAAGGGGAAATTTTGCATCGTGAGCAATTGGTGCATTTAGCAACCGCCCGCCTACTCTAAGTAGTGAAAAATTGCGATATTCATCTTTGTATTGGTGGACAAAAGGATTCAATCGTTGCAAATTTGAAGGCAAAACTTGTGATTTGCTTAACTTTTTCAGCTCTTCGGCGTATTCTCTTTTTTGAATAAATTCAATTAGCTGGAGAAAAGTCCAATTAATCTCTTTCGCTGTAGGTATACCTATATTGCGGCATTGCTTTCCTCGAGCAATATCGAGAAAGCGAAAAACATACGAAAATACTCGAATCATTTTGTTGTATGATGAGTAACTTTCAATAATCTTCGCAATAGGATTAATTTCGTTTTCTACTGCAGCCAAAAACACATTAGTTTTCCTTGTTTCAAGTGACTCTTGTTCGGGAGTTATTTCGAAATGCTCATTTACTGGCCACTTAGTAGTCTCTTCGAGTAGAAACTTTGGGCCATTAAACCAAATAGAGTCAACTAATTCTTCAACATTACATCCTCTAGAAACAATATCGGCCGGATTTTCCTTAGTTGGAACATGACGCCATGTGGCCTGGCCTGATAGTTCTTGTATTTCTGATACTCGATTTGATACGAATGTTGCCAGAGTAGAAGGATGAGTTTGAATCCAATGCAACGTAATTTCTGAATCAGTCCAAAATGTAACGTTTTCCACTTTAAATAATATTGTATGCTTTATTTTGGACCATAACTTGGTTAGTAGATGCGCTGCGCATAGTTCAAGTCTTGGCAGAGACTTGGTCTTCAGAGGAGCAACTTTGGATTTAGCCGTTAGTAATCGGCAAAAAGTCTTACCAGAAGCTCTACTCCGGATATAAATGCAACAGCCATAAGCTCGCATAGAGGCATCAGAAAACCCATGAATTTGACATTCAGTATTTGATGAAGTCAAAACAAATCTAGGAATTTCTATCATGTCAATTTTTAATAAATTGGCTTTAAAATTTGCAAAAGAAGTATCAAGGCGCGAGGGAATAGACTCATCCCAATCTAGCTGCATTAGCCATAATTCTTGAAGAAGAATTTTTGCTTTGATAATCAAAGGGCACAAAAGTCCGAGCGGATCGAATAGTCTTGCCGAAACTGACAATATATTTCGTTTTGTTGCTTTCAAGTTTTGAAACAAATCATCCAAGTGGTATTTGAATACGTCACTCTTCGGAATCCAATAAGTGCCTAAAGTTTTAGTGAAATCCTGATTTGTCTGTATTGATTTTTGAATTGTAATCGAATCTTGATCATAACAATTTGAAAACCATTTAGTCAGATTAAAACCTGCCGATTGCAATATTTGTGTGACTTGGGACCTTATTATATTTAGGTCTTCTATTGAGTCAGCACCAGTTAAAAGATCATCGACATAAAAGTCTCTCTTTATGACTGTAGAGCCAATTGACAATGATTTTTCGAATAATTCGCTCACATAAGTAAGGCAACGTATTGCCAAGAATGGAGCTGATGATGTGCCATAAGTCACTGTATTTAATTTATAAATCTCAATATTTTGAGACTGATTTTCACGCCATAATATTAATTGATAATTTCTATCGGCCTCGTCAATTATAACCTGACGGTACATTTTTTCAATGTCAGCCGTCATAGCGTATTTATGCATTCGAAAACGAAGAAGTGTTGAATACAACTCCTCTTGAATGGAAGGACCAATCATTAGTAGATCGTTAAAAGAAAGTTGTGTAGATGTTTTACAAGAGGCGTCGAAAACTACCCGAAGTTTTGTAGTAGAACTTTGGGGGCGTAATACGCATTGATGTGGTATAAAATAGTGAGAAACATCGGGTACTTTATTATCTGCAATAGACATATGACCCAAATTAATGTACTCTTTCATGAAAGAATTGTACATCTCTTTTGTTTGTGGTTCTTTTGACAGACGACGTTCTAACGATAAGAATCGTCTTCTAGCTGTTTCAAAAGATAGACCCAGTGTATTTGGATCTGCTTTAAAAGGTAGCGCCACTTTAAATCTGCCCGACGGCAATCGCTGAACAGATTTCGTAAAGCTTTTCTCACATTCCTGATGCTCAATTGATAGAACATTTACCTCTCTAGGAATTTCTTCTAATTCCCAAAATCTACGAACTATTGAATCTAATGAATCTTCGTTTTCAGTTAGTGTACTTAAATGGCATACATTCTTATTAAAATGTTTTAATTCTTTATATTTTCCCGAAACTATCCATCCTAGAAGTGTTTTCTGGATTGTTGGGATATTGGGATTTAGTTTAATTTGACCAACGCATAGTAATTCAAAGAAAATCTCAGCGCCAATCAACATATCAATTCTTTGGGGTTTATTAAAATATGGATCAGCGAATTCTATATTATTCGGCAAACTCCAACCAGATGTTGAAATTATACGATCTGGTTGATAGTTGGAAATCGATCGAAGAACCCAAAATTCCGCAGAAAATTCATGGGAATTCATTCGAGATTTCACTGTAGCCTGAAGTTTATGTTTTGCAGACGAATTCGTTCTGCCAATACCAATAAGACTGAGATTTCTTTCTTGTTTTTGTAATTGTAATCGCTGGGATAGTTCTTCGGTTACAAAATTTATTTGTGAACCCGAATCCAAAAGAGCTCTAGCTAAAACATACTGACCAGATTTATTCTTGATCTGAACTAAAGCTGTAGCTAAAATTACATTATCTTTCGCCGAAGATGAATGATTTACAAAAGCTCTTGAAGTTGAAGCCACATTAGGATCAGAATTTGCAATATTCTCAGATTGTGCATCATTTGCAGCATATTTATGTAATAATGTATGGTGCGAACCACTACAAACTCTACATTTTGATGATTTACATTTTGTCACCGTATGTCCTTTTTTCAAACAATTAATACAGGCAGGAACGCCCTTGACAAAATCAAATCTCTGCTGCACTGGCACTGCAGAGAATGAAGGACAGTTCGATAAGTAATGCCCTGCTTTACAAAATAAGCATTTAGCTACTGATTGTTGTGTATCAGTTTGGCATGAAAATGATGATTTCTTCTTTTTATTAAAATTTTAATTTTTTCTCGTGAAATTGGTATTCGGTTTTAATCTCGAACTCGAAGCTTCTTCAGCTGAAATATGTTGGTATCTCTTGTTCAAAGCTACCTCACAATCACTCCATAAGGGCAACTTTTCATAATCAAGTTGCTCTTCCCATTTGGATCTAGTGATTGCATCTACTTTTGACATTACTAAATGAATTATTATCGCATTAGTAATTGCCTTATCATCTCCGATTGATAAAAGTGAGCCATAAATGGCAGACACTGTATCAATCATGCTCCTCAAGGAAGTTGCAGAAGGTTTAGACATTTCCGGTAAATTAAACAATTTAGTAATATTATCAAAGAATATTAAACATGGATTGTCATAAACTCTTTTTAAACTTTGAAGAGCCTTGGAGTAATTTTGTTCGCTTATCTGAAAAGCTTTCACAGTTCCTAGAGCTTCATCTGATAGGCACGAGATTAAATGATTAAATTTCTCAATTTCAGTTAAAGTTGGATCACTATCTACCAAACTCTCGAATAAACTAATAAAATTCTTATATTCGGCATATTTACCGCTAAATTTAGGCAACTTCATACTTGGAAGTCGGCTATGATGACCTGAGAAACCAAGAGTATTTTCAGCGAAACTATGTTCTCTGGGAGTTAAATAACCCAAAAGCATACTTTTAGTGGAAACGCATAAATTTTCTAAATCGGACCTTTCATTGTTCGAGGGATCTAATATATCGATTTCTGTTTGAATTTCCATTGCATCTTCAATATAAGAATTTAAAATTTCTAATCGACATTGCAATTCATTTTGATTAAACGAAATAGTTTTTTCTTTAATAGATCGCCTAATTCTCGAAACGTTAGTCAGAATTGTATTTTTCTGTTGGTATAAACTCTCAAGACTTGTAGAACTTTTCTGCTTTTTACTGCGTCCCATTTTGTAGTCGAGGTTTAAATATCTATTTATTTATTTATAAATTAATAGCAATTATTAATTCTCGAAAAAAATTGTTTTTGAACAATATTGTTTGCTGGGTTATAAACCAGTTCGCAAATAAATTTTTTCGTACCCGAACAATTTTTATAAATTATAACAAAAAATAATATTTTATTTTTATATTTAAAATTTTCGATAAAATGTTCGTTGGGTTGTATCACAAATAAGAAGAACAAGAGTTAAATAAAAGCAAGCAACAGAAAATAAATGTAAATAATTGAATTGATCGCAATTTTATTGTTTAATGCTTTAATTTTATTGTTGTTGTTCAATTAATTACCACTGCCTCTTTTATTATTTAATTTACTCGCGATCACTTTATTAAATGTCCGTCCGATAATAAAAATTTTACCTCTTATGATTTTATTTTTCACTATTTTCTCACTTTTTATATAAAATTTCTCAATTTTTGTTTCTTATTTGTTTTTTATATTTTCTTTTATTTATATGTATATTTTTCTTTTTATGTATTTATTTTCACTTATATACATTTATTTATTTTTTGTCACTTTTATTTGTATTGTTTTGATTTGTTTATGTTCTTATATTTGTCCGTCTGTTTACCATATGATCAGTGCTGTTGCCACTTCGATCAATACAACTCAACAGTGTTGGTAAACGGTTTTATCTAATGTAACGAATAATAAGAAAATAAATCAAAACAAGTGTCAAATAAATTAACAAGAGGTAAATTGGAAAATTGTAAATATTTTTACACTTTAACAAAACTTTAATTATTTTTCCAAAGAAAACTGTGAGAGTGTTAAAAAATAAGAGAACGACCGATAAGCGATGTTAATAATTGCAGCGAGGAGGCGATTTTCTTTTTAATTGTGGTGTTTTAAATTCTTTAACTTAATAATTAAGTTTTGTATTTTTGAATTTAAATAAAAACAACAATAAAGCACTTTATCACTATTTTTGTGTGTGTTTCACTACTTAAGAGATTTATAAAAATTTATTAGAAGAGCAAATAATTTTAGGTGTGGAAATAACTTTGGCACTAAAATTAATTAATTTTTTAATTTTCAAGATAAATAAAATGCAAAGTCTCACACAATTATTTGTTCTTAAATACCTGCACTTTCCTTTTGGCACAAAATGCAGTTGCAATTAGGCATCTGGTCTTCCTTCTAATGGATGGATTCCTTTTGGTGTGGTTTATTTGTTGTGGGTTGGTTTGTGTGTTTATTTATTTTGTTAAATAAATGTTTATTTTGTGTTTTTTGTAGTTGTTTTATTAACGAACTCACGGAAACTTGTTAAAGTACGGTCTCGGTAAAAGCGATTTTTTTTTTTATTTTATTTATTTATTTTAAAAAACAGTCCCTGCTCGGGCGCCAAAATGTCTTTCCTTAATATTTTTTAAGGACCGTTTCTAAAAATTTAATTTGAATAATAAAAAAATCTTTCTATAAAAATTACAAAACCGGTGTAATTTGTAATACAAGAATGTTTTTTTTATTTTTTAAAAATGGTTTCTTAATATAAAATATAACAGTTTCATACAAAAATTACCCAAGCATTTTGACAACTAGAGTAGGTAATTCATAGATGGTTAATTGCCAAAATGCAAGGGTAATTATCAGTAATTTAAAATAATTCATTCTTTAATAAATGTATAACAAATGACGCAACATATTGTATGAAAACATTTTCTACATTTGAGGTAACACACAGTTAAAGTCGGTTCAATTTAAAACATATTTTAATTTTGACTATAGTTAGAAAATAATAAAAAGCGGGTTTTTATTTTAAAGTTGTTTTTAAAAAGAACCGACTTTATTGTTTGACTATGATTATGGGCCAATGTCTATAACCAAAAAAGGGAAATCCCCGTCTTTTGGTAAATTAATAATAATAAAAAAATTGCAAAAGATTTAATAATTTGAAGTTATGAAAGAAAAAAGGTTCAGTGGCATGAACGTCTGTGTCCGGCTAACTCTACACATAGTAGTAGTGGTTCTCAACCCATTTCATTCTGCGCGTAAGCATATAACCTTCTCCCATGCCAATAAGTGAAACTACCAAAGAGAAGGCAAAAATAAAATATAATGCAAGGTATCAAATAAATAAGTCATGGCAAGATCTGCACCATGTAGGGTATACGTGTTCCCTCCCTTGTCTTACACCTTGACAACTAAAATACCCTGAGTTTGCTGAAGTTGTCCCTAAAAATACATGACCTAATACATTACGCAAAATAACTCATTGTAGTTGTTATTTCCCAAAAAATATAAACTAGTGAGATTTCATATTTACAAATTAAACTCAATGAGAAATTTATTGATCAAAACAAATAAAGTAATAAGAGAAAATAAAAATATAATATATAAATCATATAATTCAAAAATGTTTACATATTTAAGTATAGAGTGCAGAAAGCTTACTAAAGTAGATAAAGAATAAAAATTAACAACTAGTAATTAAAATATTTTGTTTAGGCAAATGAGAAAATGGAAAGGGGACAAAATAGAATCGGACGGGACTGGACTGAATTAGAATAACTACATATGTATATTAATTAAATTACGAATGATATTACTTACAAAATTTTAGGTTTTTTTTTTTTTTGTATACTGATGTTTCGTTTTATATTGTTCCGATTGGTGGGCCCATCAATGTTGGAATATATGTGACGTGATGATTGTGTTGTTGAAGTTTTAGAAATTTTGTAAATAATACATATTGTAGTGTATACTAGATACTAATTAAACTCATAAAAATAATTTAGTTCGTATTTCGTATTTATAACTAATCGTTGTTTAGTATAATATTTTACATAATTTTCAAAAAAGTATAATTAGATAATTGAATAGTAACAAATGAATTAAAGGTAATAGGATTATATATATAAATTTAAATAATAATATATAAGAAAATAGTAAAATAGTAAATATGATCATATGATTTTAAAAAAAATTTAAGTATTTCACAAATTTAAATTACTTTTTCTTCAAAAAAATGTTAGCATTTGATAATAATTATGTAATAAAAAAAAATGATTTTGTAGTACAATTCAGATAATATAATTCAATTTTAATTATAATATTAGTATTTGATTGTAAAGAAATATATATAATAAGGATATAATTTTAAATAACAAGAAATATATTATAACTCTTTTCAAAAAAAAAAAAATTTATCATAAAATTTAAATTTATTAATTAATCAGTTGACAAAAATTAGATGTTAACTGTTAAAAGAAATATAATTTTAAGCAAAATCTGACTTAATAGCTGTGTAATATACTTAGTCTTATATAATATAAATTATAACTCGAGTGTTGTAAAATTTTAGGTTAGGCTCAAAACGTGCTCCGATGTTACTGAGTTATCTGAAGACCACTAGATTACGTGATTTTACCACTAGTGGTGTAAAATTGTAGGTTAGGCTCAAAACGTGCTCCGATATTACTGAGTTATCTGAAGACCACTAGATGACGTGATTTTATCAATATTTCCACTTATTTGGTGAAAGCGTAAGACTCTTCTAACCAGCGAAACCAAAAATTTATAGTCTCTAATCCAGGTCAGAGACAAACAAGCTTTTGCATATATATATGAATATTGATGTCTTTTTTTTTGTTGCTTAAAGAAGATTTGCAAATATTAAAAGTAGTAACTTTTATTTAAATTTAATTTAATTTTAAATGAAATAATTTTGGGTTTTTTTTTTTATTATTAACCACAATTTTTATTTTATATTTTTATAAAAAATTTAATATTAAAATATTGACGATTATCTTTACTTCACAACCGACTAATTGCAAGTGAACGTTTTTAGATTAGCAAATAGAAAGCGTTAGGTTATTCAGAAAAGCTTGTTATGCTTATGTGCCAAAATTTAATGAATGTAAAAGAAATAGACTAAATTATTCTTTCACATAATTACGAGATAAATTGTTTGTCTATTTGCAAAAGGGAGACAAAAGATATTAATAAACACGAGATTGACAATGATATCAAAAGCTGAGAGCATGAAAGGTTATTTTATGTACAATCAAACATACTAATACACAGTGTATATGGATAAGATTATCCAAAAAAAATATATCGCATGATATATGTTTCGGAATGTATGCTAATAACAATTGATACTTTAATAAATTAAAATTTAATTAAGTAAAATAAATCGTTACAATCTTCAATATTGTCAGTTTATTCATGTCATTTGTTGTGTAAATACATGTTTTAATATGGGAGAGGTTCAACATATTGTAAGACCAACGATTTCTCAAAAATTGGAGATTTAAAAAAAAATTAAAAGCGGAGATTCCATAAATTCAATTTGCGTGAATTACAGGTTACATAAATCTTCGGTTTACCGCATTATAAAGCAAGAAAATTCAATATAACGTTGCACCTTAAAGAAAGCTGAGAACCCAAGAATGGAAAAAATGCTTTATAAGTGGTTTCTAAAACAAAGAGAAAAAATTTTCCAATATCAGCAGGGATTTTACCAACAAAGGCCAGTCATTTGTTTTCAAAAATTTTTCAAACCAATTCGTGCCAGTGAAGGCTGGTTGAAGAAATTTAAGCGTCGACATGGAATTAGATTTCTAAAAAGTACGGGCGAGAAATTAAGGGTACTCATTTAAACGCTTAAGTTTCCAATTTGTGCAAATTTGCGCGACGTGTTTCATGAACCCAGCTTTTAAATTTTGTGCAATTTTATACAGAAAATGTTTATTTGTTAATAATGTCAAACAAAAATAAATTCAACAAATGCTTAAAAAAAATGTTTTAAAAATTATTGTTTTAAAAAATTCTAAAAATATCGAATGAAAGTGAAATCTTTGGAACAAACAATGGTAAACATAGTTTGGAAGATTTTGCTTATGTTCTAGCTGGTTGTTAATATTTCCATACATAATACCATTCCAAAGTCACACAATTTTCACATGTACAAAATATTTGTATTTTATTTTAATTGACTCGCAAATTCAAATTCTGAAGTAAAATATGTAAAGAACGAATAACTTTTTTGCCCTGTTCAAATGCGAATGGCACAGACAAACTAAAATTGTTGGTTGTTGGAAAATCGAAAAACCTACGCGCCTTTAAAGGCTTTTTCAATAATCCTGTAATATACAACTCCCATAATAACGCCTGGATGACATCATTTATATTCAAGGATTGGTTCCATCACGAATTTGTTACTCACGTAAGTTAATTTTCACCAATTAGTAAAAGTAAGTTGTTCATAAGTAAACATTTTTTAGGTCCAAGAATTTTTGGCTTCAAAAGCTCTGCAGCAAAAAGTCACCCAGTTGAGGAACTAAAAAGTGATGACGGTTTAATTATAGCAATGAATCTACCACCCAATTGCACTTCAACCGTTAGAACAAAACGTTATCAACTTGGTCAAATTAAATTATAAAAAACAACTGCTCACCCACTTGCTTGACCAGAAGGGCACAAATATGGAGCTCAAACTAAAAAACTTCAATCTTAAAAATGCAGTTCAGATTCCATCTATGTTCTGGGATAAAAAATCAGTGTCCAATAGTCGAAAATCCTGGAACGAATTCGGAACTGAATGGAGTGAAGAGGATAACATGCCCTTAAATTTTTTACAAAATATTATTCAAGAAGAAAACGAAGACTTTTTTGCTATTGGTACACTTGTAGCTCAAATTGATACGGAACATCGTTTCACGAATGCTGACATAAACAACTGGATTCAAGAAGAATTTCATGTGGAAAGTAATGGGGAGCAAATGGAATTATCAGATATGGAATCAGAGGATTTATACGATAGTGGTCATGAAGGAAACAAAATTAAAGTGGACGATTGTTTAACATCGATAAACATATGCATACAATGGCCTTTAGAAAATGACAACAGCACTATATGAACAACGTGATTCAGCTGTTGTTTTAAAAAATAATTTGCCAAAAAAGCATTTCAAAATCTCAAATTTCTTTAAAATTGTTTAATATGTAATATGTATATCAATAAAGAGGATTCTAATTTTAAAAATTACATACATTTTTCAATGTTACAGCAGGCGTTGAGCTTAACAACTTTGCTGAATATGTAGAATGTCAAAATGCATAAAAAAGGCACACAAAAATTACAATTTGCCTATTTATTTATGAAAAACGGGATTCAGAAAATTTTCATGAACGGGATTCCCCGTTCTCTCCCCGCGTCTCTACCTTAGACCAATTAGATTAGATATTATTAATATATACAATTGTAATTTATAAACTAATTAATATCAATAATTTCTTTTTAGAACTACCAAAATTCGAAGCCGTGCAGCCCTTCAACACAATATGTTATTTGGCGAAAAAAAATAATTAAATGTGTGATACAAAATAAATATATACAAATACGAACGTATCTAAACGGAAGTATAAGATTGGAATTATTATATTTCAAAATAACAAATTAAATACAGAACAATAAAATGAATAAATAATTATTTAACCAAGTTTTGTTATTTATTTATATTTTTACGTTAAGCCTGGGAACTACAATAAGAATAAAGCCGATCAAGTGCATAAAGCTGTATATCAGCTTCTCAACTCACAACATTGCGTTGCACAGTGGGGGATATGAAAAAAAAAGTGGAAATAAATCTGTAACTTCTAAACGAACAGCTCGATTTTAATAAAATTTCCCATGGCTATAGAGGGGGTGTTGATAAGTTTAAGTTTTGAATTTGGGCTTAAACAACCAAGGGGGGGCCGAGCCACAATGCCCCAAAGTGGGGCACCTCGGGTATATCAAAAATTAAAAATGATGCCAAATTTTTGTTTGCGATCCGATTTGAAAGATATTTATATAAATGGAATGCTCTAGACGAGATCTACAAAAAACATTGCTTTAGCCATATATTATCTCTTATAGTTTACGAGTTATTCGCATTTGAAAAGTAAAATTTTATTTTTTTTGCCTACCTTGGTCTGCTATTTTGCTAATAACGGATCCAATTCTTTCCCGATTTTCTTGAAGTGTCTTTTTTTGAATTAACAACAAATTTTTTAATAATCTTAAGAAAGAAATGTTAAAAAATATCTACTGAGTCAAAAGTTATATGCATTCAAACATAAAAAAAATAAAAAAGTCGTTTTTTCCGCCATTTTTTTTTCGAAAAAAGTAACTACATTCATTTTAAATTATACGGAAAATGAGAAAAAGATATATAATGTGTTTATGTTTTTCTGAAAGGTAACATTTCAGGAAATATTATAGAAGCAAAACAATATCAAAATTTTGTATTATTGCGTGGTCCAGAGCCTTCCGAAGTAGACCTATTTTTTATGAAAATTTCAACTTTAGACAACATATTCTAAAATCGCATAGCTGCTTTCAAAAAATTAAGACCTGTTTTGTATGTCCCAATATGTTCTTCAATATTTTGCAAAGGGATTTCATAGCCCCGAGCTTGGTGCGTTCAATAGATTCAAAAATCAAAAAAATCAAAATTTTGGGATTTTTTAAAAGTTTTTTGGGAATTGTGGGATTCTCAAAAACAATTTACTAATTTCTTTTTCATTTTTGTATTTCGATCAAAAGTTTCTATATAAATCTAAAGTTTCATTAAAAACGATTCATAAACAAAATTTTTATTGCATTTTAAATATTGAAATTTTCCAGAAAAATCAGCTACCATTTTTTATTCCCATATTTTTGAAAAAAGTATTCTATAATTTTTTAAAATCTTAAAAATTTTGTATATTTTTGAAAAGAGGACATAATTTCCTACACGTTGATATATAATATGTATATCTGTTCTTTTCCACTAGTTAAATTTAGGGATAGAAGACTTTTTTCAAAAATATTGGAATAAAAAATGGTAGCTGATTTTTCTGGAAAATATCAATATTTAAAATGCAATAAAAATTTTGTTTATGAATCGTTTTTAATGAAACTTTAGATTTATATAGAAACTTTTGATCGAAATACAAAAGTGAAAAAGAAATTAGTAAATTGTTTTTGAGAATCCCACAATTCCCAAAAAACTTTTAAAAAATCCCAAAATTTTGATTTTTTTGATTTTTGAATCTATTGAACGCACCAAGCTTGGGGCTATGAAATCCCTTTGCAAAATATTGAAGAACATATTGGGACATACAAAACAGGTCTTAATTTTTTGAAAGCAGCTATGCGATTTTAGAATATGTTGTCTAAATTTGAAATTTTCATAAAAAATAGGTCTACTTCGGAAGGCTCTGGACCACGCAATAATACAAATTTTGATATTATTTTGCTTCTATAATATTTCCTGAAATGTTACCTTTCAGAAAAATATAAACATATTATATATCTTTTTTTCATTTTCCGTATAATTTAAAATTAATGTAGTTACTTTTTTCCAAAAAAAATGGCGGAAAAAACGACTTTTTTATTTTTTTTATGTTTGAATGCACATAACTTTTGAATCAGTAGATATTTTTTAACATTTCTTTCTTAGGATTATTAAAGGATTTGTTGTTAATTCAAAAAAAGACACTTCAAGAAAATCGGGAAAGAATTGGATCCGTTATTAGCAAAATAGCAGACCAAGGTAGGCAAAAAAAATAAAATTTTACTTTTCAAATGCGAATAACTCGTAAACTATAAGAGATAATATGTGGCTAAAGCAATGTTTTTTGTAGATCTCGTCTAGAACATTCCATTTATATAAAAATCTTTCAAATCGGATCGCAAACAAAAATTTGGCATCATTTTTAATTTTTGATATACCCGAGGTGCCCCACTTTGGGGCATTGTGGCTCGGCCCCCCCTTGGTTGTTTAAGCCCAAATTCAAAACTTAAACTTATCAACACCCCCTCTATAGCCATGGGAAATTTTATTAAAATCGAGCTGTTCGTTTAGAAGTTACAGATTTATTTCCACTTTTTTTTTCAAATCCCCCACTGTGCGTTGTACACACACCAGTGAAGGACTCACAGTTACTTATTTCAGTACTTCTTGACGTCGAAAACTTGTAATATGTAAACATAATTGTTTTTTTTTTTTTTAATAATTAAAATGTCTATTGCGTTACCTATTTTAAGTGATTTTCTTTTGTCATTCTATCTTTTAATCTCAAAGATAGTTCTTTTGAAAATTTTATTTTATTAACGGTGTTTCAACTGTTATAAGGTACATGTTCAATGAGAACTTTGTACTTAGTATGAAGGTAGAGTGCTACCTAATTTACGTTAGTTGAAAGTATCTTCAAGCATTTCCAATAAAATAACATAGAATTATCCTCGTGATTTTCAAAAAATCAAGTTACCCAAAAAAATTAGACGCCATCGTTCTTTTTCAATTTAACCACGGAACTTGCAACACCTTTGAATTTTAATATTATACTTCAATTGTTATATTAGCTAATTAAATGGTTTTTTGAAAGAAATATATTTCTAGCAGTCTAAAATTATTTCAAATACACTTGAAAAATCCACAACTAAAAAAGGAAGAAATAAAATTATCACCTGAAAATTCTAAATATTTGGTTGAGAAAGGAAAAAGGGCTGTAGAAATTACCATACCATTGCTTAATAGGAATATTGAGGAAGAAATAATAAAAATAAAGGAAAATTAATTATTTTCGTTGTCAGATTGACATAAAAAAAAGAAAAATTAAAAAAAAAAAATACTAAATATAAAAAAACTAATTATATAAATAATATCTGCATAATTTGATCAAACAAACAAATGGAATAACGCAGACTACAAGATCCTCATCTCTTCTAATTTAACAACTTAACAGCGGCGATTTGGAAAGCTTTTCAACATCTCTGCAAGTAAGTACATATTCTATTTTTGCTTTATATTTTCATAAGCTCTTTTAGTACTACTTTTAAGTTTTTTCTAAAAATCAATACTTGTTTTTAAATGATTTTTCATATTCTTATTTCCAAAACTTTACAAAAAAATTACTAAATTCTAATTTAATACAACCAATTTAAATAAATTCATTATATATTTATCAGAACTTATTAATCTTTAACATCGCTTAATTCCAAAAAAAAAAAAAAAAATATTCCAAAATTTGAAATGAAGAGAAAAAAAACAGTTTTGATTTATTAAATTTTTTCTATTTTATTAATTTGTTTTTATTATTAACATAATTTTTTTTAACGAATAACTAAATAAAATCAATAACCAAACCAATAAACAAATAATGTTAAATAACATAACATAAATTAATAAAACAAAATTAAAAAAAAAATCATTATTGCATAATATAATTTAGATCGCGATTATTAAAAATATTACCCTTGTTGGGGTTTCAAAATTTTAGTTTCATAATCGGTTTGTCATTAAATAATTAAATTTTGTGTTTTATGAGTATAACTAAGAATATAAAATTTTCAGTAAGTACAGATTTAAATATTTTTCCTTGAGAGTTTTTTTTTTAAAAATTTTAACTTAGTATTTGAGAAGTTAATATTATTTGATTTTTTAAGAATTTATATAAATATATTTTAAAATGTTTAAAATTTGAAATTTTATATAAAAATAAACATAAAATAATGTTTGAGTAAAAATTTTACGACTTATCCTTTGGGGTTGAAGAAAATTTGATCGTACTCTAGGGTTCTTCTTAAAATTAGTTTCGTTTTAGGAGAACACGGGTAATTAGATCGTCGCTCAATTAGTTAATTTCGACACTTAATACCAACTATTTTTCAATAATCTATACTTAATTTCATTTCTATTCATTTATTTTTGGGGAATCAATAGTTAATAGTGTTAACATATATACATATTTGTTAGCATCACTCTAAATCCGGGATTCTTTAATAACAATAGGTAATGGTGTTTAGTTTGACAGGAGTCAAGAACCTCCCCACACCACTGAAGCTGGCGGCTAAGACGGGTCCCACCGACTCACTGTCACTCAATAATGTGGATGGTAGAATGAAGGTATTGCGTTCAAGTAGTAAGTATCAAAACAACTAATGCATCCTATTCCTTTTTTCTTACACTTCTGGTGTAAAGTTTACACTCACCTCATACATGCTCATTACAAACTACTGCTGCAAATTAATTTACAACTTTAGTAGTTCTGTTACAATGATTTTCTGAAAATTCTTAAATTAGTTTACTTGTGGTTCTATTGTTACTATTTCTCGAGTTCTGTTCATCATTGTTCTATATATTTATTTTTTATTAGATGTATTTTAGAGTTTGTATTATAAATGTATAATTCAAGGGCTAATTATTAGAATCATTTTCTTTAATCGGTGTTAAGATATTGTTCAAGCGACTTCAACAGGGTTCATTTTGTTACTTTGTATTTAAATTTTAATAAAATTGCTACTTAGAGCAATTGAGTTTTTTTTTTGTTTTTTTCCCACATCATGTGTTTGTTAGTAGTTTTTAAGTTTTATCTTGGGTGTATGATATAAATACTTATGCGGGATTTTTAAATTTTTTAACTTTTATTTTGAAACATTTGTATAATGTAAATTTTATTGTAACATTTTTCCATCTTTCTGGCAACATATGGATTCCAAATCAAAAGAAGTGTTCATTTTGAGGCCAAGAACGAATAAAGCCAATATCGGATACTCTGGTCCAAAGTCAAGCGTAACCCAGAAAGAGCGTTCCGCTTAGATCGTCTGCAATATAAAGCAGGTAGGCAAAACCACTTCTCAACCACTTCATTTTAAATAGTTTTTAATGTTTTATTAAAATATTAAAAACTACACACAAAAAATTCTATAGGTAATATTGCCTAAAAATATAGTATAAATTTAACTAAGCGCAAGGGTAGAATGGCATTTACAAAGTTATTTGGTAAATATGCCTAAAATTTTAGTTGATTTCCTTGTTCGAAAAATCAAAAAAAATTTTTGTTAAACTTTCTTATAAACTTTTCAAAATTACAAATGATATCAAAGTAAATTTATACTTTTATTTTTGGTAAATTATCTATGTAATAAAATATCTGTTTAGTTAAATTAACAATTTTTGCTATGGTATAGTACTAATAACAATGAAATTGATTTTTTATTTAATTTATCTTTATTTATTGATAAAAAGATAACTTAATGGAGTAAAACATTACAAATAAAATTGATTTGGAAAACAATATCTAACCTTATGAATGTGATTGTTACTATGTGGAACGTCTGTCCATCTCTATAGTTTGATCTGTTCCAGTACTAGTCAGATTTAAAGGTTTTGTTTTATTAATATTTTTTGATTGGAACCTGCAATCTGAGATAGTGATGGACATTACACATAGTAATGTGTCGATTATGGATGGCAACCGAACTTCAGTTGGGTTGCCAGAGGGCAACCACAAATTTCTGGTTGCCATTTGGTAACAGAAAATGATGCTGTCAGTTGCCATCTGTAATACCATTTAGGCAACTGACAACGCAACTTAAGTTCGGTTGCCATCCATAATCGACCCATAACATTCACATTCTTATTATTATATAAGTAACTACACAGCATTAACAGTTAAATAAAATATTGAAACATTTCAATACCGGAAAGATAACTTGCCATGTAGGTGGATTTGACGGGAGTTGAGCTTGTTGTGGGCTGCTTGATAATCTCTTTCATTGTCCGAAGACGTTGTCTGTGGTGGTGTTCTGGAATTTTGATTTCTTTCTGGAATTTTGATTTCTTTGGGGACTTTTTTCACCAAACGTTTCGTAGGTTCTCCCATTTCCAAATTTAGTTGAGGCTGTATATAGGTATATCAACATGTTAATAACACTTTTACCTGATTCAGTACCCCATGATTGCATACATGTCGCGTGTCTAAACGCGTTTAGCGTATTATATTGCTAAAAATATAATTTATTTAAATTTTTATATTTTTGAAGTTAATTTAATATATATGTACATACCCTTTTGTATCAAAAATATTTTCAATTGACAACTAAATAAACAAAAAAATAAATAAATCAAATAACAAATAAATTCGAAGATGCTACTAATTCCAATAGTTATATTAACATAGTTTTTAGGTAAAGTGTGTTGTTTGAATTACCTATTGGCATAGATAATAAAACTTAGTTTTTCATCAACTATGCAAGCTTAGTTAATATAGCCTCGATTATTTTTTTGTGTGTATCTCCACCTCTTCATCGCAAGTAATGATTCGGTGCAAAAATTATTTTCTTTTATAGTGTTCAAACATTTCGGACATGCAGTACGTCTTTCAAGGTCTCTTAGCTTCAATTCGTATTCAATTCCAATTCCAATTTCCCTGCTTTTGGATGAATCCTGCTGCTCGAAAACGTTCTGAAATTGCTACTTAAGTAGATCCCAATTATTTTGCAAGCTCTTGTTGAGTTTGACAACAATCTTCATGGAGTAATGCCTCCAATTCTTCAAACTTTTTTGGGTGGTCTGCGCGATCTTTGTCTTCCATGTCAAAATCACCACTTCTGAACCTTTAGTGACAAATCGTTGTGCTTCATTGTACATTTCTTGAAGCACAATAAGCAATAGACTTAATAAAACTCCAACAAGTTGAATTGGTATTAAAAGAAATATCAAGCCTTTTATTTGAAAAAAAAATCAATTTATACCAAAAGTTCAGTGTATATCCCGTCCCACTGAAGAAAACTTCTCTAAGACGGATAAAAGTGCATCCCGGCACAAGATGGAATTTTGTCCGGCAGTCCCTACAAATATCAATTTTCTCACGGTCAGAAGAATGTCAGCATCAACATCAGTGTGTTTAAAAAAGAAAAAATATTAGTTATGTACAGTTTTTAATAATACCTATTTATTGCGAGCAATTATAAATTTTTATTAAAATGTGTAAACAATTATTTAGACATAACCACAATCATATCCAATAACATTTTCGACCATAACCAAAACGCAATATACAGTATCGGTCATAACTACAGCACCCCCTCCATGAATTTTTTCATATCATAATTTGTTTGAAAAAAAAGATTTCTTGGGATGTATTTTGTATATATTTTATTAACTTATATTGTTAATATTCGTATAATGTTCGTTTAGTACAGGATAATTTTAGGAACAGTTGATTTAAAATGATAAAACATAGAAAAATACAAAACGGGACGGTCAAAACAAAAGCACCCCCTTATAAGATGTTTAAACATTTTACTATTTTTCTGCATGTTAAACGGACACGGACAAGTAGGAAGAGAAAAAACCAAACAGAATGAAAAAACACGACGTGATGGTGTGTGGTCTAAATAGGAACTGATTTATTTTCACAAATATTTTTCTTAAGTACTAATTATAAAATTCTTACAACTAAACTAGACTAAACACATGTTTTAAATGTGTTTGTCTAAAACTATTTATATATTGTATTTACCCACGCTTAACCTCAGCGTGAGGGAAAATACTTTATGATCTTATATTTTACATACAAGTTAAGAAAACAAAAATTACTGAATTCATTAAATGTTCATTTCCGCGAATTATCAAATTAACTTACCTTTACAATTATAATATTGCTGACAAATGTCTGCAATAAAAATTCTGTTTAATTAACATAAAAAATTGCTTTAAAATAAATTGTTTATTTAATAAGAAAAGCTATAGTAAGCCAAAATATAATTGTAAAGTTTAAAAGAATAATAAAATGAATTTAGTTGGAGTCAAGTACTCAAAACATAAAGTCTTTTACTTTAATTGGCGCCCAACATAAAATTAATTATAAGTGAATTACATAAAATTAAAATAAAATTATAAGTTAATAAGGACTAAAAAGGAAGTGAAGTAAACATATTGAAACAAAAAATTATTTAAGTATTAAAAATAAATTAAAACAAAAACTCAAGAACTGAAAATAAAATTTAAAATATAGTGAAATTACAAAGAATTTATAAGTTAAGCAAGAAAATTTTAAACGTGAACATTTTCTAATAAGGAAAAAGCAAAATAAACTAGATCTTAATAAACTTCTAAAAACAACCAAAAATAAAAAAGAATAAAAAACAATAGTGCAAAATAAAACATTGAAACACAAGAATTTTAACAAAAATAAAAAGCAGAAGAAAAAAAAAGCAACAATAAACATTAAATAACTAACAAAATTTCAAATTACAACAACCAAAAGCAATTTTGTGTTAAAACAACCGTTAACATCTTCTAGCAGATAAGGAACATAACAACTCAGATCCCAGCACCAACAACTAACACCAGAAAAAATCAACAAGACAACAAAACCAACAAGAAATATCAACAAAAAACCAACAAGAAACAACTATAATTAACAAGATGATACAGAAAATAATTATTTTAATGTAAGAATATAATATAATTATCTATAGAATTAATTAAACATAAGTATTAAATAATAAAATTAATAGAAAAGTTTAAAATAATTTAATTCGGCCCCAATACTTAATAATCATCCCCCTTCACCACCCCAGGCTCAAAATGCTTTAGTACAAGATCAGGAAGCCAATATTGCAAATATAGTACGTAGAATATTGTTAGAAGAACGATCATCTCATAATGAACCAGAACTTAGAGTGGATCAGGGAATAGACCGTAACAATGACCTAACGGACTTAGATAAAATACCTGACGTAGTAAGATCTCTTAGGGAATTTTCAGGGAACAGGACAGAATTTAGCTCTTGGAAAAAAAGTACGGAGAGAATACTAAAAATTTATGAACCTCTTAAAGGTTCGGCAAAATATTTTGGCATACTCAACGTTATCAGAAATAAAATTGTGGGCGATGCTGACATCGCTCTAGAAAGTTATAACACTCCACTGAACTGGAAAAGCATAATTAAATGCTTGACAGTCCATTACGCAGACCAACGAGACCTCGGTACCCTTGAATACCAATTAATCTCTATGATTCAGGGTAATAATACGGTACAAGATTTTTATAAAAAGATTTACGGCCATCTATCACTGATTTTAAACAAGATAGCCTGTTTAGATGAGAGTGAAGATGCCATTTATTTGTTGACTAAAAATTATAGGAATAAGGCTCTTGACACGTTTGCCAGAGGCCTAAGAGGTGATTTACAAAGATTACTGGGAATTAGGGAACCCAAAGACCTACACGAAGTTTTACACTTGTGCTTAAAGTTGGAAAACCAACAATTCAGAACACAACAGGCCAATGGCACTAACAGAATCGCGCCTCCCAACTCTCATAGGAAATTTAACAATACTAATCCGAACCAAATATTCTATCCACAACTGACACATATTCCTCAGCCTTCTATGCCAAGATTTAGTATGCATCCACGTAACAATCAAGGACATCAATTCCATAACACATACGGACAAAATTTCCATAACCCATATCAACAAAATTTCCAAAACCCGTACGGACAAAATTACAATAGAAATTATAATTACCAACAACAACAAAATGCCCAAGCATCCCAATTACCACCACCAAGACCTAATCAACCAAAACCTCCAGTCCCTATGGACATTGATTCTACCATGTATTCCAAAAAAGTGAATTACATCAATCGACCTCTACCAGATAATAGATTTTCAGGTCTTAGACCTTTGCCCCAATCAGCCCAATTCAACCAACCGCGCAAATTACAGAGAATTAACCATATTGAACAAGATCAGCATGATCCCGACACGGACAATGAGCCAGATATACAGGAACCTTCACGAGAGGATGAAGGAATACAAGACTTGCCGGACTACTTAGATGAATATTTCAATGTTTCTGAGGACGGTGAATATACCGAATTTGCGGATATTAATTTTTTAGATTAAGCAATTCAACGTTACCTTATTTTCAGTGTAAAGACAGCAATGGTAAAATATTTAGGTTTTTAATCGACACAGGGTCAAATAAAAATTATATCCAACCTGAATTAGTTAAAAACCCAATACCTAATGAGAACGTTTTCCAAGCAAACTCCGTAGGTGGGAAGGTTACAATCACCCATCATACATTAATCAATCTATTTGGAGTACAATCAGAAAACCTAAAATTCTTTCTATTGCCATTACTGAAATCATTCCATGGCATTCTAGGTAACGACAGTTTAAAAAAGTTAAACGCAATTATTTACACTTCTCAAAACTATATGATAATTAATAATTCTATAAAGGTACACATTAAACAACAACAATCGGAATCTGTAAATAACCTAAACATTCGGACAAATCACTTAACAAATGAACAAACCTTAAAATTAATAAACATACTCTTCACTTTTTTCGGAACCAGACGAAAAGTTAACATTTACTACGCCCGTAAAAGCAGAAATAAGGACATCTACTGACGACCCAATTTATACTAAAAGTTACCCATATCCTTTATCTATGAAAGACGAAGTCAAGAAACAAGTTAATGAATTGCTCGATCACGGAATAATAAGACCATCCAAGTCCCCATACAATTCTCCTGTATTGGTAGTTCCGAAAAAAATGGATGCTTCCAAGGAGAAAAAATATAGAATGGTCATAGATTATAGGAAATTAAATAGTGTGACTATACCGGACAGATATCCGATACCACAAATAAACGAGGTCTTAGCACAGCTTGGTAAAAATAAGTGGTTCTCAGTATTAGACCTGAAAAGCGGGTTCCACCAAATACCGCTCAAGGAAAAGGATGTCGAGAAAATCAGGGTTTTACAGGCGCTTCATCAAAGATTACGCGAAGCTTGCAAAACCCCTAACCGACCTTTTAAGGGGCGAGGAGGGACGTATGTCCAAGAGAGAGTCTGCCAAAATCCCAGAATTACTTGATGATAGGGCCATAGAGGCTTTCGAAAAGATAAAAAGCTCTCTTGCCTTAGAGGAAGTGATGCTCGCATTCCCTAACTTTGAAAAAGAATTCCACTTGACAACAGAAGCGTCTAATTATGCTCTTGGAGCAGTGCTCGAACAAGATGGTAAACCTATAACGTTCATATCGAGAACCTTAAACAAGGCAGAAGAACATTATGCCACCAATGAAAAGGAGATGCTTGCGATAGTGTTGGCTCTCAAATCATTGAGAAACTATTTGTATGGTCCAGTATTAGTGAAGATCTTTACTGACCATCAACCATTAACATATGCTCTCGGAAATAAGAACACAAATAGTAAATTGAAAAGATGGAAAGCCATCTTAGAAGAGTACAATTATGAGATAAAATATAAACCCGGTAGTAGTAATATCGTCGCAGATGCGTTGTCAAGATCTCCACAAGTTGTTGAAGTGAATTCACTGACTGCTACACAGCATAGTCATGAAAGCTCGGCGCAAAATTTAATTCAGTTTACAGATTCTCCACTTAATGTGTTTAAGAACCAAATTGTAATTTCGAAAGGCAAGGTGCCCTCATACAACTTTGAAATTATATTTCCCACATACCAAAGAGTTAAGAGTACAAGAGTTATGGTCAACCTACTTTTCCAAATTTCGGACAAAGTACACCAGGACTATGGTTAAAGATTTGACATTGGACATTGAACAAGCGACTGAAAATATTAACGAACATAGACGAGCACACAGAAACCCAAAGGAAAACAAACTTCAACTACTTACTAAATTTTATTTCCCCCCAAATGCATGCAAAGATAAAGAAAATAGTGAAACAGTGTAAAATATGTTGTGAAAACAAATACGACCGTCATCCAAATAACATAGTTTTAGGGACAACACCTATTCCTCAATATCTAGGACAATACGTACGCATAGACATTTACCATACAAACAATAGAGATATTCTGACTGCAATAGATCAATTTTCCAAGTACGCCCAGGCAAGAATAGTCAAGTCAAGAGCAACAGAAGATATAAAACTTCCTTTGCAGGAGTTGCTAACTTCTTTTGGTACCCCCGAGAATGTTGTTATTGACAATGAGAAATCCCTTAATTCAACTTTTGTAACTTTTATGTTAGAAAATCAACTAGGAATTAAAATCTATAAAACACCACCTTACACCACACAGTGGGGAATCTGAAAGAAAAAGTGGAAATAAATCTGTAACTTCTAAACGAATAGTTCGATTTTAATAAAATTTCTCGTGGCTATAGAGGAGGTGTTGATAAGTTTAAGTTTTGAATTTGAGCTTAAAAAACCAAGGGGGGCCGAGTCACAATGCCCCAAAGTAGGGCACCTCGGGTATATCAAAAATTAATAATGATGCCAAATTTTTGTTTGCGATCCGATTTGAAAGATTTTTATATATATAGAATGTACTAGACGAGATCTACAAAAAACATTGCTTTAGCCATATATTATGTCTTATAGTTTACGAGTTATTCGCATTTGAAAAGTAAAATTTTATTTTTTTTGCCTACCTTGGTTTGCTATTTTGCTAATAACGGATCGAATTCTTTTCCGATTTTCTTGAAGTGTCTTTTTTTGAATTAACAACAAATTTATTAATAATATTAAGAAAAAAATGTTAAAAAATATCTACTGGGTCAAAAGTTATGTGCATTCAAACATAAAAAAAAATAAAAAAGTATTTTTCTGAAAGGTAACATTTCGGGAAATATTATAAAAGCAAAATAACATCAAAATTTGTATTATTGCGTGGTCCAGAGCCTTCCGAAATAGACCTATTTTTTATGAAAATTTCAAATTTAGACAACATATTCTAAAATTGCATAGCTGCTTTCAAAAAATTAAGACCTGTTTTGTATGTCCCAATATGTTCTTCAATATTGTGCAAAGGGATTTCATAGCCCCAAGCTTGGTGCCTTCAATAGATTCAAAAATCAGAAAAATCACAATTTTGGGGTTTTTTAAAAGTTTTTTGGGAATTGTGGGATTGTATTTCGATCAAAAGTTTCTATATAAGTCTAAAGTTTCATTAAAAACGATTTATAAACAACATTTTTATTGCATTTTAAATATTGAAATTTTCCAGAAAAATTAGCTACCATTTTTTATTCCCATATTTTTTAAAAAAGTCTTCTATCATTTTTTTAATTTTTAAAATTTTTTTATATTTTTGAAAATAGGACATAATTTCCTACACGTTGATATATAATACGTATATCTTTTCTTTTCCATTTTATTTTTTTTTAAGTTTGAATGCACATAACTTTTGACCCAGTAGATATTTTTTAACAATTCTTTCTTAATATTATTAATAAATTTGTTGTTAATTCAAAAAAAGACACTTCAAGAAAATCGGGAAAGAATTGGATCCGTCATTAGCAAAATAGCAGACCAAGGTAGGCAAAAAAAATAAAATTTTACTTTTCAAATGCGAATAACTCGTAAACTATAAGATATAATATAAGGCTAAAGCAATGTTTTTTGTAGATCTCGTCTAGTACATTCATACATATATATAAAAATCTTTCAAATCGGATCACAAACAAAAATTTGGCATCATTTTAAATTTTTGATATACCCGAGGTGCCCCACTTTGGGGCAATGTGGCTCGGCCCCTGGGGGGGGAAATTTTATTAAAATCGAGCTATTCGTTTAGAAGTTACAGATTTATTTCCACTTTTTTTTTCAGATCCCCCACTGTGCACCAGTTCTGTAAATGGTCAAGTGGAACGTTTCCATTCAACCCTAACGGAAATTATGAGATGTATGAATGCTGAAACAAAGACCCAACATCTTTAAAACATGACAGACTAAAATTATACAGAGCTTGACAGAAAAACAGGAAAAGGACTTAGACCATCACAACAAAAAGAAAACTAAAAGAAAGACTTTCAAGAACTATGACGTAATTTTTGTTAGAAACAACAAAAGAATAGGAAACAAACTGATACCTAGATACAAAATTGAAATAGTGAAAGAAGACAGAGGAGGAACAATTTTGACAACAACAAACCGTATAGTTCACAAAAATTTAATAAAAAAATAATATTTTGTTTTCCAGGCTAATAACAAAAGTAATTAAAACGGAAGTACAGATTTTGGACTACACGAACGCTCAAATTGTGACAGTAGAGACTGGAACGACAAAACTAGTTGCCGGAGATTTTAAACTAATCCATGTAATAGATCTTGGACTATATGAAAGGACAATTGATAAACTCAAAACCATTATAAGACAAGACATAGGAAAGAAAAATAACAGTTATGAATTTTTACTGTATCAAATACAGGTTTTATATGATTTGATTGCCAATCTGAGACCCAGATGCGAATTGAGATCAATAAACGCCTTGGGTACATTATGGAAGTGGGTGGCAGGTTCGCCAGACCATGAGGACTTCAAAATAGTAACAGACAGTATGAACAGACTCTTAGAAAACAACGACAAACAAATCATAATAAATAGAGCAATAGACACAAGATTACAAGAGATAACCAATATAACCAATAGTATAATAAATAATATAGAATCAAACGATGCATATGAACGTGAAATCGTAAAGGACGTAGAAAGAAAATTGGAGATATTTAAAAATGAACTTACAAATATTGGTTACTCAATTCAGTGGGCAAAAGCAGGAATTATAAATTCTTTTATTTTATCCGAATACGAACTGAATATGACTAGAAGACACTTCAATGAACTTAATATGCCCTATATCAATCTAATTGATGCTTTGGAGTTTGGAGAGGTGAAGATTGGGATGAATAAAACTACAATCCTTTACATGATTGATTTGCCTATAACAGAAAGAGAAACATGTAAAAGCCTATTTATAAAATCTGTAAAAAATAATTCAAATGTAACAATTAAATTAAATAATGAAAAGTTCATACTATGTAAAAATTCTGTTTTCGAAATTAAAAAACCTTGTAAAATATTTAATCATGTATCCATTTGTAAAAACCATAACATAGAAGAAATTACAAAATCAAATTGTTTACCAAAACTATTACATGGCATGCCATCCAAATGCCCTACGACAAACTATCAACATCTACCGTCAGTGATCGAAATATCACCTGGAGTAATACTTTTGAACGGCTATAATGGGTCAATATTGGTACAAAATAAGGAAGTCTTATTGCATGGAACCTATATCGTAAAATACCACAACACTACGATCACCATAGATAAAAGGTCATACTTCAATAAGGATGTAACCATGATGAAACCTTTACCGGATGTAGTGAAAGCACCTAATACTATAGAAAGATATGAAGAAATGCTGTCACTGGAAATGCTGAAAGAACTACACATTAACAACGTTGACGAGATTAAAAAGCTAGTTACAAATCATAAAACTGGCATTGGGTTGTTCGGACTTTTAATGATGGTATTAATATTTGGCATAATGTTGAAGTTAATGAGAAAAAAATCTACTTTGAAAATTAAGACAGACGTAAGGCTGGAAAACCCGGTTGAATCATCAAGTACTTACACGCATTACCCATCCAACGCGAATGTTGGAATTTAAGAGGGGAAGAGTTAAGAAAACAAAAATTACTGAATTCATTAAATGTTCATTTCCGCGAATTATCAAATTAACTTACCTTTAAAATTATAATATTGCTGACAAATGTCTGCAATCAAAATTCTGTTTAATTAACATAAACAATAGTTTTAAAATAAATTGTTTATTTAATAAGAAAAGCTATAGTAAGCAAAAATATAATTGTAAAGTTTAAAAGAATAATAAAATGAAAAAGATCGACCATTCTATGAAAATTAAAAGACCAGACAAAAAAGTACAGTTTCACTAAACTGAACATTCTGCCGGCCTTGAAAGATCATACTCTTTCAAAAATAAGTACAAACATATTTAAATAACTACCCTACAAATGAAGGTAAACAACATATGCAGCTAGCGGTTGACTGACACGTTCTGCACAGGACAGTTTTTGATATTGTGATGAATGGCGACAAGTAATGACATCTTTTGGCACCTTTATATAATAATACAATTGGGTAGATTGGCTTGATCTACTTTGTATGTTGATATATTTCTAAAGGTTACCCTCTCGTATTAATCCATATGAGAAGATTGGTTTGTTCTTCTATGTATGTGATTATCAGCAAATTGCAAAGGTTGCCTTTCATCTCAATCCATCTGAGAAGATTGGTTTGTTCTTCCGTGTATGCGATTAGAATTCAGCAACTCCTTCTTGCCTTTAAATAGAATGATTTGCAAATATTTCCATGGTTAGGTCATTGTATGCGTTTACGTTTGCATTTTACAATGTTGCCTAGGTTTATTGGCTTAAGCTTCTTCGTCATACTCGTTCCTGGATTTCGGCAACATTTTTTCAACTGGTCACATGTTTCCACCTTCGATGAGAGTCCCTGACTACTTTTATAACTATTTATTTTACGAATATTTTAACATATTTATATAATGTAATATTTTTATATGATAATCAAGGATTTTAAATATATTTGTACATATTAATTCGTTTTTTATTTATTATTATTGAATTTTTTTAATGTTATTACAATTTTCATATAATTACCATAATTTTTTTATTTGCTATTTAAATTTCATTTCATTTTTTTTTCATTTTCATTTATTTTTTTTATTATTTTTATGTTTATAAAAACATATTTTTTTATTTTTTGTTAGTTATAGATGGATTGTCCATCCTATTATCTTTTGCATAATTTGATCATTTTCGTTATTATTAGTGGGAAAAGGACAAACATTGTGGATTGACTTTTCAGTTTCCCCCATTGCCGGATGAATTATGCAGAATGGTGGACCATTCTGCATAATTCATCTGAACCTAATATAAACTTCAACGCAAATGACGGAAATTTCAACTTATTTTGAGCACACATTGTGTTCACAACCTTTTATCCCACATCTTAGGGAGGCTTTTTTTGGAACGTTTAAACAATGTATGCTCCTCAAAATATTCCTACTATAATTATTTTTGAAGGTTTTCTTCTTGAAGGATTTACCACGTTTTGGCTTGCCTTCAAAGGATTTACCGGTCTATTATCACCCTTTGTGATATATTGCTGTGCTTCCAAAGTCTTCGTCTTACTTCTAGAGGATTTATTATTCCTTAATACGCCCTTGCGATATCATGGATTGCCTCTAGAAATACTGAATTTTGTAAAAAAAAATTAAATTTGGCAAACTACTTATGGACGGTCTTTTCATTAATTTTACTTTAAAAATGTATAATAACGCTAAGTTGCTCATCCTTTGATGGTAACTTTGAAAATTGTCTATTGCCCTCTACAATCAATTTTGTTTTTTTGAAAATATTAAAAAAATTTATATATTATTTATTTCAACATGCTGCTCTTTTTTGCAGTATATCAAAAATATAATTTACATGTTTTCTTCAAAATGAGAGTATAAAAGAGTTTCCTATATTTTTTATTCTGTAACTTCCTATTTTTCCAATATCTCGCTACATCGTTTTGAGTTAATTTGCTCAGCTACTTTTGGCTTACAAATTAACCCAATAGATACTTATATTTTTTATAACAACCAAAATAATCCACCAGTTACTGTTTTAAAAATCTTTACCTCTGGTGGGTGGAAATTTAGATTTCACTTGTGTGTTACTCACTGGTGATCAGCGATCCACCGAAGGTGTACCAGTGAGTGTTTCAAATTCCTTACCACTGGTGGGAGAATTTGAATTTCACTGGTATCACGTCGGGGTCACCAAAATGTTAAACGGACACGGACATGTAGGAAGAGAAAAAACCAAACAGAAAGAAAAAATAAGACCTGATTGTTTGTGGTCTAAATAGGAACTGATTTATTTTCACAAATATTTTTCAGAAGTACTAATTATAAAATTCTTACAACTAAACTAGACTAAACACATGTTCGAAATGTGTTTGTCTAAAACTATTTATATATTGTATTTACCCACACTTAACCTCAGCGTGAGGGAAAATACTTTATGATCTTATATTTTACATACACAATGCACATTTTGCTACCTGCTTGTGTGTTTATGTCAAAGAACGACCATTCTATGAAAATTAAAAGACCAGACAAAAAAGTAAGAGCAAGTTTAAGATTATGCATTAGCGATAGAACAATCCGTAGAAGAGCAGTAGAAGTAGGATTATTCAGCCGACGACCAGCAAAAAACCGTTTATATCAGCTAAGAACAAGAAAGCTAGACTGGAGTTTGCCAAAGCCCACCTTAACTGAAGTATCCAAAAATGGAAGACAGTTCTGTTCTCTGACGAATACAAATTAAAAAGTTCCGATGGAATAAGGCGTGTACGCAGACGAAAAGGAGAAAGACTTAAGCCTAAGTATAGCAAAAGATCAATTAAACATGGAGGGGGGCAATATAATGGCCTGGGGTTGCTTTTCTGGTCAAGGAATTGGGCCAATTCATAAAGTTAATGGGTTTATGCATCGGTTGATGTACCGTGATATATTGAAATATGTAATGTTGCCTTATGATAGTGAAGAGATGCCACTTACAGGGAGGTTCCAACAGGATAACGATCCTATGCACATCCAAAGTTTGTAATACTTTGCTGTAGAGCAATAAGATTCAAGTTCTTCATTGGCCTGCTCAATCTCTCAATCTCCCTGGGACGGAATATCGCAAGACACCATAAAAAACTTAATATATTCTATGCCTAAGAGATGTGCTTGTGTCATCCAAGCCAAAGGATTTGCAACAAAATATAAATTAAAAAAAGTTTTATATTATATCCATGAAGGGGTGCTTTAGTTTTGACCGGTTTATTTTCTAGCTTTAAATATTTTATTATTTAAAGCAATGATGCCCAAGCCCTATACTCTTGGTGCTCATTTGTTTTTGTAAATGCTCTTAGCTATAGGCTGTGTGTTTCTATACTCAATAGAACACTCAGGCACTAGCAATATGAAATACACAAACAACTTTGTCTTGTTGGTTTTTTTGTCGATCTTCACTGTCTTCAATGCAACAACACTTTCGTATGCTTTGCTGGTAAACATTGACGACAGCGATCACAATGTAGATTTTGTTTTTGTTTTTCGTATGGTATTGTTCAAAAATGTGTGTATTTTTTTTTTTTATTCTTTGTATGTTTTGGTTTTTACAACAAAAAAATAGCATACAAATTAGTTTTTCTTTAAATGTATTGGTGTTTGCTCTTCCATAAGGAACTTTTGGGCACCCCTGATTTAAAGTTACCTCTTATAGAAAGATTAAGTTTAAAAGTATTTGTTTATCAATAGTAAATATATTAACAATTTAAAATATTACATAATAGAAATTTAAAACTTTATTTTTATAAAAAAATATAGTATGAAAAAAATTCACTGAGGTGGTGCTTTAGTTATGGCAGATACTGTACATATGGGGCATTTCATGTCAAGTGAACCAACTTTTGAAATCGATGTCTTCCGATCGGGATGAAGTTTAGTCCTATTGGATAGTAATTCATACATAACTTTTCAACAAGATCGGTCAAGAATTCTTTGAGTTAGAAAGGGTCAAAATATGACATTTTGGCCAAACAGGTGTTTTTTCTCATCCATGTAACTTATTACATTGTTCTTAGCAAAATTTGCCCCAAATAGTTTAAAAAAAAATGTTTGACTTTTTTCCCATAATCATTTTTTTTTTTTTTTGCTCAAAAGAAAGCTTAGGTCTTTTCCTTTAAGAGCATTTTGGTCGCTGAGAAGGTTGCGAGCGGGGTATCTATCAAAATTTCATCCCGATCGGAAGACATCGATTTCAAAAATTGGTTCACTTGACATGAAATTCCCCATATATATTGGTTCCTGTTGATCCTATAAGGAGCATAGAGCTTCAACAAATTTCCCCCAGTTATTTCTGTTTGATGCAATGTTCTTGATTTCACTCCAGCTTATCCCAGTTTTGGTAACTTCGAGAGTTAGTTGTCTGCGTCAATTGTGAGCCGGGCGTCCGATTCGTCTGCTTCTCTTGGGGTCCAGTCTCTGGCACTGCGGGTGATATCATTAAGTAGGCGGCGTGATGTATGTCCTATCCAGCCCCACTTTCGTTTTAGTATTTCAACTTTTACTGGTATCTGTGCGGGTCCAGAGTTGGTTATTCCAAATAGTAATGGGCCAAAAGATTTACAGTATTCTTCTGAGACATCTGTTTATAAAAACATGCAAGGTGTTGAGATCTTCCGGAGCTGTGTTCTATGTATAATAGCACAGAATTAACGCACGAATTTAAAATTCTGCGTTTGAGTACCACCAAGAAGCAGAACTGGTTCACGTCTTAAAGAGTGATATTTCGAATGGAGAACGGTATGCTCCATCAAGAGTTGATTCACATTACCTTTGTTTTTGAAGCTTTTATTTCGACCTTTTTCAAATTATCTACCATGTCTGAGTGATTTTGTATAAGTAGGCATACGTCGTCTGCGTAGTCAAGATCGGAAAGACATTTAAACCCAAAGTGATCCCTCTTCTGTTACACATTGTGTTCCTCATTACGATATCCAAAACTACGTTGAAGAGCAAAGGTGATAAAAAGCAACCCTACCTTACACCTGCTCTAACGTTCACCGTATCACTTACAAAGTTCTCATGTAGTATCCGACAGCTTGCATCTCTATATAGCTCCTGGGAGATATTGATTATTTTTCTGATCACACGTTTACAGGCAAGAGCATTCCAAATAACAGGGTGGGAAAGAAGCCTTTTCAAAATCGATAAATACAATGTATAGAGGCGATCTATATTTTACAGATTGTTCGATAATGATTCGTATGTGTTCTAAATCCCGCCTGTTCGCACCTTGATCGAGGGAATCAGAAAATCCATTGTGGGCGATGTTTATGATGACTTTGTTGATCATACCTAGAAGTATTAGCATCTCCAGTTTTTACATTCGGTGAGATCACCTTATTTTCGGTATGTTGATAATCATACCTTGTTTTAAATCTTCAAGTTGGGCAGATTTTGAGGTTATAAAGTCTCCATTGTGGGTTTTCAAAGGTTTAGCTGATAAAAATTTCCTATTTGAAGGTTTCCTGGTGCTTTTGTACAAGTCAGGATTTCTGTTAGTTTCGGCTGATGCTTACGCCTCTGCCATAAGCTCCTCTATCCGTCGACGTTTATCTGTCCGAGCACTATCTTTAACTGCTTTGTCGATTAAATTATACTTGTATTGGAGTCTTGACTTCTCCGTTTGGATCCTTGCGGTGTTCAATTGTGCTTTTATTTTGCTGATTAGATTCCATTTCTTTCATTCAGGATTATTACAACCAAAATGTTTGCTGCTGCGTTGCAAAAAATGTTTTTTACAAAGGGAAGATCGTTATTTGATAAGGAGCTTGTAAATAGGCGGTTTTAATGTTTAGATAGGACAGTTTTTGCACGTCGAATAGTTTTGAGCAAGTTTTCCTTTTCTTACCGCTGCAACTTTAAGTTGAATGGTTACTATGAGAAGATACTGGTCACTCGAGCAGTCCGCAGCACGCTTGTTCTGCCACGCCACATTCTGCTGGTGGTCAGAAGCCCCCAGTAATCTTATGTATTCTTTAATTAGGGAAGATTGTACCGCCAATTACCAGATTTTTAGCTAAACACGTTTCAAATCATCATTTCAGTCATTCTTGCCAAGCTATGACAGCCCATGGCTCATTCGCTTGAGCATTGAAGTCGTCCATCATTAGCAATATGTCTCCACGGTTTACTGTAGAAATTACTATGGGTAGATGGCTGTAAAAATTCTCCTTCACCGCTGGTTGCGGGCACGAGTACGAAAGCGTGCTATGATTATTCTGTCAGAATGAGGGTGCCAGCTCATCAACGTGTTCTTAGCTTCTTTACTGAGTAAAATCCCGACTCCACTTGAGCGTGGTTTATTGGCAGAGTATAGCAATGTAAAACCGTCAGTAGCTAACATCTCTCCAGAGCACAGTGGGGCAGAATCAAAATTGTTTGGAAATAAATCTGGCATTTCTAAACGGCTAGTCCGATCGGGATAAAATTTGACGTGAACGTAGGAGTATTTGAGTTTAAGTTATTAAAATGGACCCCACAAATGCTCCACAAATGCTCCTTCGACACGTGCCATTTTTTTGTTTCTCATCCGATTTCAAAGATTTTTTTTTCATATATTTTTGGAAAGCGTATATGTCTTGCAAAAACATGCTCGCATGTGCTATTTTTTTTTTTTTTTTTATACGTTTTTATTAGTTTATCGAATCTGCCTTTTATAGGCCTAACAATAAGTATTCAAATCTTATAACTAAAATTAAAAAATAGTTGCTCTCCAACAAGAGAGCCTTCATGGTTAACTGGCACTCATCTTAGCGGGGTGGTAGATCAGCTCTACGGAGCCTGGATCGCGGTTGGATCTGCAAAAGTTGTCTTGCAAGCGTATTGGGATGGTTTTGCAGCTTAACAATATATTTCTCACGGACTTTCTCGAACTCTTCCTTTACCAATGTCACATCTAAGTCCCTGTGGATGTTTTCATTTCTTATATACCATGGTGCTCCCGTCATGGTCCTAAGAATTTTAGATTGGGCCCTCTGTATAAGATCAATATTGGTGTTGCTAGCCATTCCCCATAATTGAATTCCATACGTCCAAATTGGTTTTAAAACGGTCTTATACAGGATGACTTTATATTCAAGGCTTAATTTTGATTGATCACTGATTAACCAATGAAAGCTAGAGGCTTTTAGCTTCATGTGAAGTCTCTTGGTTTCTATGTGACGGCGCCAAGTAAGCCGTCTATCAAGATGAATACCAAGGTAGGTGACATAATCAGACTGCGGTATATTAACGTTGTTGAGTGTGACAGGTGGACAATTTCCTCTCCTTAGAGCGAACGTAACATGTTTACTTTTCAGCTCATTCACCTTTATTCGCCAGTTTTTCAACCATGTCTCCACACGTACGAGATAATTTTGCAGTTGACTAGATGCTATGAGTGGGTTTTCGTGTGAACTAATAATGGCGGTATCATCCGCAAATGTAGATATTGTTAATTTGTCGCACGTAGGCAAGTCAGAGGTGTAAATCAAATATAACGTAGGTCCTAGTACACTTCCCTGTGGAACGCCAGCTCTAATCTTGTATTCTCTCGTCGCATAATCATTGAACTTAACTCTGAAAAGTCTATTCGATAGATAAGACTCCAGCAATTTATGAGTACATAGTGGTAGTAAACATTTTATTTTATGTACTAGACCTTTATGCCATACCTTGTCAAAAGCTTGGGCAACATCTAAAAAGACGGCAGAACAATATTTTTTTAATTCAAAAGATTTTCTAATCTCTCCAGTTAAACGATTGACTTGTTCAATGGTGCCATGATGTTCACGGAAACCAAATTGGTGTACTGGGATAATATTTCCATCATTCAAAAAAGGTATGATCTTTTCCTGGAATATTTTCTCGAACAGCTTCGACAAACAAGGGAGTAGGCTAATAGGTCTATAAGAAGATGGCAGGGTTAAATCTTTACCCGGTTTCGGTATCATTATTATCTGAGAAATTTTCCAATTTTTTGGATAAATTCCAAGTTTCAAGATCGCATTAAACAATATAGAAAGCACAATTATTGCCACATTTGGTAGGTTCTTAATCAATGATGGAGTTATTAAATCATATCCCGGTGATTTTTTCAAGTTCAATTTATTTTTAATTACTCTATTAACATCCTCAGGACCAATATCGAATTGGGCTGCATTAGCCATTGTTGAAACCGGAAATTCTTCGAGCTCGAACTCATTTGGCGTGGAATTAGGTTGAAATACTTCACTTAAATGTTCAGCAAATATTGTTGCTTTTTCTATAGCACTTCGTGCCCAGGTTCCGTCAGCTTTTCTTAAAGCGCTTTGTGCCTCTACCGGTGGCTTAATGTTTCTCGTTGCCTTCCAAAGAGAGAAATTTGTGTATTTTGTGCTCGTCAAACTTTTAATATAATTTTCGTTTATGCGATCCTCTTCTAAATGAAGGGCTCTTTTCAGTTTTCGTACTGCTGTGGACAGCCTCTGCTTTGCAGCAGGTGATCTATTATGTTGCCATTCTCTTCTGAGTCTTCTCTTTTCGAGAAGAAGTCTTTCAATATCCGAATTTGAAATAGGTGTATTAGTTTTTGGAGGGATTTGGCACCTAGAGTGTTCCAGAGCCGAAATCATCAATGACGTGAAGTCATTGACGGTTTTATTTATGTCTTCCTCACACTGTAAATTAGGATTTGTGTGGATATGACTGCTGATATATTTCCTATATTTTAGCCAATTTGTCTTAAAACACAAAGAGTCCTTAGGAAATCTTGGGTTGTTGGGTCTCTCGCAATAAGTAATAATTACAGGAGAATGGTCAGAAGACATATCATAGGATACCTCTGTGGATACTGTATTTCGACTAATATTTCTACATATGGCGAAGTCTATTAGATCAGGAATTTTTCTAGGATCAGTTGGCCAATAAGTTGGGTGTCCAGGGGACACGAAATCTAAGCAATTTTTGCGATCTACTAGAGCTTTATACAGCTGTCTACCTCTGGGATTCACCAATCGCGAACCCCAATATGTGTGTTTGGCATTGTAGTCTCCACATGCCAGAAACCGATCTCCTAGTGTTATAAAGAATTCTTCAAATTTTTCCTTGGTCATCGAAAAACGTGGTGGGCAATATATAGAGCTCAGAGTTAATTCTCCAGCTGGGCATTCAAGGCGAATAGATGTTGCTTGCATATAATCCTTTGAAAACGCATCTAGGGCATAGTGTCTCAATCGGTTTCTAATTATGATACCGGTGCCGCCATGTGCCTTACCATCCGGATGGTTTGTGTAATAGAACGAGTAACCTGATATATTAAAGTTATATCTATTTGTAAGATGTGTTTCCGAAATTAACATCACATCGATGCTTTTATTTAACATAAAATGGGAAATTTCCGATTTGTGCTGGTTTAAACCATTTGCATTCCAGAAACATATTTTTAAAAAATTCATTTTCTTGTTAATAGAATTTGAATCATTTGGTTCTGTGCTCTCAGAAGCTCTTGTATTGTGGTTTGCATGGATGACATGAAGTTAGTCATATTTTGATTAAGAGAGGAAATATTCTCAGTAAGTGCTTGCATAAGGTTTTCCAACCCTCCCACATTTTGGGGGACACTGGGCTTTTGATAACCCGATCTTAAAATACTGGCATATGAGCTGGCTCCAGCATTAATTGTAGCTCCTTGGTCATTTTGCTGTAATATTGGATGAGCCGCATTTATATTTTTATTTGAAAAAACTACTCCAGAGCTTACTGGTCTAGATGTAGATTCCGAATTTGTAGGTGTTGGTTCAACTATTTCACCTCTCAATAGCTTTTGCCTCTCTCTTAATCTTTTTAATAACTCCTTGTAGACTGGGCATCCGCGGTAATTAGCGGAATGATCTCCACCGCAGTTACCACATTTTCTACTGAGACCATTCTTAACTATATCACATTGTGACGAAGAGTGCAGGTCTCCGCATGCAACACATACAGTGCGTAGGGTACAATAATTTCGTGTATGTCCAAATTCCTGACAATTACTGCACTGAACTGGACGATTACGCTTAAGAGGTTCCTCTATATTTACTCTACGATTCAACAAATATCTTAGAGAGTATATAGGGTGAGTTTCATTTCTCTTTAATTTCCCATCATCAGGCTCTAACTCAACCCTAAACATTGGCTGAGGAACCTTGTCTCTATTAAATATATTGACTATATTCTTTGTCTGATAGCCCAATTCTTCCAGGGCCTCCTTGATTTCGTTTGTATCTACACTGGACTCTATACCTTTTATGACTACTATCAAGCCTTTGCTACTTTTGAGTTGATATGTATAAAAATTTTTCTTACTGTCATTTAGGTGTTGAGAGATTTTTCTATAACAATCCTCAGTGTATACAACTATTTTTGTCTCTTGCACACCTCCATTTCTTATTGGAACAATATGAAAATTATTTTTACCAATGAGTTCAATAAATGATTTTACTAAGCTATTGGAGCTAGTTTCACGAAGGAATATTGGTGGTGGTCTTGGCGGTTTTCGGATAGATTTATCATCATGTTTTTGATGATTAAAATCATCCTCACTCAAGAGAGCAAAACGATTACTTTTCAAGGGGTTATCAGTAATTTTCTGCTTTTTTTCAGAAGGCAAACTTTTCTGGGGACTCAAATTTCGCTTATTAATTCTTATATATCTAAGCATACCTGTTTGAACTGGAGACTTAGTTTTACTTATCTTATTTCCAACCTTAGGTATAGCACCTCTTGATGTACCATTATCTTCCATTACGGTATTTTCAGTGTTAAATACATTAAAACTCTCACTAGGTGTTGTTAGTGGATTATCATAAGCTTGTGTATTTAACATAGTTGACACTGTTGTTATTACTGCAGTATTTGTTGTTGTTGTACCAGAACACTTTTTATTTTCTTTTATGCTTTGTTCTAAACAAGAATTTATAGGTGATAATGTGTGTGCAATATTATTATCATGTAATTGTATCACGGGGGAACAAGAGCGCGCTCTCTCAATCGGTTTGGCGGTTAAATAATTTTTGTTAAAGTCTGGATCTCTTATATTTTTATTTACACTTCTATTTTCACCCTCCCCGTTCAGAAATATGTAGGCATTTCTACCGTTTAAACTGAGCCTACTCTCATTATGAGAGTTCATATGCTCACAGTAATTTAAAGAAATTTGAAAAAAGAAAATAAACAAAACACTTTTAAACAAATTTCTATTTTTTTTTTCTGATATATTGTAATATTGTAATATTTATTTGTTTATTTATATTAAACACTTATTATTATTTTTGCGTCCAATCGCTTAATTTTTTTCTTTTGTATTTAAATTTTCACTTAAACCACTTAAATCGCGGAGCGAATAAAAAACACGTCTGCTTCTCATGAGAATACAGAAAGTGAGAGACAACTAAATTACGAATAATATGCAAAAAAATTCAGAGCAATATCAATTACAAAGATCAGAAAATAAACGATTTTAAAAGTTAAATAAATAGTAGACTTAAATCTTTTTTTATTAAAAAAAAAAACTTTCTTTAAGGGCATATAACAATTTTATGTTTTTCTGTAAGATATCTTTACGGAGAACATTTTGGTATAAAAAACATGTCATAGTTTTCGAAAATGTCGTCCCTACGCACTTCGGAATTTGACCTATTTTCTATCAAAATTTCAAATTTGGGCCACATGTTCTAAAATCCCAAAGCTGGGATCAGAAAACGGAAAGCAGTTTTGGAAACCTATTTATTTCCAAAGTATTTTCCCAGCCCCAAAGAAAATGTGGATCTTATGGGCAAATTTGTGAAAAATGCCATTTCTAGGATTTTCGCTACAATTTTTAGGAATTGCGGGATTCCCTTTGACCTTTTGAAAATTTTCTTTACACTTTGTTATTTGGAATAAAAAATTAAAAAAACGTTGAAAATTTCGTTGAGTTTTGTTAATAAATAAAGATTTTATTACATATTTATAGACCTTCTAAAACTAAAATTTGTATTAAAATTTTGATAGGATTGCAAATATTAGGAACAATTTAATCCAAATTTTTCCAAATTTTTTTTTTTTTTGTTATGATAAGTTAATTTTTGGTCTTCCAAAAAAATTTCAATTCAATATCTCAATTATATTCAAAAATGTGCCACCATAAAACTCCATCCTTCAAAAATATTGCACTTTTTCATATTTTAATGTGACTAAGTCATAACCATTGACTTGGTGTTGAATGAAATATTAAGAAAATTTATTAAAATTTTTTAGTATGAAAAAGTGCAATATTTTTGAAGGACGGAGTTTTAAAGTGGCATATTTTTGAATCTGATTGAGATATTGACTTGAAATTTTTTTTGTAAGACCAAACATTAACATATGTAAACAAAAATAATTAGTTCGGGATAATGTGTATAATATTTGCTATTGTTAAGCCACCAAATGTGGTAAGGTGCTCGCTGAAATTTCTTCACCAAGTATCGAAACAACTTGGTTTGTTTGTTAAAAAAAAGAGGAGTGTTGTTTTTAAGCAATGTCAAAACGGTTTTATTGTTAATAAAAACACTTCCCTTTTATATTTTCAATTATTATGGGTATTGCACAATAATTAAGGCCATATTCATAAACAATTTTTAAATTTAAACAAAGTATTTTTTTTAACGTTTATTATAATATTGTTCCTGCCTTTAATGTCCAGGCCTTACAATAAGTAATTAAATCTTATAACTAAACAATTATTTTTCTCTCAGTGGAGAATCATATTTGGTATATTAGATGAGTGGTAAATCAGCTCTACGCAGCCTTGATCTATTCTGAGTTACTGTAAGTAGCCTTGCGAGCGGGTTCGGATGATGATGTAATTTTAACAAATAAGCTTCTCGAGTTTTTTTAAATTCGTCCTTGACCAATGGCACTTCTAAGTCTCTGTGGATGTTCTCATTTCTTATGTACCATGGAGCTCCCGTCATGGTTCTAAGAATTTTGGATTGTGCCCTCTGTATAAGATCTATACTGGTATTGCTTGCTGTTCCCTATAGTTGTATTCCGTATGTCCAAATTGGTTTTAAGACTGTCTTATACATGATGACTTTGCAGTTAAGGCTTAATTTCGATTGATGGTGGATTAGCCAGTGTAAATTAGAAGCTTTTAGTTTCATGTGGAGCCCCTTCTATGTGCCGACGCCAAGTAAGACGTCTATCTAAATGAATGCCAAGGTATGTAACGTGATCAGACTGTGGGATGTTCACACCGTTCAGGGTCACTGCAGGACAACTTCCTCTCCTAAGTGAAAACGTTATGTGCTTGCTTTTGATTTCATTTACTTGTATTCTCCAATTTCTTAACCACGTCTCTACGTGCCTGAGATAATTATCAAGGTTTCTAGATGCTACATTTAAGTCCACATGAGAACTAAGAATTGCAGTGTCGTCTGCAAAGGTGGAAATGGTTAATTCTTCGGACTCGGGCAAATCAGAGGTGTGTAATAGGTACAGGGTTGGTCCTAGAACACTTCCCTGGGGTACACCAGCATTGATCGCATAGTCGCCTGTCACATAATCGCCGCATTTGATCCTAATTATTCTCTCAAATAGTTTTGACAAAGAAGGCAATAAGCTAATAGGTCTGTAGGATGATGCCAATGTCAAATCCTTTCCTGGCTTGGGTATCATTATAATTTGGGAGATTTTCCAATCATTCGGAAAAACTCCTAGAGACAAGAACAATAATACTGTAAGCACGACAATTGCCACATCTGGCAATTGTAATTAAATCATAACCTGGTGATTTTTTTAGTTTAAGATTGTCCTTTATGATCTTCTGAACATCTTCTATACTAACATTGATTAGTTCGGAGTCTGTTTCCATGCGAACAGGCAAATCCCCCAGTACAAAATTATTTGTTGGGGGGTTTGGTTGGAATACATTACTTAAATGTTCAGCGTAAGCTACGGCTTTATCCTTTGCACTACGTGCCCAGGTACCGTCAGATTTTCTTATCGGACTTTGACCCTCTACCAGTGGCTTAATGTTCTTAGGAAGAAGTTTGTGTGCTTAGTACTGGTTAAACTTTCAATATAGTTTCGATTTCTGCGATCCTCTTCAGCCTGAAGGGCTCTTTTTAGTTTCTTTCTCTTTTCAGCCTCTGCTTAGCACCAGGAGATCTATTGTGTTGCCAAACTTTCCAAATCTCCTTTTTTCGAGGAGGAGTCTATTAATTTCTGCATTAGAAATACACATTTTAGGTTTAGGAGGAATGTGACACGTAGAGTGATCCAAGGCCGAAAAGATTAGAGACTTGAAGTCTCTGATACAATCGTTGTTATCTTCCTCACACTGTATGTTGTATTCAGTGTGGATATGGCTGCTGATGTATTTTCTATATTTCAACCAATCAGTCTTGAATAATGACGTATGAGACGATTGATATTGTCCGTAATAGTTTAATATTACGGGAGAATGGTCAGAAGACAGTTCATATGATAATTCTGCAGTAATAGAGTTTCTATTTAAATTCTTTGATATGGCGAAATCTATTAGATCACGGATTTTTCTAGGATCAGAAGGCCAATAAGTGGGCTGACCAGGTGATATAAAATCTAGGCAATTTTTACGATCAACTAGAGTCCTGTACAGCTGTCTGCCTTTTGGATTCATTAATCTGGAACCCCAATATATATGCTTAGCGTTGTAGTCGCCACAAGCCAGGAAACGATCTCCTAGTGTATTAAAAAATTCTTCAAAATGTTCCTTAGTCACAGAAAATCGTGGGGGGCAATATATAGAGCTTAGAGTTAAATCTCCAACTCCACATTCTAAGCGAATGGATGTTACTTGCAAATAGTTTTTGGAGAATTTTTGTAGGGTATAATGTTTTATCCTATTTCTAATTAAAATGCCAGTACCACCGTGTGCCTTACCGTCAGGATGATTCGTGAGATGAAATATAAAACCTGGAATATTAAAATTATATATTTTTGTTAAATGAGTCTCCGAGATTAACAATACATCTATATTGTTTTCGTTGATAAAGTGTGACACCTCAGCTTTGTGCTAGTTCAAGCCATTTGCGTTCCAGAAACTAATTTTAATAAAACTCATTTTCTTGTTAAGAGTATTTGTATTATTTGGTTCTGGGCTCTTAAAAGCTCTTGTATAGTATTTTGCATGGATGTCATGAAATTAGACATGTTTTGGTTAAGTGAGGTTATGTTACTTGCAAGAGTATTTAATACATTTTCTAACCCTCCCGAATTCTGGGGGACAATAGTTTGTTTATTTTCAGACTTTAAAATACTAGCATAGGAAACTGTTCCAGACTGAACTAGAACATCTTTATTATTTTTATTTGAAGTGGGAGCTCCAGAAATTGGCGGATAGGAACTGCAGTTCAGATTTACTGGTTCAACCAATTCGCCTATTAACCCCTTTTTTTATCTCTTAATCTTTTCAACAATGCTTTGTAAACTGGATATCCGCGATAATTAGCAGAATGATCGCCTCCACAGTTTCCGCAGTTGCTATTGAGACCTTTCTTTATAATATCACATTCAGTTGAAGAATGCAGGTCTCCGCATGCTACACATACAGTTCGTAAAGTGCAATAGTTCTTTATGTGCCCAAATTCCTGACAATTTCCGCATTGTACAGGATTATGGCGTTTAATAGGTTCCTCTACTGTTACCCTGTGATTTAACAAACACCGTAGGGAGTATATTGGATGAATTTCATTCCCTTTTAATTTTCTATCATTAGGATCCAACTCAACTCTGAATAATGGTTGGGGAATTTTATCTCTATTGAAGATATTGACCACAATTCGTATATTATAACCTAATTCTTCCAAGGCCTCCTTGATTTCGTTAGGCTCTACACTGTACTCTATACCTTTAAATACCACTATCAAGCATTTACTGCTTTTCAGCTGATAGGTGTAAAAATTTTTTTTGTTATTGTTTAGATATTGAGAGACTTTTCTGTAATCGTCCTCAGTGTATATAACGATTTTAGTTTTTTGCACACCTCTTCTTATGGGAACAATGTGGAAATTATTTTTACCAATTAGGTCAATAAGTGTTTTCACTAAATCATAGAACTGGGTTCGCGAAGGAATATTGGAGGTGGTTTAAATGATTTTCGGCTAGAATTATCATTACGGACCTGATCGTTATTTTCATCTTCACTTAAGAGCGCATAATGAGCTTTCTACCTTTTGAGGGCTTAAATTTCTTTTATTTATACTTAAATATCTAAGCTTAGATATTTAAGTATAAATAAAAGAAATTTAAGCCCTCAAAAGGTAGAAAGCTCATTATGCGCTCTTAAGTGAAGATGAAAATAACGATCAGGTCCGTAATGATAATTCTAGCCGAAAATCATTTAAACCACCTCCAATATTCCTTCGCGAACCCAGTTCTATGATTTAGTGAAAACACTTATTGACCTAATTGGTAAAAATAATTTCCACATTGTTCCCATAAGAAGAGGTGTGCAAAAAACTAAAATCGTTATATACACTGAGGACGATTACAGAAAAGTCTCTCAATATCTAAACAATAACAAAAAAAATTTTTACACCTATCAGCTGAAAAGCAGTAAATGCTTGATAGTGGTATTTAAAGGTATAGAGTACAGTGTAGAGCCTAACGAAATCAAGGAGGCCTTGGAAGAATTAGGTTATAATATACGAATTGTGGTCAATATCTTCAATAGAGATAAAATTCCCCAACCATTATTCAGAGTTGAGTTGGATCCTAATGATAGAAAATTAAAAGGGAATGAAATTCATCCAATATACTCCCTACGGTGTTTGTTAAATCACAGGTGTTTTTGGTTTACCTTTCTCGCCTATAATTTTTGGTATAGCACCCCTCGATGTACCATTATTGCTACTTTCGCTTAGTAGAGGGTTAAACACTTTAGAGCTCTCACTAGATTTTATTTCTTGTGGTTTATTTAAAGCTTGAGTATGCTTAGTAGTTGTTGTTGTTGTTTTGAGTATGGGCATTGTTGTTGTTTGAGCGGTGGTTTTATTTGTGTTTTCTTTTATGTTATTTTCTACACAATTATCGATTGGTGATATTGTATTGATGTTATTATTTGATGGTAGAGCGGGGGAACAAGAGCGAGCTCTCTCACTTGGTTTAGTGGTTATATAGTTTTTGTTATAATTAGGATCACTTATGTTTTTTGCATACTCTCCCCACTGACAAATATATAGGCATTTCTACCGTTTAAACTGAGCCTAGCCTTGAGAACTCATATGCTCTCTTAATACAAACTGTTATAATTTATAATAGAAGAATAATAAAGACAAACAAAAGTAAACACTTGTTTATTTATTTTTTTTTTTTGCAATTATATTTTGATTTTAGATGTTTTATTATTATGAATTTTCTTTTTTGATACACTAATTAGCACTTTTTAATTATAGGCGCAAGTAACTTGGTTTTTTATTTTTATTTTTTTTGCGTAAATAAATGAAAACATTCACGAATTAAAACGGAGCGGATTTAAAACACGTCTGTCTCTCATGAGATTTACACAATTACAATGTATTAAAATCAAATTTTATATGGAAATTTGGCTTTAAACATGGTTAAAATTTTTAATGTATAAGGGGGTTATTGTTTTATTAAAACCAAAATCAAAAAAAAAACTCGATATAATACCAAATATTACTAAAAATCGACTTTACTTTTTAAAAGCCAAGCAACGATTGGCTCGCAAAAACTAATATAAAGTTAAAGTAAGACTTAACGAAAAACTAAAGCTAAATATATGGAGCATTTCATGTCAAGAGAACGAACTTCTGAAATCGATGTCTTCCGATTATGATCGGTTGAGAACTTTCCGAGTTAGAGGAGGTCAAAATATGACCTTTTGGCCAGCAGGGGTTTTTTCTCATCCATGTAACTTATTACTTATTTTTCTTAGCAAAATGTGTCCCAAATAGTTTAGATAGCTATTTCTTCAATCTTTCGGAAAAAAAATTAAAAATAAAAAATGTTTGTAATTTTTTTTCCAAAATCAAAAACTTTTTTGTTTTTTTTTCAAAATGGCCCATAAGATCCACATTTTTTTTGGGGCTGGGAAAATACTTTGGAAATAAATAGGGATCATATCAAGGTTTCCAAAACTGCTTTCCGTTTTCTGATCCCAGCTTTGGGATTTTAGAACATGTGGCCCAAAATTGAAATTTTGATAAAAAGTAGATCAAATTCCGAAGGGCGTAGGGACGACATTTTCGAAAACTAAGACATGTTTTTTATACCAAAATGTTCTCCGTAAAGATATCTTAGAGAAAAACATAAAATTGTTATATGCCCTTAAAGAAAGTTTTTTTTTTTAAATAAATAAAGAGTTAAGTCACCTTTTCGCCCAAAAAACAGCACAAATCTACTATCTTTTTAATTTTTAAATTGAAAATCGTTTATTTTCGGATTTGTAATTGATGTTGCTCTGAGTAACAAAGGAAATTTGAAGTCATTCGGTTCAAAAGTACGCCCTATATTTTAAAAAAAGCGGACCAAGGTATGGTCCGCAAAATTTCGATTTTGAAATGCCTATAACATAAACATGCGAGCATGTTTTTTCAAGACCTATACGGGGGGCTTTCCAAAAATATATAAAAAAAAATCTTTGAAATCGGATGAGAAACAAAAAAATGGCACTTGTTTAAAAATTTTACATGTCGAAGGTACCCTACTTTGAGCCCCCATAGCGCCTCACCTGGAGCATTTGTGGGGTCCATTTTAATAGCTTAAACTCGAATTCTCCTTGGCTACGCCCACGTAAAATTGTATCCAGATCGGGCCATCCCTTTAGAAATGACAGATTTATTTCCAAAAAATTTTGATTCTGCCCCACTGTGCAGAGTCAGGGAGTCTGGTTTCATGCAGACATAGGAAAACCAAGTTGTAGTTCTTAGCTTCTTTACATATTTGTTCCAGTTTTGTGGAATCTGTTCCAAGCGTCCTAACGTTTCAAGTTCCAAATCGTGTCCGGTGTTTGAAGCCAAAGGTCGTCATCAAAGAAATCATTTGGTTTATATTTTCGTTTTTTGAGGTTCAGTAATCATATAATTTAGGATGAGTAGCTGATTAGGTTTCCTTCCGTATCCGATCTTGATCCTGGGGCTGGCAGCAAACCCCTAAGATGTGCTCCGTTTGGTTAAACGGTTGAACTTCCTGATACGCATCGAAGTTGGGTGATTGGTTATTTAGTGGCGCCAATGACCTGACACGATGATACAAGGATCATTGGCAACTTGGGATTTATTGTGAGCTCAAAAAGCCCTCCAAAACTCTCTCCATATATCCGCTGATTGTCCGCGGCTGCTTAAAGCAGCTAGCATTACCCGCAACCTATGACGCGTCCTGTAGCACTCAGCAATGCTTCCCACAGCATCTGTCATTTCTAAACGGATGGCCCGATCAGGATAAAATTTTACGTGAACGTAGGAGTATTCGAGTATCAGTTATTAAAATGGACCCTACAAATGCTCCCGGCGCGGCGCTATGGGGGCTCAAAGTAGCGTATCTTTAACATGTAAAATTTTTAAACACGTGCCATTTTTTATATCCCACCCGATTTCAAAGATTTTTAATAATTTCCGAGTTATAGGCATTTCAAAATTGAAATTTTAAAATCTTTTCATACCTTGGTCCGCTTTTTTAAAAATACTGTACGAGTCCATTTGGTACTTTTGAACCAAATTTTCTCGACTATTGTTCATTATTTAGAAAACTAAATTACCAATATCATGCAAACAATTTCAGAGCAATATCGATATCGGATCCAAAAATAAATGATTTTTAATTTAAAAATTCAAAAAGTAGTAGATTATTGCTGTTTTTTGGGCGAGAAGGTGACTTAAATCTTTTTTAATTTTAAAAAAACTTTCTTTAAGGACATATAACAGTTTTATGTTTTTCTGTAAGATATCTTTACGGAGATCATTCTGGTATAAAAAACATGTCATAGTTTTCGAATGTGTCGTCCCTACGCCCTTCGGAATTTGACCTATTTGTTTATCAAAATTTCAACTTTGGGCCACATGTTCTTAAAACCCAAAGCTGGGATCAGTGATCCCTATTTATCCCTAAAGTATTTTCCCAGCCCCGAAGGAAATGTGGATTCTGTGGGAAAAATTTAAAAAAAAAAAAAATACAATTTTTGGAATTTTCCCTCCAATTTTTAGGAATTGCGGTATTCCCTTTGACCTTTTGACAAGTTTTTTTACACTTTGTTATTTAGAATACCAATTTAATAAACCTTGAAAATTTTGTTGAGTTTTGTTAACAAATACAGATTTTATTACATATTACATAGTATATATTGACTTTCTGAAACTAAAATTTGTATAACAATTTTGATATGATTGCAAATATTAGGAACAATTTGGTTCACATTTATTCCGAACTTATTTTTTTTGTTTATATAAGTTAATTTTTGGTCTTCCAAAAAAATTTCAATTCAATATCTCAATTATATTCACTTTTTTTTCATAAATATTTTGCGCTATTTTTTTTTTCAATTTAATTTTTTATTTATTGTATCTTCATTACTTAATGAACTAACAACAAGTATTTCGAATCTTATATCTAATAATTATAATTAATTAGTCCAGCCAGTGCCGGACGAAAAATTGTTTATTGATTGTTGCTTTGATTAAATAGGCATTCTTCCTTCTAGTCGTAGGTCTGCTGTGTCCCTCCTTCTTAATCGAGTGTGGCCACGGTTATCTAATATGTTGCGGGCCAGTGGGTTTGGGTGAATTTCAAGTTTTTTTAAATATTTTTCCACATTTTTCGTGATCTCAGTTTTTACAAGGGGCACGTTTAGATCTTTGTGTATATTCGCGTTTTTGATATACCAGGGGGCAACTGTAATCATTCTTAAAAACTTGTTTTGGCGTCTTTGGATCTTTTCTACATTTGACGCTGAGGCCGTGCCCCATAGCTGTATGCCATAACACCATATCGGTTTTATGATCATGTTATAAAGTAGAAGTTTGCAGTCTAGACTAAGCGTAGAGTTTCTGCCAATGAGCCAATTAATTTGAATTGATTTCAATTTCATTTGAGTCAATTTTGCATCTATATGACTTTTCCATGTAAGACGACGATCGAGATGTATTCCGAGGTATTTAACTTCCGATTGTTGGATTATTGTTTGGTTATTGATATAAATAGGGGGGTATGATTCTCTTCGCAATGTAAATGTTATATGTGTACATTTTTGCTCGTTGACTTTAATTTTCCATTGTTTTAACCATTTTTCTAATTCAAATATGTGATTTTGTAAGTAACGAGACGCTTCTTCAGGTTTTTCATGAATGCTTAGAATAGCAGTATCATCTGCAAATGTTGATGTATGCGTGCGATTGTTAGTTGGCATATCAGACGAATATATCAAATATAAAAAGGGTCCCAGGATACTGCCTTGGGGAACTCCAGCTTCAATGGGTTGGGGACTACTTAAAAAGTCTCCTTCTTTAACCTTAAATGTTCGACCAGTTAAATAGCTTTTCAATAGCTTATGTGTGTTTGCGGGTAAATTTTGACTCAGTTTGTATATTAAACCATCATGCCATACTTTATCAAACGCTTGAGAAATGTCGATAAAGAGAGCGGAACAATATTTCTTTTCCTCAATCGCTTTTCTTACAATATTTACAAGTCTATGGGTTTGTTCGATAGTACTGTGCTTTCTTCTAAATCCAAATTGATGATTCGGAATGCAATTGTTTTCAATTAACATCGGGTACAACTTGTTCATGAGTATCTTCTCAAATAGTTTTGATATATTAGACAATAGGCTGATTGGTCCATATGATTCTACTTTTGTGTGATCTTTTCCCGGCTTAGGTATCATGGTAACCTTCCATTCTGGAGGATAATATTCAAGGCGTAATATAGCATTAAAAATAAAAAGAATTATTTTTATTGCTATCCGGGGTAGCTCCATAAGCATCTTGTTACTGATTTTGTCAATACCAGGTGCTTTCTTGGAGTTTAAATCAACAATAGCCTTTTCGATCTCTCGAATCTCAAAACGTGCTCCAAAATGGGGTACAACAGGTGGCAACTCAATAGTTTCATTTGATGTGTTCGGGGTAAATACTTGCTTCAAATGATTAACAAACAGATTCCCTTTTTCAGTATCATTTCTTGCCCAACCGCCACTTGAATTTCGCAAGGGGGGCTTACATATGACAGGTCTTTTAAGACTTTTTGTGGCTCGCCATAATGAGTAATCCGATTGCGGGGTTGCGTCCAGGCTTTCTAGATATTTATTCAATGATTCCATTTTTCGAAATTCCAAGAGCTTTTTAAGTATTTTTATACAATCTTTAAGCTTTGATTTGAGTTGGGGGGATCTGTGCAATTGCCACTCTCTTCGAACTCTTCTTTTTTCATTTAAGAGCCGTTCGACATCTGCAGAATAAATTCTATTATATCTGATTTGTCGGGGGGTTTGGGTAGCATGTTGAGCAGCCAGTTTGAGATTTTTATCGAAATTGATAAGAGAGTGATCGATGTTTTCTGGTGATCTTAGCGGCATGTTTTCCGAGCAATGTGTACTAAGGTATTTTTTATATTTGAGCCAATTAATTCTTGTGCCTGTCATCGCTAAATTACCAGTCGGGGATACAATTTCTCGGGGGTTCAATAAAGTAACAATAGTGGGTGAGTGATCTGAAGATAGTTCCAGCCAGGATTCAACTTGAATCATTTCTCCAGGGATATTTTTCATCACGCTAAAATCAATAACATCCGGTATTTTTCGCGGGTCAGTAGGCCAGTAAGTAGGTTGGCCGCTCGAAATCACATTCAAACCCATTTTAGAAATTGTATCAAACAAAACACGACCTTTAGGGGTAATCAGTCGTGATCCCCAGAATGTGTGCTTAGCATTATAATCGCCAGCTGTCAGGAAACGGGGTCCTAGTTATTTAAAAAATCTATTATATTGACTTTCTGTAATTGAAAATCTAGGGGGTGAGTATATCGATGAAATCACTAAGTTTCGATGAAAATCTTCAAGACAGATAGTAGTAGCTTGAAGATAATCTTCTCAAAGATCACGCATTAAGTAGTGTTTGATTCGAGCTTTTATTAAAATTGCCGAGCCTCCGCATGATCTACCTCTGGGATCTTTGGTATCATATATTACATATCCATTTATTCGAAATGAACTTCTGGACGTCAAATGGGTTTCAGAAACCAACATTACATCAATTTGTTGGTTTCTTAAAAAATATTCGAGTTCGTTTTTGTGTTGGCGTATGCCGTTTGCATTCCAGAAACATATTTTCAAACAGTTCATGGCTTATTTAGGATAGCTTGTAATAACACTGATTGCATTTTAAGCATTTCCTGCATCATATTACTCATAGAGTTGGTAAAATTGTTAACCGATTTCACTAGGGTTTCTATTGTAGCTTCCAGTCGACTAAAATTAGAAGTGGGATGTTGGTCTGCAAATTCCACATTGATATTACTGTTATTTTAACTTCCTAATGGTGGGTTTTGAGCAAAAGTTTGATTTGTTCTTAGAACACTAGCGTATGAACCTTTATTATTCATGGTATCAACTAGGTTCTTTGATTGCACAGGATAAATACTAGGTTTCTGTGTTAATGTTTTTTTAACTATGGAATATACTGGGCATCCTCTGTAATTTGCTGTGTGATTTCCGCCACAATTGCTGCATTTTTTTACTTTTGAGTCGGTTTTGGATTTAACGCATTGGGTAGAACCGTGCAATTCTCCACACACCACACAAACGGGAGGTAATTTGCAATATGCCCTAGTATGACCATATTCTTGACAATTTAAACACTGGACGGGTCCCGATCTCTTATGTGGCTCTTCTATCGTAATTTTACGATGCAATAAATATTTTAAATTGTAAATTGGGTGTGTTTAATTTTTCTTGAGATTAACATCACCTGGTTCTAGTTCAACTCTAAGCAGTGGTTGGGGAATTTTCTCGCGATTTCTAATGTTGACTACATTTTTTATTTTAAACCTGTTATGTTCCAAAGCAGCCTTTATATCTTCAGGACCTACACAAGAGTCAATACCCTTAATAACAATTTGGAGGCCTTTGCTACTCTTCAACTGGTATGTGTAAAAACTTTTCTTATTATTTTCAAATTCGGTAACGACTTTACGGAAATCATTTTCATAATTTACCTGTATCTTAGTCTCGCTTATGTTACCTCGCTTAAAAGGTACAACGTAAAAAGAATTTTCTCCGACCAATGATATCAAATTCTTAATTAGAGCATTCGAATTTTGCTCTCTCAAATAAATAGGAGGGGGTTTGTACAACTTGGGTAATGTTGGGGGGTCAGCTGCTTCATCTTGCAAAATAGAAAATCTGTTTTCAGTAGTTTTCCTATCAATTTCCCTATCTTTAGGTACTTTTGCGGTTGATGCAACTTTTGAGGATTTTGGGCTGCGTCCTCGTTTCAGTACGGTAATGTACCTATCAATTCCCACTTGGATTTGTGGTTTTTGTGCACTATTTATGGGCTGAACATTTTTAGGTATTGCTCCCATTCTTTGGTCAATTGGGTTCGTACTTACTGCGTATGTTTTCAATTTAGGGGGTGAATTACTAGGCATACTTTCAGGCGCTGCCAAAAATTTGCTTTTGGTTACCATACTTTTATCAACAGCTGTCAATGATACATTTTCTTTTGTTGTACAAATACTATTCGTAAACAAAGCTGGGGACAATGAACGAGCGCGATCAATCGGTTTGGCGGTCAAATACAAGCTGTCACCAACTCTTGTATTATGTTTTGAATTTTCTTCCACATTCACAAACACATATACATTTCTGCCGTTTAAGCTAAGCCTGCGCTCACTAAGATTATCACTTGAGAAACTCATAAAGAGTATTCTCTGTTTATTTATTTGCACTTGTGCTCTTTACTGGTGGAAAAAACAAAACAAACACCAGAATGAAAAAAAAATGAATTTTAATTGGCACTTTCAATCTTAATAATTTAATCAAAAAACGTTGTGTTTTAAATATATAATTTCGCGTCCATTCGCGGTAAAGCTATATATATTCTTTTTTTTTTATATTTATTTTGTTTGCGCTATAAGCTTTAGTTTTATTTTTTTACAAAATTTTGCGGAAATTTAAAATTAAAATCTAAAATAAATACATAAGTCAAATAGTGAAATATGTTTGTGAATAGAAGTACTAAGCATAATGATGTGTTGCGATTCATAGAGCTGTACAGAAGCTATGAAATTTTATGGAATATGAACCTTTCATCATATAGGCGAAATGATTTAACAATGAAGGAATATGAGTCTATTGCTGCTGAAACTAAAATTCCTGTAGAAGAAGTAAAGAAAAAAATAAAGTCCCTTCGAACAGCCTACAGTGAAGAAAAATCTAAAGTGGAAAATAGCAAAAAATCTGGATCTGACACAGACTCTCTATACATTCCAACTTTGTTTTGGTATAATGAGATGACTTTTCTTGACGCATCTCTAATACGCCGGAAAACTGTTGACAATTCTAACCAGGTAAGTAAAATAAAAAACATTTTGTTTCTTAGTGGATGCAAATTTTTATTGAATATTAATTTTTTGCCACTGAAAATCTACATTACCATATGTGGTTAAGTATCGTGACAGCTCATCCCTAGTTCTGCACGAATATTTATAAGTTTTGTGGCTTTGGTTTCCAATTGCTGAAAACGCTTCCACAATTGTTTCTTCTGTTGGTTCTGCCACTGTTGTTAAAGTTCTTGGCTTAGTTAAATAATTGTGAAGCACACAGCAAGCCTTCACGATAGCATCCACAGTTGTAGGTTGAACCTCGATCGGTCTGTGAAATATGCGGAATCTATTTAACAGCCTTCCGAAAGCACATTCCACCACCATACGTGCGCGGGATATTCTGTAATTAAAAATCTTCTGCGGTACGCTTAATTTCATGCATCTGGCATATGGCTTCATTAAATTTCTGTCCAGTGCAAAAGCATCGTCGCCGATAAAGAAATAAGGAATTTCGTTTCCTTCACCGACGATCAGTTGTGTTGGTTGTGGAATATTTAATGTTCCATTCTTCAGGCTTTGGTATAAATAGCTGTCACTATAGATGGTGTTGTCGGAAGACTTGCCATTGCAGCCCACGTTTATATATGTGAAGCGCGTATGCGCGTCAACAGCAGCAAATAGCACTATGCTAAAATAGCCCTTAAAATTAAAAAATTGGGAGCCGGTATGTGCCGGAGCCTTAATCCGAATATGCTTCCCATCCAGTGCACTTAGTGTATGTGGGAACTGACAGAATTTCTCAAAATCGTCAGATATTTGCTGCCATTCGTTTTCAGTATTGGGCATCTGTTAAGAAATAAAAGTAAAAGTTGTAATATTGTAATGGACATATGTATGTATAAATATATATTTTTTTAAATTAAAGGGACATGTTGGTACATTAGCCGAAACATCTTTGAACTCTGAGTCGAACGAATCATAATTTTCAGAGTCGTATACATCTTGCTCAAAGAAACGAAAGCATTCCCCAGAGCCGAAGTCGAAATTGGATGATGCTTTTGAAAAATTAATTGCAATAAATAAAGATGTGCATTTGAGGCTTTTGGGGAAAGTGTTGGCAGGCAAGTGAAGGAATTTCCCGAACTGGAGGCGTATCAGCTAATGGCGGACCTGCAGTTCTTGATTTCGAATAGAAAAATGGAGGTTTTAAGAAAGAACCTTGCTGCTAATAAAATAGTTCCTGTTGAGTTAAACCGCCCATCAAGAGCATCAACACCTCTGTCGCAAAGTTCAAACTCAATGCCATCGAGTGATGTTTTCTTTTTCGCCATGCCTGATGATGAATTCTTGGAAGAAGACTGTTAAGTTATTTTCTGATTTTTATTTTTTATACAAGAATAACTGCTAGTTTTTGATTTTTATTTTCATTGAATTTTTTTTATTTTATATGTTATTGTCTTGTTCTTAAGACAAATTAAAAGATCTCATATTTGTTTTCCTTTTTTATTATAGTTTTTAATTAAATTTGTGTACAAATAATTTGCTTTAAATAAAATTTAAGAAACCAAATAAATGAAGTTTTGACTTAAATCTAGTATACGCACGCAAACTTATTATGCTTTAATTTTCAAATAAAATAGTGGAAAAAAGTGTAATTAATCTTTTCAAATCAAAAATAAGAAACAGAATGTCATTTAATACTGTGAATTCATTAGAATGGAAAACTCTTTTTGCGATAATTGTAAATGTAATCTATATACCTACATACATATTTTTTTATATATAATACTAATTTTTATGCCGAATGAAAGATCTCGAGAATGTTAATATTAATGTTTTTTTTAGTTTTTAGGCTTCATTTCATAAACATTTTTATTTAAATTTTATTTAGCGCTTTTTGGTTAGAAATTGTTCATAACGCTGATGAAATCTTCATAGGTCCATAACTCGAAAACTATGCGATTTCTATTTTATGATTTATTCTTATTTTTAAATTTTATATCACACTTGTGAGTTACGAATGTAACTCACTTTTAAATACTTATCTTGAAGACTTTCATAAATGGCTTCTAGAACTTCAGCCACAAAGACGCCTATTGTGTTTCTAGAAACCCTGGACAAGAACTCCAACGATTTGTATGAGTCTCCTGTAGCTACATATCGTAATGTGATACACAATTTAACTCGTGGTAGATAGCTATTTCTTCAATCTTTCGGAAAAAAAATTAAAAATAAAAAATGTTTGTAATTTTTTTTCCAAAATCAAAAACTTTTTTGTTTTTTTTTTTCAAAATGGCCCATAAGATCCACATTTTTTTTGGGGCTGGGAAAATACTTTGGAAATAAATAGGGATCATATCAAGGTTTCCAAAACTGCTTTCCGTTTTCTGATCCCAGCTTTGGGATTTTAGAACATGTGGCCCAAAATTGAAATTTTGATAAAAAGTAGATCAAATTCCGAAGGGCGTAGGGACGACATTTTCGAAAACTAAGACATGTTTTTTATACCAAAATGTTCTCCGTAAAGATATCTTACAGAAAAACATAAAATTGTTATATGCCCTTAAAGAAAGTTTTTTTTTTTTAAATAAATAAAGAGTTAATTCACCTTTTCGCCCAAAAAACAGCACAAATCTACTATTTTTTTAATTTTTAAATTGAAAATCGTTTATTTTCGGATTTGTAATTGATGTTGCTCTGAGTAACAAGTAACAAATTTGAGGTCATTCGGTTCAAAAGTACGCCCTATATTTTAAAAAAAGCGGACCAAGGTATGGTCCGCAAAATTTCAATTTTGAAATGCCTATAACATAAACATGCGAGCATGTTTTTTCAAGACCTATACGGGGGGCTTTCCAAAAATATATAAAAAAAATCTTTGAAATCGGATGAGAAACAAAAAAATGGCACTTGTTTAAAAATTTTACATGTCGAAGGTACCCTACTTTGAGCCCCCATAGCGCCTCACCTGGAGCATTTGTGGGGTCCATTTTAATAACTTAAACTCGAATTCTCCTTGGCTACGCCCACGTAAAATTGTATCCAGATCGGGCCATCCCTTTAGAAATGACAGATTTATTTCCAAAAAATTTTGATTCTGCCCCACTGTGCAGAGTCAGGGAGTCTGGTTTCATGCAGACATAGGAAAACCAAGTTGTAGTTCTTAGCTTCTTTACATATTTGTTCCAGTTTTGTGGAATCTGTTCCAAGCGTCCTAACGTTGCAAATTCCAAATCGTGTCCGGTGTTTGAAGCCAAAGGTCGTCATCAAAGAAATCATTTGGTTTATATTTTCGTTTTTTGAGGTTCAGTAATCATATAATTTAGGATGAGTAGCTGATTAGGTTTCCTTCCGTATCCGATCTTGATGCTGGGGCTGGCAGCAAACCCCTAAGATGGGCTCCGTTTGGTTAAACGGTTGAACTTCCTGATACGCATCGAAGTTGGGTGATTGGTTATTTAGTGGCGCCAATGACCTGACACGATGATACAAGGATCATTGGCAACTTGGGATTTATTGTGAGCTCAAAAAGCCCTCCAAAACTCTCTCCATATATCCGCTGATTGTCCGCGGCTGCTTAAAGCAGCTAGCATTACCCGCAACCTATGACGCGTCCTGTAGCACTCAGCAATGCTTCCCACAGCATCTGTCATTTCTAAACGGATGGCCCGATCGGGATAAAATTTGACGTGAACGTAGGAGTATTCGAGTATCAGTTATTAAAATGGACCCTACAAATGCTCCAGGCGCGGCGCTATGGGGGCTCAAAGTAGCGTACCTTTGACATGTAAAATTTTTAAACTCGTGCCATTTTTTATATCCCACCCGATTTCAAAGATTTTTAATAATTTCCGAGTTATAGACATTTCAAAATTGAAATTTTAAAATCTTTTCATACCTTGGTCCGCTTTTTTAAAAATACTGTACGAGTCCATTTGGTACTTTTGAACCAAATTTTCTCGACTATTGTTCATTATTTAGAAAACTAAATTACCAATATCATGCAAACAATTTCAGAGCAATATCGATATCGGATCCAAAAATAAATGATTTTTAATTTAAAAATTCAAAAAGTAGTAGATTATTGCTGTTTTTTGGGCGAGAAGGTGACTTAAATCTTTTTTAATTTTAAAAAAACTTTCTTTAAGGACATATAACAGTTTTATGTTTTTCTGTAAGATATCTTTACGGAGATCATTCTGGTATAAAAAACATGTCATAGTTTTCGAATGTGTCGTCCCTACGCCCTTCGGAATTTGAGCTATTTGTTTATCAAAATTTCAACTTTGGGCCACATGTTCTTAAATCCCAAAGCTGGGATCAGTGATCCCTATTTATCCCTAAAGTATTTTCCCAGCCCCGAAGGAAATGTGGATTCTGTGGGAAAAATTTAAAAAAAAAAAATACAATTTTTGGGATTTTCCCTCCAATTTTTAGGAATTGCGGTATTCCCTTTGACCTTTTGACAAGTTTTTTTACACTTTGTTATTTAGAATACCAATTTAATAAACCTTGAAAATTTTGTTGAGTTTTGTTAACAAATACAGATTTTATTACATATTACATAGTATATATTGACTTTCTAAAACTAAAATTTGTATAACAATTTTGATATGATTGCAAATATTAGGAACAATTTGGTTCACATTTATTCCGAACTTATTTTTTTTGTTTATATAAGTTAATTTTTGGTCTTCCAAAAAAATTTCAATTCAATATCTCAATTATATTCAAAAATGTGCCACCTTAAAACTCCGTCCTTCAAAAATATTGCACTTTTTTTTCATAAATATTTTGCATAAGCTTTAGTTTTATTTTTTTACAAAATTTTGCGGAAATTTAAAATTAAAATCTAAAATAAATACATAAGTCAAATAGTGAAATATGTTTGTGAATAGAAGTACTAAGCTAATGATGTGTTGCGATTCATAGAGCTGTACAGAAGCTATGAAATTTTATGGAATATGAACCTTTCATCATATAGGCGAAATGATTTAACAATGAAGGAATATGAGTCTATTGCTGCTGAAACTAAAATTCCTGTAGAAGAAGTAAAGAAAAAAATAAAGTTCCTTCGAACAGCCTACAGTGAAGAAAAATCTAAAGTGGAAAATAGCAAAAAATCTGGATCTGACACAGACTCTCTATACATTCCAACTTTGTTTTGGTATAATGAGATGACTTTTCTTGACGCATCTCTAATACGCCGGAAAACTGTTGACAATTCTAACCAGGTAAGTAAAATAAAAAACATTTTGTTTCTTAGTGGATGCAAATTTTTATTGAATATTAATTTTTTGCCACTGAAAATCTACATTACCATATGTGGTTAAGTATCGTGACAGCTCATCCCTAGTTCTGCACGAATATTTATAAGTTTTGTGGCTTTGGTTTTGTAATGTACCACAGCAAAAACCAAACAATTTCTTAAACATGAAGTTCAATCATACCAGTCATAGAATACATGAAGTGATGAAAATATTAAACATTATGAATCTAAACCAAAAGTTTAAAAAATTACATATGTCTAAGCATGACTGCCTTTCATTAAAGGATTTAGGGATAGGACTACGGGAGCCTTGAAGAAGCTAGCAACAGTGGTGTGGGGGGGTTCGGTCCTTTCCTAAGTATCCTCAGTTTCATTACATTTTTTTTATTTAGACTCCCTTTTTATTTTTCTTTACGATGTTAGGGCCAAAAATGACTAGATTACTACACTATATTTATGCCCCAGTCTAGTCACAAACAGAAAAATTTAAAATACAAAGATGTCAAAAATCTAATTTATATACGTTATCTCTCTTAGATGTTATCAAGAGAGATCGCCTCATAACCCTCGCCTACCTATGTTTCAATGGCTACTATTTATTTGAAACCCCAAACTAAACACAACGAAAAGTTTTACTCTATTACCTCAACCATGCCAAAAGAAAAACACCCTTTAAAAATTCCACTTATTCAGTCATAATGCTTACAACTGCTTTATTACATACAAAAATTCTACAAAATCTTGTAATGAGAAGCTTATGTTCATAATGAATCAAACTTAGAATATATTAAATACATACTATAAAATAATAAATTTTGTAATAAGAGAAAAAAATTACATTCGTAAATTAAATGATATAACCGATTATCAAAGGGTTAATAATGTCTTTAGTTAAACTTGAATTTGGCACAAAAAAAAAGCAAATAAACAAAATAAATAATATAAGAGAACCAAAAACCAATCTCATGGGCGACAGATTAAGAATGAGTTCTGTTAAATTATCATTTGCTCACTCTTCATTAATAAAAGAGAAAATAATGTAATAACAGAAAAAAAAAATAATCATAAAGTTAATTATTCAAAGAATTTCTTTATATTATTTTTAACTATTCTCTTAAAAAGGTAGTGGTACTTTATAATTTAACATTACGTATTTTAATTTTTGTATTGATCATGTTACCACAGCTTATATGGTTTTTGTGTTCTTTGATATTAGTTATTAAAATGCAAGAATTTATGTTTGAAGAAAAAAAACTGTTGGATCGAACTTACCGCATCATATGTTGTATCTGTTGAAGGCCTCCATCAGGAACTTGATGATGTGGGTATTACAGGTAAAAATGTTGGTTAAAGATATTCTTGCATTTAATATGTTGCCAATGGGTTAGTATATTCATTAATTGTATACATATTTTAGAAATAGGGTAGTTCAAATTTATGTGTTAGATTTCATTATTTCTTACTAATTTAATTATTAATTCATGTTAAATTATTGTTTTAAATTTATAAGTTTATAAAATTATTAATACGAAAACTGTGATATTAGGTGTAAGACTTCATTTATGATAATTTAAAGTTTAGCAAAATTATAAATATTTAGGTTATATATACATTTTTTATATTGAAGTTAATGATATGGTTAGCAAAATTTATAAAATATTAAAGTGAATGAAAGGTAAATTGCTTTTAGATATAAAATATTTAGGGAATTATCTCGATATATATTTAGATATGATTATGTCATATAATAAATCACATTATCGAATAATATATTTTAAAAATCTTAATCAGAAATTTTAAAGTGAGTAACTGAATAATTTTAGTTTTTAATTCATATTCAATATCTGATAAATATATTTGGGGTTAGGATTTAAGAATCGTGGTTAGAATTTAAATAGGTTAGTTTAAATGCATATTTAGAATTTCATAATTTAAGTTTGTGAGTTTGTTTTAAGTAGTCTTAGGTTAATTTGTGTGGTTTTTAATTAAATAAATATATGTTTTAAAAAGCTGTAGATAGATTTGGCGATGCAAGTTAAGGTGACGTGATTTATAGGTTGATAAATGCGCTGTTTTAGCTGATGAAAATTGTGGTCAATGAGTCGAAAAGTGTATGTGTGGATTATCTGACGAAATAGATTATAGCTGGGTTTGAAGTAGAGATATCATTCGCCCCACGTGATATCTAGGTGTCACCCACCTAGTACCAAATATAAGGTTAAGTGCTGTATTGTTCACATACCAATTTGGACATGTGAATAAATATTCTGTAAATTCTTTTATTTTATATAAATTTGTTGACTTAGCCTCCAGTAGATTGCTGTTTAGTGAAGCAGGGACTTCTCTTTAAATTTTTTTATATATATAATACCACGTTTTATGATTCTGTATTTCTTTTGTTAAATTTTCTTTTTTCTTCAATATTAGCGTTGATACTGCTAGCTCAAATGTCGTAATAAAAAAGAACGCCCTGAAGTTTCGTTAGCTACCGCTAGACCGAGTTTTTTTTGTTACCGCTCACACATACTTATAAATCAGAAACACTTAACGAAAAGTGTTGTAATCAAAGGTAGGACTAGAACTTCTGTACCCAAGTGTTGTTATTTCTTGTACTTTTATAGGGTGTCCAAATTAACCACTTTTTATTTTATTCGAATCAAAAATAATTTTTTTAAGCCCGAACATTATTAGTGGTATTAATTTAATAAATGTGAAAAGTTTTGGGTTTTGATATTCGAATAAAAAGTATTTGAATAATTAAGGAAAACAGTTTCATTTTTATTTGAAGTTTAAAAATGTTCCTAATATCAAGTTACTCAATCAATAATGGTCAAATATTGGAGTACTGCATCCAATTATTTCCAATTATTCCCTAGCTTGAAATTAGTGTAGAGAGATCACAGTTTGAAAAAAAAATGTTAACCTTATCCCATTATGTTCATCATTAAAGTTTATTAGAACCGTATATCCGTATATTCGATTAATGTTTATTATCAACTATTTTATTAGTTTACTTGCAGAAAAAAAATGTATGGCATTTTATTCGATGAAAATTGTATTCGACTTATTTATTCGATCAAGATAATGTAGATTACATTGTACAGTACAGTACAGACTTAAACCATTTCTACTTTTGCATTCATTCCTTAAAAGTTTACAACCATGTAATAGAAAAACATAACAAAAGGTAAATGAAGAAACTCAGTTGAACCGACGTAGAAAAAAAAAACAAACATCATCGATTGATAATTGCAATAATAGACAAAGAAATCTATAAATTTAATAAAAAGAACAAAAAAAAAAAAAACAGAATAATTTATAACTTTAAACCTAAGGTAGTATAAGAGTTTGATGTCTCCTAGACAAGAGGTTAAGGTAAGAGTCATGTATGTATATACATTTCATTTCTCATTAGTATTATCTGTCTCTTATCATAGTACTTAGAATATGGTGCAATCCCAGAGTTTCGATGGTGGTTATTGACATCCTAATCATTTTTGGAACGCTATTTGTTTAGCTAAATCTCTGGTAAAGTGTGTTGACAATATATGTTTTTGACAATATGTTTTTAAAATGTTTACCACTTATTTGCAGAAAATATTAACCCCTTAAGAGACGATAATATGACGAGTAACTTGAAGTTCTGCATTAAATAATGAAATTGATATTATTTTAGTTAGGTTTAGTTGACCTAATAAAGTAAATTAATATTTACTATAAAAAGAGATACAATCCAGTGTTTTCAATAGTTTTACATTCATAAATCAGAAAAAAAAACATCAAATAAAAAAAAAAAAAGTTATTTTCAGGATAAACGACCATTACAAAACCAGGCAATTTTCTAGCTGTGCGTACAAAAATTGAATGGAAAAAGGGAGTTATTTACGGATATCTTTTCCGTGATAGGTACCAATAATTTTCCCGTCTACGTCCTCTAAGATATAATAATGACTACCTATTTTCTCCTTAATACGTGCTTTCAGAAATAGGGGAGAAAGTTTTGCATTGAAATGTTTTTCAAAACTGCTTTGGGCAAAGTTTCTACGATAAACTTCTTCTCCTACTTCAAAGCTCTGAGGTCTTGTTCGGAGATTATACTGATGTATATTCTTTTCTTGAGCCAATTTTATACATTTACGTATATCTTGTCGTATTAGCTGTAGGTTATCGTCCCTAGAAATTCTTGCCGTTGGTTCGTTCAAAAGATTTAGGTTTCGCAATAACTCATAGGATGTCGCGTGAGTGATCATATCAAATCCAAATAGTGCGTGAAAAGGTGAGCTACTAATGGATTGGTGATAAGAATTCCGGAGGGCACAACTGATTTCACTTAACTTCTCATCCCACAAACGGTGATCAGACTTAAGGTATGCTCTAATTCCTGCAATTAACGACCGGTTTACGCGTTCGGTGGCGTTAGATTGGGGGGAGTACAACGCAGTGTATAAATGTTTAATGCCATACGTAGTAAAAAATGCATTTAAGTCGTTGGCTCGAAACTGGCTTCCATTGTCGCTGGAAAATTTGTTTTTTTAAAAAATCTAGAATTACAGCCGACGCACAGTGGGGGATTTGAAAAAAAAAGTGGAAATAAATCTGTAACTTCTAAACGAACAGCTCGATTTTAATAAACTTTTCCATGGCTATAGAGGGGGTGTTGATAAGTTTAAGTTTTGAATTTGGGCTTAAACAACCAAGGGGGGGCCGAGCCACAATGCCCCAAAGTGGGGCACCTCGGGTATATCAAAAATTAAAAATGATGCCAAATTTTTGTTTGCGATCCGATTTGAAAGATTTTTATATAAATGGAATGTTCTAGACGAGATCTACAAAAAACATTGCTTTAGCCACATATTATCTCTTATAGTTTACGAGTTATTCGCATTTGAAAAGTAAAATTTTATTTTTTTGCCTACCTTGGTCTGCTATTTTGCTAATAACGGATCCAATTCTTTCCCGATTTTCTTGAACTGTCTTTTTTTGAATTAACAACAAATTTTTTAATAATCTTAAGAAAGAAATCTTAAAAAATATCTACTGAGTCAAAAGTTATGTGCATTCAAACATAAAAAAATAAAAAAGTCGTTTTTCCGCCATTTTTTTTCGAAAAAAGTAACTACATTTATTTTAAATTATACGGAAAATGAGAAAAAGATATATAATGTGTTTATGTTTTTCTGAAAGGTAACATTTCAGGAAATATTATAGAAGCAAAATAATATTAAAATTTGTATTATTGCGTGGTCCAGAGCCTTCCGAAGTAGACCTATTTTTTATGAAAATTTCAACTTTAGACAACATATTCTAAAATCGCATAGCTGCTTTCAAAAAATTAAGACCTGTTTTGTATGTCCCAATATGTTCTTCAATATTGTGCAAAGCGATTTCATAGCCCCGAGCTTGGTGCGTTCAATAGATTCAAAAATCAAAAAAATCACAATTTTGGGATTTTTTAAAAGTTTTTTGGGAATTGTGGGATTCTCAAAAACAATTTACTAATTTCTTTTTCACTTTTGTATTTCGATCAAAAGTTTCTATATAAATCTAAAGTTTCATTAAAAACGATTCATAAACTAAATTTTTATTGCATTTTAAATATTGATATTTTCCAGAAAAATCAGCTACCATTTTTTATACTCACATTTTTTTGCGAAAAAAATCTTCTATCATTTTTTTAATTTTTAAAAATTTTTTATTTTTTTGAAAATAGGACATAATTTCCTACACGTTGATATATAATACGTATTATCTTTTCTTTTCCACTAGTCTCATTAATGGCTTCAAAACCCATAACTCACAGTAATTAGCTTCATCTTATAGTGTTCTCCGGTGTTTGATTATGCAAAAGTCGGCAAGGCAGTGCAAAAAATATATTACAAAACGGCAAGATTTTATAATTTTCTGTATGTTGTTGATTTTGAATCCATAAATTTAACTAGTGGAAAAGAACAGATATACATATTATATATCAACGTGTAGGAAATTATATCCTCTTTTCAAACATATACAAAATTTTTAAGATTTTAAAAAATTATAGAAGACTTTTTTCAAAAATATGGGAATAAAAAATGGTAGCTGATTTTTCTGGAAAATTTCAATATTTAAAATGCAATAAAAATTTTGTTTATGAATCGTTTTTAATGAAACTTTAGATTTATATAAAAACTTTTGATCGAAATACAAAAGTGAAAAAGAAATTAGTAAATTGTTTTTGAGAATCCCACAATTCCCAAAAAACTTTTAAAAAATCCCAAAATTGTGATTTTTTTGATTTTTGAATCTATTGAACGCACCAAGCTCGGGGCTATGAAATCCCTTTGCACAATATTGAAGAACATATTGGGACATACAAAACAGGTCTTAATTTTTTGAAAGCAGCTATGCGATTTTAGAATATGTTGTCTAAAGTTGAAATTTTCATAAAAAATAGGTCTACTTCGGAAGGCTCTGGACCACGCAATAATACAAATTTTGATATTATTTTGCTTCTATAATATTTCCTGAAATGTTACCTTTCAGAAAAACATAAACACATTATATATCTTTTTCTCATTTTCCGTATAATTTAAAATAAATGTAGTTACTTTTTTCGAAAAAAAATGGCGGAAAAAACGACTTTTTTATTTTTTTTATGTTTGAATGCACATAACTTTTGACTCAGTAGATATTTTTTAAGATTTCTTTCTTAAGATTATTAAAAAATTTGTTGTTAATTCAAAAAAAGACAGTTCAAGAAAATCGGGAAAGAATTGGATCCGTTATTAGCAAAATAGCAGACCAAGGTAGGCAAAAAAAATAAAATTTTACTTTTCAAATGCGAATAACTCGTAAACTATAAGAGATAATATGTGGCTAAAGCAATGTTTTTTGTAGATCTCGTCTAGAACATTCCATTTATATAAAAATCTTTCAAATCGGATCGCAAACAAAAATTTGGCATCATTTTTAATTTTTGATATACCCGAGGTGCCCCACTTTGGGGCATTGTGGCTCGGCCCCCCCTTGGTTGTTTAAGCCCAAATTCAAAACTTAAACTTATCAACACCTCCTCTATAGTCATGGGAAATTTTATTAAAATCGAGCTATTCGTTTAGAAGTTACAGATTTATTTCCACTTTTTTTTTCAGATCCCCCACTGTGTGACGTAAACTTTCGCAAAGGACAAAGCCAATGAAATTTGGTTAAGTGATCTAGCACTATCAATAGACCGATATAGCCTGATTTACTGCGGGGATATGGACCAAGAATATCAATAAAAAGACGCTGGAATGGACGAATTGATACGGTGGAACTGTTCATAGCTGGTTTCATTACAAAATTAGGAGCTTTTGTTGTTTTACAAATGACACAATCTCGTACATAGTCTCGTACATTTCGAACCATTCCAGGCCAGAAAAAGTGTCTTCTTAACAGTTCCAAAGTCTTGGCCATACCACCATGTGCTTTTAGAGGCGTATCGTGCGCTTTTGCTATAGTATCTTTTCGCAAATTATAAGGTACCCATAATTTCCAACAGCGTTCTTCTTCAACTTCATTGCCACTGTAATGTTGAGTTCTGTAATAAACGTATTTATCAATAATTTTTGCGTCGGGGAATTTTTCAGGGTTGCTATTTATCTTCTTTTTTAAATCATCGTAATCAGGGTCACTAAAGTGTGGAGAATCTAAACAGATCTCTGGTTCGACTATCTCTAAGGCTGCGAGGTCATCTGTAGGAACTCTGGAAAGTGCGTCCGGTACGACATGGTCTTTACCTTTCCGATGACTGATACTGAAGTTGTAAGCTTGGAGCTTAAAAACCCACCTGGCCAATCTTCCGCTCAGGTCTGGTTGACGCATAAGCCATAAAAGACTTGAATGATCGGTGATCACCTCGAACTCCTGCATTTCCAAATAACAGCGAAATCGTTTGATTGCCTCCACTGCAGCAAGACATTCTCTCTCCGTGACGCTGTAATTTCGTTGCGCTGAATTTAGTTTCTTACTCATGTATGCAATTGGACGTTCTTCACCTTTATCGTCCAATTGCACCAGAACTGCGCCGATTCCGAAATCACTGGCGTCACAGTGAAGAAAGAATTTCTTGCTGAAGTCTGGATTTGTCAATACAGGAGCTGAGGTGAGTAACTTTTTCACATTTTCAAATGCCATCTGAGCATCCTGGGTCCACTTGAAGATTTTTTTGGTTGATAAAACTTCGGTTATTGGATATACGACTGATGAAAAATTCTCGATGAATCGTCGATACCACCCCGCCAATCCAAGAAAACCTCTTACCTGCTTCAGCGTTTTTGGAATGGGCCAGTTGTTTATTGCAGCAACTTTTTCGAGATCAGTTGAGATACCTCCATTTCCTATCACGTATCCTAAATAATTCACCTTTGTCACGCAAAATTTTGATTTAGAAATGTTTAACGTTAAATTGGCTTTTCTAAATTGTGATGCTATACGAATTAGTATCTCCATATGTGATGTGAAATCTGCAGAAACGATAACTAGATCATCAAGATACCCAAAGACACAGTGCCGTAGATCTGGTGGTATGATCTCATCCATTAGTCTGCACATTGTTTGAGGAGCATTGCACAGTCCGAAAGGCATAACTACGAATTGGTAGAGAGGCCTTCCCGGAACTGTGAATGCTGTCAAACTCTTGGATTTTTCGTCTAAGGCAATCTGCCAGTAGGCATCTTTCAGATCCAGTTTCGTGATGAGATTGGCTTGTGGAAGTCTTGCAAATATCCCCTCAAGGTTTGGTAAAGGATATGCATCCTTTTTGGTTACAGAGTTAACCTTACGTGCATCTAAGCATAAACGGACTTTGTTTGGTTTCACAACCAAACGCATTGGTGAACTCCAGGGGGATGTGGATGGTTCAATCACCCCTAGTGCCAACATACGATCAAGTTCACCATACATCAGTTTCTCAACCGCGGGAGAAACCGGATAGAACCGTGACTTGATTGGTGCAGCATTGCCTACATCAATCGAGTGTCTAATAAGACTGGTTCTCCCCAACCCTTGTTTTTCAAAATTCGGATAGAGATTTATAACAGCATTTAGCTGTTGACGTTGGCTATCAGATAATGGATATAGATTTTCATCTAATGGAGTTTTTGATACCAAATAATTTTCGGACAAACTTTCAGACTTAATTTTGGGAACGGATAGATCAGATATGGACATGTTGGACACATTATTACAACAAATCATGTCTACAGAGCCAACAACATCTGGAAACAGTGCAAACTTCTTCCAAAAGTCAATCCCCAGAATCAATCTTTGTGATATGGAAGGTATCACAAACAATTGAATTCTTTTGCACTCGTTTTTAAACAAAATTTCAACATCAAGCCAGCCACAAACTTGTTGTAACTTGCCATCTGCAGTTTTAACACTAGACTTACACTTCGTATAGCAAGAAAATTTAGAAAAGTCTTTTAACGCTAACTCCGATCCTATACAGCTAATATTGGCTCCTGTATCGAGCAAACCTAACTCTTCCAAATCCAAAAATTTTACTTTGGCGTAATATCTCAAATCCTTGGGATTTGATATTATTGCCGAAATTAAAAGTTTTCGACAACATTTTTTCAATCTATAGAACTTACGCAAACGAAGAGTCGAACGTTTAGGTTTACTAGGACTATTTTTGGATAAGACAGAAACATTAAAAATTGTATTCCTTTTTTGTTGGTACACTTCCCAACGTTGGTGGTATGGAAGTCTTGGACGTATAATTTTAGAAACATCAACTTCAGAATTTAAGGTATCATAATCATAATTGGAACGTTTAAGTATTGTAAATGGTTTGTTTTCTAAGTCTTTAGAGTTTTGAGGATCAGATTTTAAAAGGTCATATTCGGTGTTGGTAGTTTTGTCACATTTGAGAGTATAGATAGGCACTTGATTTAGGTTTGGTCCTTCAGTGGTCCTGAAGGTCGAAAGTTTTTTGGTTTAGTGGCATTTCGGGAAAGGCAGTGTGCACAATTAGGCTTGTAGACGTTTTTTAATCCGCAGCCATAACAAAAAACTGTTCGATCTTTAATACAGTTTTGCCAATTGTGACCGATTTCGTCACAGTTCCAGCATTTTATATTAATTTCGTTGTGTTGAATTGCCTCAACGGTGGCATCAAAGTCTACTTTTTCTACAACATTCTCATTTCCAGAAGCAAGATCAGCAATATAACGACGTGGCATAATATTTTGGTTTCGCACAGGATTATTTTTACGAACCGATTCTTCATTTAGAAAATGCTCACGCATTTGTACAAGTTTGCGTAAATGTGAAATCGAATGAATTGGTACATATAATAAGTCCTGTCGAATTTCAGGACGTAAATTCCTGGCAAGTATTTCGATTAACTCCATGTCAGACATGGGAGTTGGAAGACGATCCATAATGGACAAAATTGATTCGAAAAATGAATCGAAATTTTCACCAGCCTTCTGTTTGCGATTTCTCACTTCTTCTCTGATATCGAATGATGACTTGTACTCTTTGTACTGACTCCTGATTGCATCACAAAATTCTTCCCATTGTATTGTGTGAACCTGTTTATGGTACCGCCAGTACCATTCTCTTGCCTTTCCTATTAGCAGAATATGTAGGTTTTTACAAATTAAACTAAAATCGCCGTTGAAGTTTTCTTTTGTAAGTGACCTTATTCTATATAAAAATTCTTCTACGTGTAGACCTGTTGATGAACCATCAAATTTCAGGTTCCAGTTTTGGATGACTGAAGTAATTTTGTCGGCATGCATGGATCCACTACTTACATTAGATATTGCGATTGGGGACAGTGTGTAGGGATTATTGCCGTTTAGGCGAGTTTGCTGCCTCTGAGGTTCATAAAAATTGGTTTGGTTCTGAGAACTATAATTATTCTGATTATTATCTGGCAAAACATTAGTATTGGTGGGTGGAGCAAAGTTTAAATTTCGCAACAACCGATTCAAATTTTCTTCAATTAATCGATTTATTTCACTGTAATCAATTCTACTGGCATTGTTCGTTGGAGCTGTTGGATTAGGAAGTTGGTTAGGTGAATGAGAAATGTTTTCAGTGGCCGTGTTATGGTTAGCTTCACTAATCATTTGATTCTGTTCTTGAAAGTTTGAAGCCTCGTCATTTTGAGAAATTGTTTCAGGAAAAATATTTCTTTGAGAACTCCGCGTGTTGTAGTGCTTAGCTAACGCACCTCTAGGTTTAGACTTAATTGTTGTCCTAACAGTCGCTAATCTCGCGCAAATCACCAACTTTCGAAGTTCCGAAAGCTGACAGGGTCGCTTACATTCAGGACATTCTGAATTTGAAGACAGCGATGATTCTATACAGTTTCTGTGAAACGTGTGTGAGCATATATTGATTATTAGACAATCCGCACCTTCAAGCATAGTTTCATGGCAAATATGGCAAACGGAGGGCTCAATTTGAAGTGGTGCCAATGGAAGTGGAGGAGGTATACTAGCTTCAGGGGTTGTTTCTTGGACAGACATTCTGAACCGATATTAGATAAATACTGAACTATATAAAAACTATACTCAATGAGCCAATAAAATATCGAGCTTGATTTAAACACGATGTTCAAACGTTCTTACTGATTAGAATGTAAAAATTTGACCACTACAACTGATTATTTGAGAATTTAGAATTGTACACTTTTAGTTATAAGTTGGTATATTACTTTAAATATAAAAAGAATAAAGTTTTCAACACCAGAAACGAATATTTTAGATAATATAACAAAAAATAAAGTAACTAAAGTGCACTTAAGAATCAAATTAAGAAGTTGAAATGATTTCCTAAAACTATAAAATTTTCATATGGGCATCCAGATGACTTAAAATTCCCTTGAGACTGTTAAATCAATTTTATTATTGAAAATTTAGAATTTGGTTTTGATATTACAATTGATTTCATAAATTTGTATGATACGAGAAATGTTTCGAATCCGTGAATCTGTTAATATTTAACAAAATAAAAAATACAAGATACTTTCTAAAACATTAAATTATCTTAGAGAAAAATTATCTTAAAATTGTTTCTGAGAAACAAGTAAATAGGAGAAAATTATGTTGTTTGCATTAATTTTGTTTAAATTTGTAAACCAATTAGCAAAATCATTAAATTGCTACAGAAATGAAGCAAAACTTAGATTTTGAACTTTGATATTTCGAAACTGTTAAAATTTTCAAATAAAAATTTTGAATAATGATGTTTTTGTTTTATAGTATCATACATATAGCTTTAAGGAGACTACTGGATATAATTTTGGTGTGTCACAAAAAAATACAGTGCTGAATAGTTATGCGAAGTTTGCAAACGTTTATGTAAATAAATTATTGCTTGTGATAAATAATCATGTAAGAGTTACAGAAAAATTATGAAAATGAAAATAATATGGATGTTCAAACTAAGAAAATTAATGAGAAATAGTGCTAAATCAATATCGCTAATTGCAGCACAAATTTCATTAGGGAAAACAGAAAATGTACTAATTTATAATCCAATTGATTGCTCACTATAAAAGTTGCACAATAAAAAAAATTCAATTTAGAATTGAAAATAAAATAATCAAATTCATAATTTCAAATTTCAAATTTCATTATAAAAAGTTTTAAGTAGATATAAAATTAGCTACTACTACGAAATAATGCCGAAGTAGCTTCTTTCAAAATAGTACTCGATATTAAGGCACGGGTGTTTTCAATTAGCAATTAAGGTAATAGTAAAACTTGATTTTAAAATTAAATTTTTGACATAAATTATCAAAACCGGGCTATTGTATATTGTTCTTAAGGAAAATTATTATCAAACTTTTCACAGCCATAACTCGATTAATTAATTTTAGATTGATCCAAAAAATCGCCAAAAATGCATTGGTCACTAACTCGCAAGCAGCAAAATTAATGAAATCCAAAATGATGTTTTGGTTGTCATTTTCGCTTCCAAAAAATTTGAATAAATAAACCTCCTAAACAATATTGCATAAACTTAGAAGTAACATATATTTCCGAAACTTTCTCTTGAAAAGATCAATAAGTGTTAAGCGGTCAACATATTCGAAATGTTGTACTCAAATAGTCGAAAGATCCAACAAAATCCTACTGATTATTCTCCAAAAAGCCTGAGATAATATATGTTAATTAAAAGCTAAGCCAAATATTGAAATCTACTATATTAAAACGGAAACTTTTGTAGAGCCAAAAAGAACTTATAGTTCTATTGGCCCCACGTTGGGCGCCATTTTAAGTAATGTACCACAGCAAAAACCAAACAATTTCTTAAACATGAAGTTCAATCATACCAGTCATAGAATACATGAAGTGATGAAAATATTAAACATTATGAATCTAAACCAAAAGTTTAAAAAATTACATATGTCTAAGCATGACTGCCTTTCATTAAAGGATTTAGGGATAGGACTACGGGAGCCTTGAAGAAGCTAGCAACAGTGGTGTGGGGGGGTTCGGTCCTTTCCTAAGTATCCTCAGTTTCATTACATTTTTTTTATTTAGACTCCCTTTTTATTTTTCTTTACGATGTTAGGGCCAAAAATGACTAGATTACTACACTATATTTATGCCCCAGTCTAGTCACAAACAAAAAAATTTAAAATACAAAGATGTCAAAAATCTAATTTATATACGTTATCTCTCTTAGATGTTATCAAGAGAGATCGCCTCATAACCCTCGCCTACCTATGTTTCAATGGCTACTATTTATTTGAAACCCCAAACTAAACACAACGAAAAGTTTTACTCTATTACCTCAACCATGCCAAAAGAAAAACACCCTTTAAAAATTCCACTTATTCAGTCATAATGCTTACAACTGCTTTATTACATACAAAAATTCTACAAAATCTTGTAATGAGAAGCTTATGTTCATAATGAATCAAACTTAGAATATATTAAATACATACTATAAAATAATAAATTTTGTAATAAGAGAAAAAAATTACATTCGTAAATTAAATGATATAACCGATTATCAAAGGGTTAATAATGTCTTTAGTTAAACTTGAATTTGGCACAAAAAAAAAGCAAATAAACAAAATAAATAATATAAGAGAACCAAAAACCAATCTCATGGGCGACAGATTAAGAATGAGTTCTGTTAAATTATCATTTGCTCACTCTTCATTAATAAAAGAGAAAATAATGTAATAACAGAAAAAAAAAATAATCATAAAGTTAATTATTCAAAGAATTTCTTTATATTATTTTTAACTATTCTCTTAAAAAGGTAGTGGTACTTTATAATTTAACATTACGTATTTTAATTTTTGTATTGATCATGTTACCACAGCTTATATGGTTTTTGTGTTCTTTGATATTAGTTATTAAAATGCAAGAATTTATGTTTGAAGAAAAAAAACTGTTGGATCGAACTTACCGCATCATATGTTGTATCTGTTGAAGGCCTCCATCAGGAACTTGATGATGTGGGTATTACAGGTAAAAATGTTGGTTAAAGATATTCTTGCATTTAATATGTTGCCAATGGGTTAGTATATTCATTAATTGTATACATATTTTAGAAATAGGGTAGTTTAAATTTATGTGTTAGATTTCATTATTTCTTACTAATTTAATTATTAATTCATGTTAAATTATTGTTTTAAATTTATAAGTTTATAAAATTATTAATACGAAAACTGTGATATTAGGTGTAAGACTTCATTTATGATAATTTAAAGTTTAGCAAAATTATAAATATTTAGGTTATATATACATTTTTTATATTGAAGTTAATGATATGGTTAGCAAAATTTATAAAATATTAAAGTGAATGAAAGGTAAATTGCTTTTAGATATAAAATATTTAGGGAATTATCTCGATATATATTTAGATATGATTATGTCATATAATAAATCACATTATCGAATAATATATTTTAAAAATCTTAATCAGAAATTTTAAAGTGAGTAACTGAATAATTTTAGTTTTTAATTCATATTCAATATCTGATAAATATATTTGGGGTTAGGATTTAAGAATCGTGGTTAGAATTTAAATAGGTTAGTTTAAATGCATATTTAGAATTTCATAATTTAAGTTTGTGAGTTTGTTTTAAGTAGTCTTAGGTTAATTTGTGTGGTTTTTAATTAAATAAATATATGTTTTAAAAAGCTGTAGATAGATTTGGCGATGCAAGTTAAGGTGACGTGATTTATAGGTTGATAAATGCGCTGTTTTAGCTGATGAAAATTGTGGTCAATGAGTCGAAAAGTGTATGTGTGGATTATCTGACGAAATAGATTATAGCTGGGTTTGAAGTAGAGATATCATTCGCCCCACGTGATATCTAGGTGTCACCCACCTAGTACCAAATATAAGGTTAAGTGCTGTATTGTTCACATACCAATTTGGACATGTGAATAAATATTCTGTAAATTCTTTTATTTTATATAAATTTGTTGACTTAGCCTCCAGTAGATTGCTGTTTAGTGAAGCAGGGACTTCTCTTTAAATTTTTTTATATATATAATACCACGTTTTATGATTCTGTATTTCTTTTGTTAAATTTTCTTTTTTCTTCAATATTAGCGTTGATACTGCTAGCTCAAATGTCGTAATAAAAAAGAACGCCCTGAAGTTTCGTTAGCTACCGCTAGACCGAGTTTTTTTTGTTACCGCTCACACATACTTATAAATCAGAAACACTTAACGAAAAGTGTTGTAATCAAAGGTAGGACTAGAACTTCTGTACCCAAGTGTTGTTATTTCTTGTACTTTTATAGGGTGTCCAAATTAACCACTTTTTATTTTATTCGAATCAAAAATAATTTTTTTAAGCCCGAACATTATTAGTGGTATTAATTTAATAAATGTGAAAAGTTTTGGGTTTTGATATTCGAATAAAAAGTATTTGAATAATTAAGGAAAACAGTTTCATTTTTATTTGAAGTTTAAAAATGTTCCTAATATCAAGTTACTCAATCAATAATGGTCAAATATTGGAGTACTGCATCCAATTATTTCCAATTATTCCCTAGCTTGAAATTAGTGTAGAGAGATCACAGTTTGAAAAAAAAAATGTTAACCTTATCCCATTATGTTCATCATTAAAGTTTATTAGAACCGTATATCCGTATATTCGATTAATGTTTATTATCAACTATTTTATTAGTTTACTTGCAGAAAAAAAAATGTATGGCATTTTATTCGATGAAAATTGTATTCGACTTATTTATTCGATCAAGATAATGTAGATTACATTGTACAGTACAGTACAGACTTAAACCATTTCTACTTTTGCATTCATTCCTTAAAAGTTTACAACCATGTAATAGAAAAACATAACAAAAGGTAAATGAAGAAACTCAGTTGAACCGACGTAGAAAAAAAAAACAAACATTATCGATTGATAATTGCAATAATAGACAAAGAAATCTATAAATTTAATAAAAAGAACAAAAAAAAAAAAAAAAACAGAATAATTTATAACTTTAAACCTAAGGTAGTATAAGAGTTTGATGTCTCCTAGACAAGAGGTTAAGGTAAGAGTCATGTATGTATATACATTTCATTTCTCATTAGTATTATCTGTCTCTTATCATAGTACTTAGAATATGGTGCAATCCCAGAGTTTCGATGGTGGTTATTGACATCCTAATCATTTTTGGAACGCTATTTGTTTAGCTAAATCTCTGGTAAAGTGTGTTGACAATATATGTTTTTGACAATATGTTTTTAAAATGTTTACCACTTATTTGCAGAAAATATTAACCCCTTAAGAGACGATAATATGACGAGTAACTTGAAGTTCTGCATTAAATAATGAAATTGATATTATTTTAGTTAGGTTTAGTTGACCTAATAAAGTAAATTAATATTTACTATAAAAAGAGATACAATCCAGTGTTTTCAATAGTTTTACATTCATAAATCAGAAAAAAAAAATCAAATAAAAAAAAAAAAGTTATTTTCAGGATAAACGACCATTACAGTTTCCAATTGCTGAAAACGCTTCCACAATTGTTTCTTCTGTTGGTTCTGCCACTGTTGTTAAAGTTCTTGGCTTAGTTAAATAATTGTGAAGCACACAGCAAGCCTTCACGATAGCATCCACAGTTGTAGGTTGAACCTCGATCGGTCTGTGAAATATGCGGAATCTATTTAACAGCCTTCCGAAAGCACATTCCACCACCATACGTGCGCGGGATATTCTGTAATTAAAAATCTTCTGCGGTACGCTTAATTTCATGCATCTGGCATATGGCTTCATTAAATTTCTGTCCAGTGCAAAAGCATCGTCGCCGATAAAGAAATAAGGAATTTCGTTTCCTTCACCGACGATCAGTTGTGTTGGTTGTGGAATATTTAATGTTCCATTCTTCAGGCTTTGGTATAAATAGCTGTCACTATAGATGGTGTTGTCGGAAGACTTGCCATTGCAGCCCACGTTTATATATGTGAAGCGCGTATGCGCGTCAACAGCAGCAAATAGCACTATGCTAAAATAGCCCTTAAAATTAAAAAATTGGGAGCCGGTATGTGCCGGAGCCTTAATCCGAATATGCTTCCCATCCAGTGCACTTAGTGTATGTGGGAACTGACAGAATTTCTCAAAATCGTCAGATATTTGCTGCCATTCGTTTTCAGTATTGGGCATCTGTTAAGAAATAAAAGTAAAAGTTGTAATATTGTAATGGACATATGTATGTATAAATATATATTTTTTTTAAATTAAAGGGACATGTTGGTACATTAGCCGAAACATCTTTGAACTCTGAGTCGAACGAATCATAATTTTCAGAGTCGTATACATCTTGCTCAAAGAAACGAAAGCATTCCCCAGAGCCCAAGTCGAAATTGGATGATGCTTTTGAAAAATTAATTGCAATAAAGATGTGAGTGCATTTGAGGCTTTTGGGGAAAGTGTTGGCAGGCAAGTGAAGGAATTTCCCGAACTGGAGGCGTATCAGCTAATGGCCGACCTGCAGTCCCTGATTTCGAATAGAAAAATGGAGGTTTTAAGAAAGAACCTTGCGGCTAATAAAATAGTTCCTGTTGAGTTAAACCGCCCATCAAGAGCTTCAACACCTCTGTCGCAAAGTTTAAACTCAATGCCATCGAGTGATGTTTTGTTTTTCGCCATGCCTGATGATGAATTCTTGGAAGAAGACTGTTAAGTTATTTTCTTTTTGATTTTTATTTTCATTGAATTTTTTTTATTTTCATTTATTTCATTTGTATGTTATTGTCTTGTTCTTAAGACAAATTAAAAGATCTCATATTTGTTTTCCTTTTTTATTATAGTTTTTAATTAAATTTGTGTAAAAATAATTTGCTTTAAATAAAATTTAAGAAACCAAATAAATGAAGTTTTGACTTAAATCTAGTATACGCACGCAAACTTATAATGCTTTAATAAGAAACAGAATGTCATTTAATACTGTGAATTCATTAGAATGGAAAACTCTTTTTGCGATAATTGTAAATGTAATCTATATACCTACATACATATTTTTTTTTATATATAATACTAATTTTTATGCCGAATGAAAGATCTCGAGAATGTTAATATTAATGTTTTTTTTAGTTTTTAGGCTTCATTTCATAAACATTTTTATTTAAATTTTATTTAGCGCTTTTTGGTTAGAAATTGTTCATAACGCTGATGAAATCTTCATAGGTCCATAACTCGAAAACTATGCGATTTCTATTTTATGATTTATTCTTATTTTTAAATTTTATATCACACTTGTGAGTTACGAATGTAACTCACTTTTAAATACTTATCTTGAAGACTTTCATAAATGGCTTCTAGAACTTCAGCCACAAAGACGCCTATTGTGTTTCTAGAAACCCTGGACAAGAACTCCAACGATTTGTATGAGTCTCCTGTAGCTACATATCGTAATGTGATACACAATTTAACTCGTGGTAGATAGCTATTTCTTCAATCTTTCGGAAAAAAAATTAAAAATAAAAAATGTTTGTAATTTTTTTTCCAAAATCAAAAACTTTTTTGTTTTTTTTTTTCAAAATGGCCCATAAGATCCACATTTTTTTTTGGGGCTGGGAAAATACTTTGGAAATAAATAGGGATCATATCAAGGTTTCCAAAACTGCTTTCCGTTTTCTGATCCCAGCTTTGGGATTTTAGAACATGTGGCCCAAAATTGAAATTTTGATAAAAAGTAGATCAAATTCCGAAGGGCGTAGGTACGACATTTTCGAAAACTAAGACATGTTTTTTATACCAAAATGTTCTCCGTAAAGATATCTTACAGAAAAACATAAAATTGTTATATGCCCTTAAAGAAAGTTTTTTTTTTTTAAATAAATATGTAGAGTTAAGTCACCTTTTCGCCCAAAAAACAGCACAAATCTACTACTTTTTTAATTTTTAAATTGAAAATCGTTTATTTTCGGATTTGTAATTGATGTTGCTCTGAGTAACAAGTAACAAAAGAAATTTGAGGTCATTCGGTTCAAAAGTACGCCCTATATTTTAAAAAAAGCGGACCAAGGTATGGTCCGAAAAATTTCAATTTTGAAATGCCTATAACATAAACATGCGAGCATGTTTTTTTAAGATCTATACGGGGGGCTTTCCAAAAATATATAAAAAAATCTTTGAAATCGGATGAGAAACAAAAAATGGCACTTGTTTAAAAATTTTACATGTCGAAGGTACCCTACTTTGAGCCCCCATAGCGCCTCACCTGGAGCATTTGTGGGGTCCATTTTAATAACTTAAACTCGAATTCTCCTTGGCTACGCCCACGTAAAATTGTATCCAGATCGGGCCATCCCTTTAGAAATGACAGATTTATTTCCAAAAAATTTTGATTCTGCCCCACTGTGCAGAGTCAGGGAGTCTGGTTTCATGCAGACATAGGAAAACCAAGTTGTAGTTCTTAGCTTCTTTACATATTTGTTCCAGTTTTGTGGAATCTGTTCCAAGCGTCCTAACGTTTCAAATTCCAAATCGTGTCCGGTGTTTGAAGCCAAAGGTCGTCATCAAAGAAATCATTTGGTTTATATTTTCGTTTTTTGAGGTTCAGTAATCATATAATTTAGGATGAGTAGCTGATTAGGTTTCCTTCCGTATCCGATCTTGATGCTGGGGCTGGCAGCAAACCCCTAAGATGGGCTCCGTTTGGTTAAACGGTTGAACTTCCTGATACGCATCGAAGTTGGGTGATTGGTTATTTAGTGGCGCCAATGACCTGACACGATGATACAAGGATCATTGGCAACTTGGGATTTATTGTGAGCTCAAAAAGCCCTCCAAAACTCTCTCCATATATCCGCTGATTGTCCGCGGCTGCTTAAAGCAGCTAGCGTTACCCGCAACCTATGGCGCGTCCTGTAGCACTCAGCAATGCTTCCCACAGCACAGTGGGGCAGAATCAAAATTTTTTGGCAATAAATCTGTCATTTCTAAACGGATGGCCCGATCGGGATAAAATTTGACGTGAACGTAGGAGTATTCGAGTATCAGTTATTAAAATGGACCCTACAAATGCTCCAGGCGCGGCGCTATGGGGGCTCAAAGTAGCGTACCTTTGACATGTAAAATTTTTAAACTCGTGCCATTTTTTATATCCCACCCGATTTCAAAGATTTTTAATAATTTCCGAGTTATAGACATTTCAAAATTGAAATTTTAAAATCTTTTCATACCTTGGTCCGCTTTTTTAAAAATACTGTACGAGTCCATTTGGTACTTTTGAACCAAATTTTCTCGACTATTGTTCATTATTTAGAAAACTAAATTACCAATATCATGCAAACAATTTCAGAGCAATATCGATATCGGATCCAAAAATAAATGATTTTTAATTTAAAAATTCAAAAAGTAGTAGATTATTGCTGTTTTTTGGGCGAGAAGGTGACTTAAATCTTTTTTAATTTTAAAAAAACGTTCTTTAAGGACATATAACAGTTTTATGTTTTTCTGTAAGATATCTTTACGGAGATCATTCTGGTATAAAAAACATGTCATAGTTTTCGAATGTGTCGTCCCTACGCCCTTCGGAATTTGACCTATTTGTTTATCAAAATTTCAACTTTGGGCCACATGTTCTTAAATCCCAAAGCTGGGATCAGTGATCCCTATTTATCCCTAAAGTATTTTCCCAGCCCCGAAGGAAATGTGGATTCTGTGGGAAAAATTTAAAAAAAAATACAATTTTTGGGATTTTCCCTCCAATTTTTAGGAATTGCGGTATTCCCTTTGACCTTTTGACAAGTTTTTTTACACTTTGTTATTTAGAATACCAATTTAATAAACCTTGAAAATTTTGTTGAGTTTTGTTAACAAATACAGATTTTATTACATATTACATAGTATATATTGACTTTCTAAAACTAAAATTTGTATAACAATTTTGATATGATTGCAAATATTAGGAACAATTTGGTTCACATTTATTCCGAACTTATTTTTTTTGTTTATATAAGTTAATTTTTGGTCTTCCAAAAAAATTTCAATTCAATATCTCAATTATATTCAAAAATGTGCCAACTTAAAACTCCGTCCTTCAAAAATATTGCACTTTTTTTTCATAAATATTTTGCGCATAAGCTTTAGTTTTATTTTTTTACATAATTTTGCGGAAATTTAAATTTAAAATTAAAATCTAAAATAAATACATAAGTCAAATAGTGAAATATGTTTGTGAATAGAAGTACTAAGCATAATGATGTGTTGCGATTCATAGAGCTGTACAGAAGCTATGAAATTTTATGGAATATGAACCTTTCATCATATAGGCGAAATGATTTAACAATGAAGGAATATGAGTCTATTGCTGCTGAAACTAAAATTCCTGTAGAAGAAGTAAAGAAAAAAATAAAGTCCCTTCGAACAGCTACAGTGAAGAAAAATCTAAAGTGGAAAATAGCACAAAATCTGGATCTGACACAGACTCTCTATACATTCCAACTTTGTTTTGGTATAATGAGATGACTTTTCTTGACGCATCTCTAATACGCCGGAAAACTGTTGACAATTCTAACCAGGTAAGTAAAATAAAAAACATTTTGTTTCTTTGTGGATGCAAATTTTTATTGAATATTAATTTTTTGCCACTGAAAATCTACATTACCATATGTGGTTAAGTATCGTGACAGCTCATCCCTAGTTCTGCACGAATATTTATAAGTTTTGTGGCTTTGGTTTCCAATTGCTGAAAACGCTTCCACAATTGTTTCTTCTGTTGGTTCTGCCACTGTTGTTAAAGTTCTTGGCTTAGTTAAATAATTGTGAAGCACACAGCAAGCCTTCACGATAGCATCCACAGTTGTAGGTTGAACCTCGATCGGTCTGTGAAATATGCGGAATCTATTTAACAGCCTTCCGAAAGCACATTCCACCACAAAACGTGCGCGGGATATTCTGTAATTAAAAATCTTCTGCGGTACGCTTAATTTCATGCATCTGGCATATGGCTTCATTAAATTTCTGTCCAGTGCAAAAGCATCGTCGCCGATAAAGAAATACGGAATTTCGTTTCCTTCACCGACGATCAGTTGTGTTGGTTGTGGAATATTTAATGTTCCATTCTTCAGGCTTTGGTATAAATAGCTGTCACTATAGATGGTGTTGTCGGAAGACTTGCCATTGCAGCCCACGTTTATATATGTGAAGCGCGTATGCGCGTCAACAGCAGCAAATAGCACTATGCTAAAATAGCCCTTAAAATTAAAAAATTGGGAGCCGGTATGTGCCGGAGCCTTAATCCGAATATGCTTCCCATCCAGTGCACTTAGTGTATGTGGGAACTGACAGAATTTCTCAAAATCGTCAGATATTTGCTGCCATTCGTTTTCAGTATTGGGCATCTGTTAAGAAATAAAAGTAAAAGTTGTAATATTGTAATGGACATATGTATGTATAAATATATATTTTTTTAAATTAAAGGGACATGTTGGTACATTAGCCGAAACATCTTTGAACTCTGAGTCGAACGAATCATAATTTTCAGAGTCGTATACATCTTGCTCAAAGAAACGAAAGCATTCCCCAGAGCCCAAGTCGAAATTGGATGATGCTTTTGAAAAATTAATTGCAATAAAGATGTGCGTGCATTTGAGGCTTTTGGGGAAAGTGTTGGCAGGCAAGTGAAGGAATTTCCCGAACTGGAGGCGTATCAGCTAATGGCCGACCTGCAGTCCCTGATTTCGAATAGAAAAATGGAGGTTTTAAGAAAGAACCTTGCGGCTAATAAAATAGTTCCTGTTGAGTTAAACCGCCCATCAAGAGCATCAACACCTCTGTCGCAAAGTTTAAACTCAATGCCATCGAGTGATGTTTTGTTTTTCGCCATGCCTGATGATGAATTCTTGGAAGAAGACTGTTAAGTTATTTTCTTTTTGATTTTTATTTTCATTGAATTTTTTTTATTTTCATTTATTTTTGTATGTTATTGTCTTGTTCTTAAGACAAATTAAAAGATCTCATATTTGTTTTCCTTTTTTATTATAGTTTTTAATTAAATTTGTGTACAAATAATTTGCTTTAAATAAAATTTAAGAAACCAAATAAATGAAGTTTTGACTTAAATCTAGTATACGCACGCAAACTTATTATGCTTTAATTTTCAAATAAAATAGTGGAAAAAAGTGTAATTAATCTTTTCAAATCAAAAATAAGAAACAGAATGTCATTTAATACTGTGAATTCATTAGAATGGAAAACTCTTTTTGCGATAATTGTAAATGTAATCTATATACCTACATACATATTTTTTTATATATAATACTAATTTTTATGCCGAATGAAAGATCTCGAGAATGTTAATATTAATGTTTTTTTTAGTTTTTAGGCTTCATTTCATAAACATTTTTATTTAAATTTTATTTAGCGCTTTTTGGTTAGAAATTGTTCATAACGCTGATGAAATCTTCATAGGTCCATAACTCGAAAACTATGCGATTTCTATTTTATGATTTATTCTTATTTTTAAATTTTATATCACACTTGTGAGTTACGAATGTAACTCACTTTTAAATACTTATCTTGAAGACTTTCATAAATGGCTTCTAGAACTTCAGCCACAAAGACGCCTATTGTGTTTCTAGAAACCCTGGACAAGAACTCCAACGATTTGTATGAGTCTCCTGTAGCTACATATCGTAATGTGATACACAATTTAACTCGTGGTAGATAGCTATTTCTTCAATCTTTCGGAAAAAAAATTAAAAATAAAAAATGTTTGTAATTTTTTTTCCAAAATCAAAAACTTTTTTGTTTTTTTTTTTCAAAATGGCCCATAAGATCCACATTTTTTTTTGGGGCTGGGAAAATACTTTGGAAATAAATAGGGATCATATCAAGGTTTCCAAAACTGCTTTCCGTTTTCTGATCCCAGCTTTGGGATTTTAGAACATGTGGCCCAAAATTGAAATTTTGATAAAAAGTAGATCAAATTCCGAAGGGCGTAGGTACGACATTTTCGAAAACTAAGACATGTTTTTTATACCAAAATGTTCTCCGTAAAGATATCTTACAGAAAAACATAAAATTGTTATATGCCCTTAAAGAAAGTTTTTTTTTTTAAATAAATAAAGAGTTAAGTCACCTTTTCGCCCAAAAAACAGCACAAATCTACTATTTTTTTAATTTTTAAATTGAAAATCGTTTATTTTCGGATTTGTAATTGATGTTGCTCTGAGTAACAAGTAACAAAAGAAATTTGAGGTCATTCGGTTCAAAAGTACGCCCTACATTTTAAAAAAAGCGGACCAAGGTATGGTCCGCAAAATTTCAATTTTGAAATGCCTATAACATAAACATGCGAGCATGTTTTTTCAAGACCTATACGGGGGGCTTTCCAAAAATATATAAAAAAAATCTTTGAAATCGGATGAGAAACAAAAAAATGGCACTTGTTTAAAAATTTTACATGTCGAAGGTACCCTACTTTGAGCCCCCATAGCGCCTCACCTGGAGCATTTGTGGGGTCCATTTTAATAACTTAAACTCGAATTCTCCTTGGCTACGCCTACGTAAAATTGTATCCAGATCGGGCCATCCCTTTAGAAATGACAGATTTATTTCCAAAAAATTTTTGCAGACATAGGAAAACCAAGTTGTAGTTCTTAGCTTCTTTACATATTTGTTCCAGTTTTGTGGAATCTGTTCCAAGCGTCCTAACGTTTCAAATTCCAAATCGTGTCCGGTGTTTGAAGCCAAAGGTCGTCATCAAAGAAATCATTTGGTTTATATTTTCGTTTTTTGAGGTTCAGTAATCATATAATTTAGGATGAGTAGCTGATTAGGTTTCCTTCCGTATCCGATCTTGATGCTGGGGCTGGCAGCAAACCCCTAAGATGGGCTCCGTTTGGTTAAACGGTTGAATTTCCTGATACGCATCGAAGTTGGGTGATTGGTTATTTAGTGGCGCCAATGACCTGACACGATGATACAAGGATCATTGGCAACTTGGGATTTATTGTGAGCTCAAAAAGCCCTCCAAAACTCTCTCCATATATCCGCTGATTGTCCGCGGCTGCTTAAAGCAGCTAGCATTACCCGCAACCTATGACGCGTCCTGTAGCACTCAGCAATGCTTCCCACAGCACAGTGGGGCAGAATCAAAATTTTTTGGCAATAAATCTGTCATTTCTAAACGGATGGCCCGATCGGGATAAAATTTGACGTGAACGTAGGAGTATTCGAGTATCAGTTATTAAAATGGACCCTACAAATGCTCCAGGCGCGGCGCTATGGGGGCTCAAAGTAGCGTACCTTTGACATGTAAAATTTTTAAACTCGTGCCATTTTTTATATCCCACCCGATTTCAAAGATTTTTAATAATTTCCGAGTTATAGACATTTCAAAATTGAAATTTTAAAATCTTTTCATACCTTGGTCCGCTTTTTTAAAAATACTGTACGAGTCCATTTGGTACTTTTGAACCAAATTTTCTCGACTATTGTTCATTATTTAGAAAACTAAATTACCAATATCATGCAAACAATTTCAGAGCAATATCGATATCGGATCCAAAAATAAATGATTTTTAATTTAAAAATTCAAAAAGTAGTAGATTATTGCTGTTTTTTGGGCGAGAAGGTGACTTAAATCTTTTTTAATTTTAAAAAAACTTTCTTTAAGGACATATAACAGTTTTATGTTTTTCTGTAAGATATCTTTACGGAGATCATTCTGGTATAAAAAACATGTCATAGTTTTCGAATGTGTCGTCCCTACGCCCTTCGGAATTTGAGCTATTTGTTTATCAAAATTTCAACTTTGGGCCACATGTTCTTAAATCCCAAAGCTGGGATCAGTGATCCCTATTTATCCCTAAAGTATTTTCCCAGCCCCGAAGGAAATGTGGATTCTGTGGGAAAAATTTTAAAAAAAATACAATTTTTGGGATTTTCCCTCCAATTTTTAGGAATTGCGGTATTCCCTTTGACCTTTTGACAAGTTGTTTTACACTTTGTTATTTAGAATACCAATTTAATAAACCTTGAAAATTTTTGTTGAGTTTTGTTAACAAATACAGATTTTATTACATATTACATAGTATATATTGACTTTCTAAAACTAAAATTTGTATAACAATTTTGATATGATTGCAAATATTAGGAACAATTTAGTTCACATTTATTCCGAACTTATTTTTTTTGTTTATATAAGTTAATTTTTGGTCTTCCAAAAAAATTTCAATTCAATATCTCAATTATATTCAAAAATGTGCCACCTTAAAACTCCGTCCTTCAAAAATATTGCACTTTTTTTCATAAATATTTTGCATAAGCTTTAGTTTTATTTTTTTACAAAATTTTGCGGAAATTTAAAATTAAAATCTAAAATAAATACATAAGTCAAATAGTGAAATATGTTTGTGAATAGAAGTACTAAGCATAATGATGTGTTGCGATTCATAGAGCTGTACAGAAGCTATGAAATTTTATGGAATATGAACCTTTCATCATATAGGCGAAATGATTTAACAATGAAGGAATATGAGTCTATTGCTGCTGAAACTAAAATTCCTGTAGAAGAAGTAAAGAAAAAAATAAAGTCCCTTCGAACAGCCTACAGTGAAGAAAAATCTAAAGTGGAAAATAGCAAAAAATCTGGATCTGACACAGACTCTCTATACATTCCAACTTTGTTTTGGTATAATGAGATGACTTTTCTTGACGCATCTCTAATACGCCGGAAAACTGTTGACAATTCTAACCAGGTAAGTAAAATAAAAAACATTTTGTTTCTTTGTGGATGCAAATTTTTATTGAATATTAATTTTTTGCCACTGAAAATCTACATTACCATATGTGGTTAAGTATCGTGACAGCTCATCCCTAGTTCTGCACGAATATTTATAAGTTTTGTGGCTTTGGTTTCCAATTGCTGAAAACGCTTCCACAATTGTTTCTTCTGTTGGTTCTGCCACTGTTGTTAAAGTTCTTGGCTTAGTTAAATAATTGTGAAGCACACAGCAAGCCTTCACGATAGCATCCACAGTTGTAGGTTGAACCTCGATCGGTCTGTGAAATATGCGGAATCTATTTAACAGCCTTCCGAAAGCACATTCCACCACCATACGTGCGCGGGATATTCTGTAATTAAAAATCTTCTGCGGTCTTCTGTCCAGTGCAAAAGCATCGTCGCCGATAAAGAAATACGGAATTTCGTTTCCTTCACCGACGATCAGTTGTGTTGGTTGTGGAATATTTAATGTTCCATTCTTCAGGCTTTGGTATAAATAGCTGTCACTATAGATGGTGTTGTCGGAAGACTTGCCATTGCAGCCCACGTTTATATATGTGAAGCGCGTATGCGCGTCAACAGCAGCAAATAGCACTATGCTAAAATAGCCCTTAAAATTAAAAAATTGGGAGCCGGTATGTGCCGGAGCCTTAATCCGAATATGCTTCCCATCCAGTGCACTTAGTGTATGTGGGAACTGACAGAATTTCTCAAAATCGTCAGATATTTGCTGCCATTCGTTTTCAGTATCGGGCATCTGTTAAGAAATAAAAGTAAAAGTTGTAATATTGTAATGGACATATGTATGTATAAATATATATTTTTTTAAATTAAAGGGACATGTTGGTACATTAGCCGAAACATCTTTGAACTCTGAGTCGAACGAATCATAATTTTCAGAGTCGTATACATCTTGCTCAAAGAAACGAAAGCATTCCCCAGAGCCCAAGTCGAAATTGGATGATGCTTTTGAAAAATTAATTGCAATAAAGATGTGAGTGCATTTGAGGCTTTTGGGGAAAGTGTTGGCAGGCAAGTGAAGGAATTTTCCGAACTGGAGGCGTATCAGCTAATGGCCGACATGCAGTCCCTGATTCCGAATAGAAAAATGGAGGTTGTAAGAAAGAACCTTGCGGCTAATAAAATAGTTCCTGTTGAGTTAAACCGCCCATCAAGAGCATCAACACCTCTGTCGCAAAGTTTAAACTCAATGCCATCGAGTGATGTTTTCTTTTTCGCCATGCCTGATGATGAATTCTTGGAAGAAGACTGTTAAGTTATTTTCTTTTTGATTTTTATTTTCATTGATTTTTTTTTATTTTCATTTATTTTTGTATGTTATTGTCTTGTTCTTAAGACAAATTAAAAGATCTCATATTTGTTTTCCTTTTTTATTATAGTTTTTAATTAAATTTGTGTACAAATAATTTGCTTTAAATAAAATTTAAGAAACCAAATAAATGAAGTTTTGACTTAAATCTAGTATACGCACGCAAACTTATTATGCTTTAATTTTCAAATAAAATAGTGGAAAAAAGTGTAATTAATCTTTTCAAATCAAAAATAAGAAACAGAATGTCATTTAATACTGTGAATTCATTAGAATGGAAAACTCTTTTTGCGATAATTGTAAATGTAATCTATATACCTACATACATATTTTTTTATATATAATACTAATTTTTATGCCGAATGAAAGATCTCGAGAATGTTAATATTAATGTTTTTTTTAGTTTTTAGGCTTCATTTCATAAACATTTTTATTTAAATTTTATTTAGCGCTTTTTGGTTAGAAATTGTTCATAACGCTGATGAAATCTTCATAGGTCCATAACTCGAAAACTATGCGATTTCTATTTTATGATTTATTCTTATTTTTAAATTTTATATCACACTTGTGAGTTACGAATGTAACTCACTTTTAAATACTTATCTTGAAGACTTTCATAAATGGCTTCTAGAACTTCAGCCACAAAGACGCCTATTGTGTTTCTAGAAAAATCAAAAACTTTTTTGTTTTTTTTTTTTCAAAATGGCCCATAAGATCCACATTTTTTTTTGGGGCTGGGAAAATACTTTGGAAATAAATAGGGATCATATCAAGGTTTCCAAAACTGCTTTCCGTTTTCTGATCCCAGCTTTGGGATTTTAGAACATGTGGCCCAAAATTGAAATTTTGATAAAAAGTAGATCAAATTCCGAAGGGCGTAGGGACGACATTTTCGAAAACTAAGACATGTTTTTTATACCAAAATGTTCTCCGTAAAGATATCTTACAGAAAAACATAAAATTGTTATATGCCCTTAAAGAAAGTTTTTTTTTTTAAATAAATAAAGAGTTAAGTCACCTTTTCGCCCAAAAAACAGCACAAATCTACTATTTTTTTAATTTTTAAATTGAAAATCGTTTATTTTCGGATTTGTAATTGATGTTGCTCTGAGTAACAAGTAACAAAAGAAATTTGAGGTCATTCGGTTCAAAAGTACGCCCTACATTTTAAAAAAGCGGACCAAGGTATGGTCCGCAAAATTTCAATTTTGAAATGCCTATAACATAAACATGCGAGCATGTTTTTTCAAGACCTATACGGGGGGCTTTCCAAAAATATATAAAAAAAATCTTTGAAATCGGATGAGAAACAAAAAAATGGCACTTGTTTAAAAATTTTACATGTCGAAGGTACCCTACTTTGAGCCCCCATAGCGCCTCACCTGGAGCATTTGTGGGGTCCATTTTAATAACTTAAACTCGAATTCTCCTTGGCTACGCCCACGTAAAATTGTATCCAGATCGGGCCATCCCTTTAGAAATGACAGATTTATTTCCAAAAAATTTTGATTCTGCCCCACTGTGCAGAGTCAGGGAGTCTGGTTTCATGCAGACATAGGAAAACCAAGTTGTAGTTTTTAGCTTCTTTACATATTTGTTCCAGTTTTGTGGAATCTGTTCCAAGCGTCCTAACGTTTCAAATTCCAAATCGTGTCCGGTGTTTGAAGCCAAAGGTCGTCATCAAAGAAATCATTTGGTTTATATTTTCGTTTTTTGAGGTTCAGTAATCATATAATTTAGGATGAGTAGCTGATTAGGTTTCCTTCCGTATCCGATCTTGATGCTGGGGCTGGCAGCAAACCCCTAAGATGGGCTCCGTTTGGTTAAACGGTTGAACTTCCTGATACGCATCGAAGTTGGGTGATTGGTTATTTAGTGGCGCCAATGACCTGACACGATGATACAAGGATCATTGGCAACTTGGGATTTATTGTGAGCTCAAAAAGCCCTCCAAAACTCTCTCCATATATCCGCTGATTGTCCGCGGCTGCTTAAAGCAGCTAGCATTACCCGCAACCTATGACGCGTCCTGTAGCACTCAGCAATGCTTCCCACAGCACAGTGGGGCAGAATCAAAATTTTTTGGCAATAAATCTGTCATTTCTAAACGGATGGCCCGATCGGGATAAAATTTGACGTGAACGTAGGAGTATTCGAGTATCAGTTATTAAAATGGACCCTACAAATGCTCCAGGCGCGGCGCTATGGGGGCTCAAAGTAGCGTACCTTTGACATGTAAAATTTTTAAACTCGTGCCATTTTTTATATCCCACCCGATTTCAAAGATTTTTAATAATTTCCGAGTTATAGACATTTCAAAATTGAAATTTTAAAATCTTTTCATACCTTGGTCCGCTTTTTTAAAAATACTGTACGAGTCCATTTGGTACTTTTGAACCAAATTTTCTCGACTATTGTTCATTATTTAGAAAACTAAATTACCAATATCATGCAAACAATTTCAGAGCAATATCGATATCGGATCCAAAAATAAATGATTTTTAATTTAAAAATTCAAAAAGTAGTAGATTATTGCTGTTTTTTGGGCGAGAAGGTGACTTAAATCTTTTTTAATTTTAAAAAAACTTTCTTTAAGGACATATAACAGTTTTATGTTTTTCTGTAAGATATCTTTACGGAGATCATTCTGGTATAAAAAACATGTCATAGTTTTCGAATGTGTCGTCCCTACGCCCTTCGGAATTTGACCTATTTGTTTATCAAAATTTCAACTTTGGGCCACATGTTCTTAAATCCCAAAGCTGGGATCAGTGATCCCTATTTATCCCTAAAGTATTTTCCCAGCCCCGAAGGAAATGTGGATTCTGTGGGAAAAATTTAAAAAAAAATACAATTTTTGGGATTTTCCCTCCAATTTTTAGGAATTGCGGTATTCCCTTTGACCTTTTGACAAGTTTTTTTACACTTTGTTATTTAGAATACCAATTTAATAAACCTTGAAAATTTTGTTGAGTTTTGTTAACAAATACAGATTTTATTACATATTACATAGTATATATTGACTTTCTAAAACTAAAATTTGTATAACAATTTTGATATGATTGCAAATATTAGGAACAATTTGGTTCACATTTATTCCGAACTTATTTTTTTTGTTTATATAAGTTAATTTTTGGTCTTCCAAAAAAATTTCAATTCAATATCTCAATTATATTCAAAAATGTGCCAACTTAAAACTCCGTCCTTCAAAAATATTGCACTTTTTTTTCATAAATATTTTGCGCATAAGCTTTAGTTTTATTTTTTTACATAATTTTGCGGAAATTTAAATTTAAAATTAAAATCTAAAATAAATACATAAGTCAAATAGTGAAATATGTTTGTGAATAGAAGTACTAAGCATAATGATGTGTTGCGATTCATAGAGCTGTACAGAAGCTATGAAATTTTATGGAATATGAACCTTTCATCATATAGGCGAAATGATTTAACAATGAAGGAATATGAGTCTATTGCTGCTGAAACTAAAATTCCTGTAGAAGAAGTAAAGAAAAAAATAAAGTCCCTTCGAACAGCCTACAGTGAAGAAAAATCTAAAGTGGAAAATAGCAAAAAATCTGGATCTGACACAGACTCTCTATACATTCCAACTTTGTTTTGGTATAATGAGATGACTTTTCTTGACGCATCTCTAATACGCCGGAAAACTGTTGACAATTCTAACCAGGTAAGTAAAATAAAAAACATTTTGTTTCTTTGTGGATGCAAATTTTTATTGAATATTAATTTTTTGCCACTGAAAATCTACATTACCATATGTGGTTAAGTATCGTGACAGCTCATCCCTAGTTCTGCACGAATATTTATAAGTTTTGTGGCTTTGGTTTCCAATTGCTGAAAACGCTTCCACAATTGTTTCTTCTGTTGGTTCTGCCACTGTTGTTAAAGTTCTTGGCTTAGTTAAATAATTGTGAAGCACACAGCAAGCCTTCACGATAGCATCCACAGTTGTAGGTTGAACCTCGATCGGTCTGTGAAATATGCGGAATCTATTTAACAGCCTTCCGAAAGCACATTCCACCACCATACGTGCGCGGGATATTCTGTAATTAAAAATCTTCTGCGGTACGCTTAATTTCATGCATCTGGCATATGGCTTCATTAAATTTCTGTCCAGTGCAAAAGCATCGTCGCCGATAAAGAAATACGGAATTTCCTTTCCTTCACCGACGATCAGTTGTGTTGGTTGTGGAATATTTAATGTTCCATTCTTTAGGCTTTGGTATAAATAGCTGTCACTATAGATGGTGTTGTCGGAAGACTTGCCATTGCAGCCCACGTTTATATATGTGAAGCGCGTATGCGCGTCAACAGCAGCAAATAGCACTATGCTAAAATAGCCCTTAAAATTAAAAAATTGGGAGCCGGTATGTGCCGGAGCCTTAATCCGAATATGCTTCCCATCCAGTGCACTTAGTGTATGTGGGAACTGACAGAATTTCTCAAAATCGTCAGATATTTGCTGCCATTCGTTTTCAGTATTGGGCATCTGTTAAGAAATAAAAGTAAAAGTTGTAATATTGTAATGGACATATGTATGTATAAATATATATTTTTTTAAATTAAAGGGACATGTTGGTACATTAGCCGAAACATCTTTGAACTCTGAGTCGAACGAATCATAATTTTCAGAGTCGTATACATCTTGCTCAAAGAAACGAAAGCATTCCCCAGAGCCCAAGTCGAAATTGGATGATGCTTTTGAAAAATTAATTGCAATAAAGATGTGAGTGCATTTGAGGCTTTTGGGGAAAGTGTTGGCAGGCAAGTGAAGGAATTTTCCGAACTGGAGGCGTATCAGCTAATGGCCGACATGCAGTCCCTGATTCCGAATAGAAAAATGGAGGTTTTAAGAAAGAACCTTGCGGCTAATAAAATAGTTCCTGTTGAGTTAAACCGCCCATCAAGAGCATCAACACCTCTGTCGCAAAGTTTAAACTCAATGCCATCGAGTGATGTTTTGTTTGTCGCCATGCCTGATGATGAATTCTTGGAAGAAGACTGTTAAGTTATTTTCTTTTTGATTTTTATTTTCATTGAATTTTTTTTATTTTCATTTATTTTTGTATGTTATTGTCTTGTTCTTAAGGCAAATTAAAAGATCTCATATTTGTTTTCCTTTTTTATTATAGTTTTTAATTAAATTTGTGTACAAATAATTTGCTTTAAATAAAATTTAAGAAACCAAATAAATGAAGTTTTGACTTAAATCTAGTATACGCACGCAAACTTATTATGCTTTAATTTTCAAATAAAATAGTGGAAAAAAGTGTAATTAATCTTTTCAAATCAAAAATAAGAAACAGAATGTCATTTAATACTGTGAATTCATTAGAATGGAAAACTCTTTTTGCGATAATTGTAAATGTAATCTATATACCTACATACATATTTTTTTTATATATAATACTAATTTTTATGCCGAATGAAAGATCTCGAGAATGTTAATATTAATGTTTTTTTAGTTTTTAGGCTTCATTTCATAAACATTTTTATTTAAATTTTATTTAGCGCTTTTTGGTTAGAAATTGTTCATAACGCTGATGAAATCTTCATAGGTCCATAACTCGAAAACTATGCGATTTCTATTTTATGATTTATTCTTATTTTTAAATTTTATATCACACTTGTGAGTTACGAATGTAACTCACTTTTAAATACTTATCTTGAAGACTTTCATAAATGGCTTCTAGAACTTCAGCCACAAAGACGCCTATTGTGTTTCTAGAAACCCTGGACAAGAACTCCAACGATTTGTATGAGTCTCCTGTAGCTATATATCGTAATGTGATACACAATTTAACTCGTGGTGGAATAGCTACTCGCATTACCGTCTCACTTTTCTTTATGCGATTGTGCACCTGTTGATGAAAAAAATATATAATAAATTTTATTACAGCTCGTTTCAATAATTACTTTACCATTTTTAGTAGCTCTTCAAACTTAAGTAAATTAGTTCGGGTAAAATTTCTAAAGTCGCTATCGTCGTCTTCCCATACCAGATCATTTAGCAAATGAGCCTCCAACTCGTGCTCCATCCTTATAAAATAAAAAGTAGTATAGGTATACATATAAATTATAGATTAATTTTTTCTAACAGTTAACTTACCTTGTTACTAATAATGGCTTCATCCAACATCTTCGCACTACCTTCCGTTTTTTTCCTCTTCCACCAAATTATTTATTTCTTCCAATACTTTCATTAAAGCAAAAATTGAGTTGTTTTCTTGACAACGACATCTTGAAGAATTAAATTGCTTTAAAGTATACCTGTGAAAATAACAAACTTTTTCAACAAACTTTTTTGTTTTTACTCATTTTGAAGAGAGTAAGTAAAAAATACTCTCTGAGAATAATTTGCAGCAGAGAATTGAGTGGTTTCTGTCAAGGCGAATTCATACAAGGCAGTTCTACAAAAACAACAATTGGTCTTAACAAATGTCAAAAAACAAAAATAAAAAATTAACCAAATATGTATTAAATCTTAATATAGTGTAGATAATTGAATAGAATATATAGATATTTAAATATAAACAAAAGCTTTGACAACTGTTAGAACCAAAAAGCGAAAAAAAGAGTTATCAGCTGATTGACTGACTCCACCTTGTATAAATTCGACTTGGTTTCTGTTTTACAGACCGAATTTTCAGTGCTGCCAAGTTTAAATATACGAATTAAGTACTTAATTTATATATAGATATCAATTAACAGTGAATGCCTGTTCTTCTTCATTTTTGTGCATGGGAGAGGATTTTCGGCCTCTAACAAACTTTTATTTATTTTCTAACAAACTTTACAGTCACTTTAACTAAATTTTTAATTTATTTAAAAATTTACATAAAGTGATAATAAAAAATTAAATAAATTATGTTTTTAATTTATATATTAAACAATTTTTTATGTTAAACAACACTCATGTTATGTATGCTTCAAAAGCAAATAATAACGTTTATACAAAAAAATCACTCAAACCACTTTTTAGCCTATTGTTTAAAAATGGGGCCTTGTGCCAAAATTTGGAAAACGGGGTGTGATAGAGGAAGGTCTTGGCTACATTCCCCTGTACTTGGTTTTTTCCTGTACGGATAGGTGTTCGAACAAATTTTTCAAAAAACTATTTTTTGAAAAATCAGTCAAACTATTTGGGGACATATAGGGCAAAAACTGTTATTTGTGCAAAAATTTGGAAAACAGGGCATGATAAGGCATGGTCTTGGCTACATTCCCCCATACTTGGTTTTTTTCCTGTACGGATAGGTGTCCGAACAAATTTTTCAAAAACTATATTTTGAAAAATCACTCAAACCACTTTTTAGCCTATTGTTTAAAAATGGGGCCTTGTTGGTTTTTTTCCTGTACGGATAGGTGTTTGAAATTTTTCAAAAAACTATTTTTTTATTTTAAAACTAAATATGCACACAAAAACAGAAATAAAATAATAGCCTGCAATTTGGTACACTTGCATTTTTTCTAGTGTATGCAAAAATAATTCAGAAACACGAAAGGAAAACAATTTTAAAATTTTTGCATGAATATCACTAAGGCCCGTTTTCTCAATGTATCGACAAACTGTCTGTTACTAAATGTCGACATAAATTTATTAGGGCGATAAACTGTCCGTTAACAATTTTGGCTTTCTCAATATACCGACAAAAAACATTATTTTCTGTTGGCAATACCTCTCAAAATAGATGTGAAAGGTGGGAACCCTGCCTTCAAGTGACAACATGTTTACATAAATCAGCTGTTTAATGTGGCCATCGACAGCCGGAATCTTTTGAAAAATGCATTATCCTCCATGTCTGCCAAGTAGTTAGGGCTGGAATGATAAACTCTTTCAGTATTCACTTGGAACTCATGTTATTTGAGTTCGTCCTCCATCAAATTAATGTTATTAAACTTTTTTTTATAAAATCTATTTAATTTCGTTTACAAAAACACAAACATATAAAAACTATAAACAGCAGTCAGCTGTTATTTATTTATCTGTACGATAAATAAATAATTGGCAGATGAGGTCGGGTTAGCTTTGCGATAGAATAGAAGCAAATGAGACATTGAAAAAACCAAATTTCTTTAATCTGCAGTTTTTCGTTGGGAAAAAAGATAATCACCTAATGAGAAAACGGCCCTTAATATACAAAAATTAAATTTAACACAAACGAAAAACAATAGCTTTATACGCAGGTGAAGAAAACAAACAGGCCTTTTTGGTAAACTTTTTTTACAGAGTTGCAAAAAAAGTACTTTTTATGTAAACATTAGAAAAAAATGTAAGCAAAAGAATGACAAAAATATTGCTATATTTGTGGAATCATTAGCTGGTCATTTTAAAAGATATTTTAATTCTAAAAACTGGAATAAATTACTAAATGACCGTAGAATCAGATTTCGTGGTTGTCACTTGCGCCATTTTAGTAGACCACGAGTTATTCAAATTTCAATTTAATCATCTACATTGTTGCTTCGTAGCAGACTTTTGCTCCTAAAACCAAAAATATTCGTTGAGCACCATTATGGAAACATTTTCTGAATAGAGGACAAAAATACCTATTTACTGATGTATAGATCATTTTCCTAAGTACTTTCATTCAGAAGTGATACGTCAGCAAACTTTTGAAAAATAAAAAAATAAATAAATTTTGTTTTTTTTTTTTTAAAGGGGACAAAAATACCTATTTTTGATGTATTGAACGTACTTTCAATCAGAAGTTATATTGCAGCAAACTTTTGAAAAAAAGAAAAATAAGTCAAAAGTTTTTTTATTCTAAAAATTAAAATATTCGTTGAGCACCAACATGGAAATAATTTCTGAATAGGGGACAAAAAATATCTATCAACTGATGTATCAATTATTTTTCCAAGTACTTTCATTCGGAAGTGATATTTTTTTTTTTTCTAAAAATTAAAATATTCGTTGAGCACCAATACGGAAATGATCTCCGAACAGGGGACAAAAATACCTATTTATTGATGTATTGAACATTTTTCTAAGTACTTTCAATCAGAAGTTATCACTTTTTTAACTTATATATCGTCGTAAATATACGTCTTCTCACAATGTCACTATGTGTGTGCGCACATGTATAAGCATAGCGGCAAACCATACATAAAAAATGTAAACAAAAAATGAACAAAATATAGCATTATTCATTTAATCATAAACAGGTCATTCTAGGAGCTATATTAATTGCTTTGCTTCTTAGCAGACTTTTGCTCCTAAAATCAAAAATATTCTTTGAGCACCATTATGGAAACATTTTCTGAATAGGGGACAAAAATACCTATTTACTGATGTATAGATCATTTTCCTAAGTACTTTCAGTCAGAAGTGATATTGCAGCAAACTTTTGAAAAGTAAAAAAATAAGTAAATTTTGTTTTTTTTTTTCTAAAAATTAAAAAAATTGTTGAGCACCAATACGGAAATGATCTCCGAACAGGGGACAAAAATACCTATTTATTGATGTATTGAACATTTTTCTAAGTTTGGTGCTCAACGAACAGTTTCGTTTTTAGAAGCAAAAGTCTGCTACGAAGCAACAGTATAGATGATTAAATTCAAATTTGAATAACATGTGGTCTGCTACAATGGCGCAAGTGACAACCACGAAATCTGATTCTACGGTCATTCCGTAATTAATTCCACTTGTTAAAATTAAAATATCGTTTAAAAAGATCAGATAACAAGTCCACAAATAAAGCAATATTTTTGTCATTCCTTTGTTTACGTTTTAATGACACGTGCTCACGCGTGTACACAAAATACTACCTTTTTTACAACTCTGAAAAAAGTTTGCCAAAGCGGACGAGAAAATAACAAAGTAGTTTATCAAGGCGAATTTATAGAAGGTGACCTCAGAAGAACAGCTGATTATTTTTTAATATTCAGTTGTTTAGATAAGTGCACTGTCAATTCACTTGTGTTTGTTGTGGCGAAAAATACAACAAACCCAAAAGCAAAAACAACAACCTGCCACCACCTTGTATGAATTCGCCTTGGAGAGAATATTACGCGAATTGTGCAGACCAAGGCAAACTGGCCTACCTAAATAAAAGCGTAAGGCGGAACGTTTCTTTACGCTTAGCTTTAACGCTGAAATGTTGTACCTAAATAAAAGCGCCAACGCTACGTCAAACAATAAAAACAAGGTTATCAAAAAAATTAATATAACAATCCGGATTATTTAAACAATAAAGTACCTTGCAGTATTGGTCTTTCTGATTTTTGTTTTGTGATTTGTAAACTAAAATATTATCAAAAATACTAAATATTAAAGTTTAAAAAATGAGTTTCTTGCAGTTGTTTCTCCTTTTGTATGTATGTGTTTACATTTATTGTGTTTTGCAACTAACTTCACTATTAAACGCGCTGTCAAAATCGGATTTTCCAATTGCAAAGCGTTGCCGTCGCGTTATTTCGGTATGCTGCATACAAATTGTATGGGCATGAGAATTTTTGACAAGTAAAAAACGCCTTACGCTCCAATTTAGGTATGCGTGAAATTTATTTACAGGTATACCCAATTCTACAACAAATACAATTTTACAAAAAACAACATATATTTTGTTTTTGTAAAAATATTTCCTAGCTGTCAAACAGCAAAATAACGGCAGACTGAAAAAATCAAAAACAGGGGTGAAAATAAATAAATACGTGAAATTTACTTTCACGAAGTACAGCAACGCTTTTTATTTATATTTTTTTATATGTTGATTGTTTAAAACGATCACTTATTCACTTTTCTACTGTTTTATATTTTTTCTTAAAAGAGTTAAAAACGTTATATTTAAATTAACAAAAAAATGTAAACAAACTTTGATAGATAGAAGTGAAAAAACATATCGAGCAAAAAATAGTCAGCTGGCTTTTCGACGTCACCTTATTAGATTCGACTTGGTGCAGACAATTCTCTTTTTTGTGCAGAATTTATACATGTGCTGCCAGATCAGTAATGAGTGTTTTTAACAATATTTTGGTGCTACCAAATCGAATAATTTTTAGTAATTCACTGTTACGACTACATATTCCTACCATTTCCATTATAGTCTATAATTTTATAATAAGAATAAGATGTAAACAAATATATTTAGTCAAACTTCAAAAGCATATTTTTGTTCTGTTCTAATGATTTTTCCGGATGTGAGCCTTCTACATATAGTTATTAACCCATAGTCACCAAATCTACTTGAAACTTATATCTGTTACATTTTTTACCGATATGAGTGTATATATGCGTTAATGTATTTTTCAGATGTGCGACTTATTTGAAAGATACAATTATATATTTTAACGTGATTTCTATGTATTTGAGGCCTATTTTGCTTGATATTTTTCTCCATAACATTATTTACAAGAGTTTTATGGGTATTATTGTGATTATCTGAAATGGAGCTAATATGGGCGCTATGGTCAAATATGGACCGATATTCACAAAACCCAGTAGAATAATTTTTGGACACAATATATTGATCTGCATACAATTTTAGTTCGATATCCATATATTTAAAATATTTATAGAGGTTAATGTGTTTTTTGGAAGTGGTCCTTATATGGGAGCTATGACCACTTATCGGCCGCTCTTCATAAAATTCAACACATCGATTTTCGTATATATGGGATATATTTATTTGAAATTTTAACCAGATAGAAGCTTTTATAAGATATTTATTAGTATTTATGTAATTTTCGGAAATGTTCCTGATATGGGAGCTATGGTCAAATATGAACCGATATTCACACAATCTAGTAGTATCATTTGTAAATTAATACTACCGATCTCTGTAAAATTTTAATTCGATAACGATATTTATGAAAATTAATGTGTTTTTTGGAAGTGGTCCTTATATGGGTGCTATAACCTATTATGGGCCGATCTTCATGAAATTTCCTACAGCGATTTTAATGTGCAAGGGGATTATGCAAGTCGAATTTCAACCTTATACCGATATATATAAGATATTTAAGTGATTTTCGGAAGTAAACTTTATATGGGGGCTACGGTCAAATAGTGCCCGATCCAAAAAAAAATTGGTCTCGCGATTTCTGTTTCCACGAAACTTAGTTGTGCTGAATTTTGTATGGATACTGCAATTCTATGGGCATTTATATACCATAGCACCATATTTCGGGAAAAAATTTGTATGGGGGCTACAAGAAATTATAAACCGATTCTTTTCATTTTTAACAGAATTTTTCCTTTTCTATATATATAAAAATGGATGTTTGTATGTATGTGGGTATGTATGTATGTATGTATGTTCCGAATGAACTCAAAAACGGCAGAACCGATTTTGATGAAATTTTCAGAGAATCTTCAGAATAGCCTAGCGGGTAACACTGTAGAGTCAGATTTTTGATTTTAGGTCTGCGGCGTAGGGACGTGGCAAAATTAAATTTTTATATTTTGCCGCTAATGCCATCTATATATATAAAAAACGGCAGAACCGGTTTTGATCGAATTTTCAAGGAATCTTCAGAATAGCTCAGCGGGTAACACTGTAAAGTCAGATTTTTGATATTCGGTTTTACATTATACCGTTAATGCCATCTATATATAAAAACAGATTTGTGTATGTACGTTCCGCATGGACTCAAAAACGGCTAAACCGATTTTGATAAAAATTTTACGGAATCTTCAGAAAAGCCTAGCGGGTAACACTGATTTTCGGTCTATGGACGGAATGGCGTGGCAGAATCAAATTTTTATACTATACCGCTAATGACATAAAAAAAAGATTATTGTATAATTGTTGATCGACATTTTCTTCAATTCTCACAGATAGTTTATTTAGTTTCCTATATAAAGGCTTACAAAGTCAGTGATTGTTGTAAAAAAAAATTTGGCAAACAAAATTAATTTTGTCGAACAAAAATTTTTTTTCAATTGGAGTAATACATAAATACTTTTTTTTATTCCCAACGTTCAAACAATGACAATTTTCATTTTGTTTTTTAACATCATTCTAAAAATTTTAATTCAAAGTGGTGCACTCTGAAGCGAATTATTTGGTGTAAGCGAAGAAAGGAATACATTTCAACACATATCCGGTACTATAAAAGTTCTTTTATATTATCAATAGATGATAAACAATTTTGTTTACTCTTGCATATTAGGTGCATGAATAAGAAATTTCCATATGAAATCTTTGAAATAAAATAATATTTTGAATAACTCTCCGCGTTCCACTTTTAATAAAAAATAACGGTTTTATTCAAATAAAATTTGTTTTAGAAATGGCATCTACGTCTAGAGCCGCAGAAACGGGAAGAGTACGAGAATCACGGCTTCAGCAAATGCGTCGCATTGTATCTTCATCGAGTGCTGCAGAGACACCTCAACAGCATATCGAAAGACTAGAAGCCAATCGCTCCCGAATGGCTCGATCAAGAGAAAGAATCGATTTAAAGTTGCCGGTATTTTATTACAATAAGTATGATGACTACAAGAATCACAAGGACGTACTGATTGCGCAATGGACAAACATTGCTTACATTGCCGCGTTTTGAAGTTCCCTAAGGAATCCCCGGGAATGTGCTGTTCGAACGGTAAAGTTATTCTGCCACCAGTTATTGAGCCGCCTAAGCTGCTTCTAAGTTACATTTCCGGCGTCAATCCTATTTCCAAGCACTTCCTTCAAAATATATAAAAATGCAACTGATGATTTCAAACGACGTCGGCTTCATGCCCACCTTTAAAGTTCAAGGCTAAATGTACCACAGAATTGGATCATTGCTCCCGCTTCCCAATGATGATGCGAAGTTCCTTCAAATTTATTTCACTGGAAATGAAGCTACAGAAGCCGAACGCTATCAACGAACATGCGTGTGCATTTGCTGCAATACCCTTCTGCCGAAACATTCTCAAAACAATTGTTGGACATCAGAAATGGAAAAATTTCAATTGATCTCGCCACAAATTAGATTTCGTTGTTGACAAGGTATTCCCAAGTCTTACAACCAACTACAAAAATTTGGATTGGCTGTGGAAACATGCAATTTTGGCACCAACAAATTATGAACAAATACAATTGAAACTGCCTGGCGAAACAATAAAATGCAAATCGATTGACACAGTAATGAACGAAGAACAAGCCGTCGATTATCCTACTGAATTTTTGAAATCATTGGAACCAGCCGGACTGCCACCACATGTATTAAAATTGAAGGTTGGATCACCGACTTTGTCCGACACTGTATATTAAAATCGAGACCGAGATGCAATATAAAACAGATGTTTTCTAAGGGCCAGCAACGCGGACCGGGTTCAGCTAGTACCATATAAATAATGAGTGCAAAATTTCATGGTATTCTCTGCAATGAATTTACCCAAAGTCACAAAAAATCATGTGAAAATTATCAAAATTTTTGGAGGTTGTCTTACATTTTGATCCATAACCCTGGTTCTACCAATTCGATTTTGCTGATTTTCAATACCAAACTGCTTAGAAAAATTATAAACATTTTGGAATACATTTCATTAATTTTGCTTATGTATTTTGGACGTGTGAGTGTTTTACACAGACAGACAGACAGACGGACATTGCTCAATCGACTCAGAATTTCATGAGGATCAATAATATATACACTTTGTTGGGTCTCAGATGAATATTTTTCAATATTACACACGGAATGACAAACTTATATATACCCTCTTTCAACACTTGTGGTGGTGGAGGGTATAAAAAAGCGTAACCACTTTTTTAGCACAAATTTGTTTGACGTGTTTACTCTTACAATTGTTTTGTAAGATCAAACAGCATCAAATAAAATAAAACTAAATTGTTTGTTTTGAATCATTCTAAGTAAAATAAGTTTTTGAAATAAATAAAAGAATACAAATATATTTTATTCAGTGGTTACGTCTTTTTCGTCAAATATTTGTCATGTGTGACCCTACCTTAAGAATTATAAATCAAACACACGCATGCATAATTTCGTTTATTTTAACTTTTGTTGTTGTTATTTTTTCAACATACAATTGTTCAAAATAATTGTTGTTTATTTGGTTAGTTATCAGTGAGCACTCAACGTGTGAATATGAATATCGGATGTTTTGCAATTGCATCTGATATATTATGATTTTTTCTTGTTGTTGCTATATGAAGAGTTTTGCATGGGTAAAGGCAATGTATGTGAATATGTATACTTAGGTGAAGGGTATATAAGATTTGGAACAGCCGAATTTAGCTCTGTTACTTGTTGAATTTATATGTCAGTACTTCAGAAAATGTTGATATACAGAAAAAGTGATTTTAGCGAAGCCGGTGTTCGATACACCCCAGAGTGGAAAGTCCATTCGGTACAGAAAATATGAATATTAACAGAAAAAAATTATAAAAATATAAACTGTTACTGGGACCTTGATTTGTTACCAAAAAGTAATAGGTCTGTTCATTTACTTTCCCAGTAAATACTTGCAACGAGAGAATAAAAACAAAATTTACAACATTACTTTCTTAAATTCTCAAAAATAGTAAAAAGTAAATAAACGCTTTTCCAGTAACAATTGTTTGTAAACACTGGATCCTAAATTTATACACACGATTTTCTTATTTTATTCCTTTTAAAATGTATAAATTACTCATATTTTCTTAAATTTTATTGAAAATTATTTTTTTTTTACATTTTTTCACCACAAAAATAAAATTGTATATAAATAAACAATAACACAATACATATGAAATATAAGCTGCTAACTATTACGAGTTCAAAATAGAACTTGTAATAGTTTGCAAGGAAAGAACACTCTATAAAATTTATACGCTCTTGATTTTTTCTCTACTTGCAATTTTTTTGAGTTAATGAACGCTTTTCCAGTAAATATTGTTACTAACTAGTAAAAACTTTTAGTTATTGAACAGAGCTAATATCTAGAAGAAAATAAATAAAATTCTAGATTTGTTGAAAATTTGATATATATATTTTTTAAAATTAAATATTAAATAATTTCAAAATAATGGTTCTAAATGCGAAAAACACGAGAACACTTTCAAGAATTTTTAATTGGTTTTTGACAATACAGCAACATAAGTTTTAAATATATATGTATTACATTGTTAAATTTTCGAAAAAAAAAAAAAAATATTTAATTACAAATATTTGGAACACATTGAACATTTTATTTTTTTCACTTTTGGTACTTTTTACTTCTGCTATAGTAGAATGGTGGTTTGTATATTCTTCATTCATGCCAACGATTTCAATATCATAAATGTGTATTCATTTGTCATCAATGCAGCATGACGCAATCACAACAAAAATTTATTGAAATCTCCTCCCATACCCATAATTCAGTATAATCCGCATCGAATTCTTCTAATGTAACCATAAGCAATTTTTCACTTATTCGAATACACGACCCATTTTTTCTTTTCAAAATTTTTATAGTAAACGATTTAGCCTTGCAGTTGAAATGACCATACCAACATTTCTTTGAAATGCATTCAACTGAGCGAATATATCTTGGAAAATATTGTAAGCCTAAATCTAACCATGCAATCTTAGAGGAGCATTCCCATGGTCGAGTTTTGAAAACATCAGACTTTGGAAATGAGCGTTCATTGAAAATATTTCTAATGCGTATGCTCTTATGTTTTAAAGCTGTCTCTTGTTTCTTCTCATAAAATATTACATGATCAGTTTCCCAAGCTGGAAAATCCCCTACAGACACAACGTCTTTATCAGCATAAAATGGGATTTCGTAAGATGACCGTTTGCTGCCAGCATCGTGATTAGTTGATGGAGGATCGATGCTCATATAACGAGGATTAAACGCCTGTCCATGAATTTTCGTAAGAGATTTTGTTGATAATTGTTTACAATAATCCGTAGATATTTCAAATACAAATTCCATTAGCAAGTACCAATATAAAATATATTTCATCTGCTCTATTTGAATAAAAAGTATTGAATACTCAATACTTCTTTTCTGAGTACTAATTACTTTCAAGCAGAGTTACCCCGTAAAGACCTAACAGGCCTACCTAAATAAAAGCGTAAGGCGGAATATTTTTTCCACTTAACTTTAACGCTGAAATGTCATACCTAAATAAGAGCGGCAACGCTACGTCAAACAATAAAAACAAGGTTAACAAAAAAATAAATATTACAACCCGGATTATTTAAACAATAAAGTACATTGCAGTGTTGGTGTTTCTGATTTTTGTTTTGTGATTTATAAACTAAAATTTTATGAAAGAAACTAAATATTAAAGTTTAAAAAAGGAGTTTCTTGCATATTTCTTTCTCCTTTTGTATGTATGTGTTTACATTTATTGTGTTTTGCAACTAACTTCACTATCAAACGCGTGGAGAAACAGAATAAATCGAATATAAATCTACGGGAAAAAAGTGGACGCATTAAAAAAAAAAACAAACACACACACATGTATGGCGCGCACTTGAAAGTAATTTTTTATTTTTTTTTGAATTCTCAAATTAAACGGCAAGGTACGTAACCAAAATGCCAGGGTATCCCATTCGATTCAAGTCTGTCCCTAGTCGACCTATATCTTCATATAGGAAGCTGGAACGCTTAAAACAATTAACGAACTGAGTTTTAAACGGTACTCCACCAGTATCGAAGAGTTTTAATGGTCACCACCAGGGTTATTCCAAATTAAAAGACACGCGGTTGGTGTAAACGAAGTAGAACATGAACCGTTATACGAAGCCTTACATCACACTCGTGCCAGAGTAAGACGCAAAATTGTCGAAGTCAAAAAAAAAAAAAACGAAAACTGGCCTGACTGCTCTTAAGAAATAATTGCAATGGCGCGCGAGTTGTTCATCTACCCAGACTTACTTTTCGACTGCACTTGAAAGTAAACAAAATAAACAGCTGTTGTTTATACCCTCCACCTCCACAAGTGGTGAAAGAGGGTATATATAAGTTTGTCATTCCGTGTGTAAAATTATTGATCCTTATGAAATTCTAAGTCGATTGAGCAATGTCCGTCTGTCTGTCTGTCTATGTAAAACACTCACACGTCCAAAATACATAAGCTAAATTAATGAAATGTATACTAAAATGTTTATAATTTTTCTAAGCAGTTTGGTATTGAAAATCAGCAATATCGAATTCGTACAAGCAGGGTTATGGATCAAAATGTAAGACAACCTCCAAAAATTTTGATAATTTTCACATGATTTTTGTGACTTTGGGTAAATTCATTGCAGAGAATTCCATGAAATTTTGCACTCATTATTTATATGATAAAAGAACAAATTCTGTTGAAAATGGAAAGAATCGGTCCATAATTTCTCGTAGCCCCTATACAAATTTCTTCCCGAAATATGGTGCAATGTTATATAAATGCCCATAGAATTGAAGTATCCATACAAAATTCAGCACAACTAAGTTTCGTGCAAACAGAAATCGCGAGACCAATTTTTTTTTGGATCGGGGACTATTTGACCATATCCCCCATATATAGTTTACTTCCGAAAATCATTCAAATACACTTAAATATCTTATATATATATCGGTATCAGGTTGAAATTCAACTTGCATGATCCCCATGCACATGAAAATCACTGTTGGAAATTTCATGAAGATCGGCTCATAATTGGTTATAGTTCCTATATAAGGACCACTTCCAAAAAACACATTAATTTTCATAAATATCTGAAAAATATCGTTATCGAATTAAAATTTTACAGAGATCGGTAGTATTAATTCACAAATGATATTACTAGATTGCGTGAATATCGGTTCATATCGGCTATGGTCAAATAGCTCCCATATAAGGTCCATTTCCGAAAATTACTTAAATATTAATAAATATCTTATAAAATTTTCCATATATACGAAAATCGATGTGTTGAATTTTATGAAGATCGGCCGATAATTGGTCATAGCTCCCATATAAGCCCAATTCCAAAAAACACATTAACCTATATAAATATTTTAAATATATGGACATCAAACTAAATTGTATACAGATCAATATATTGTATCCAAACATTATACTACTGGGTTTTGTGAATATCGGTCCATATTTGAACATAGCACCCATATTAGCACCCAATAATACCCATAAAAATCTTGTAAATAACGTTGTTGAAATTAAATTTAAGCAAAATAGGCCTAAAATACATAGAAATCACGTTAAAATATTTAATTATATCTTCCAAATAAGTCGCACATCCGAAAAATATGCTCTCATCCGGAAAATTCATTAGAACAGAACAAAAATATACTTCTGAAATTTGACTAAATATATTTGTTTACCCTTTTTATACCCTCCACCACCACAAGTGGTGAAAGAGGGTATATATAAGTTTGTCATTCCGTGTGTAACATTGAAAAATATTCATCTGAGACCCAACAAAGTATATATATTATTGATCCTTATGAAATTCTAAGTCGATTGAGCAATGTCTGTCTGTCTGTCTGTCTGTCTGTCTGTCTGTCTTTCTGTGTAAAACACTCTCACGTCCAAAATACATAAGCAAAATTAATGAAATGTATTCCAAAATGTTTATAATTTTTCTAAGCAGTTTGGTATTGAAAATCAGCAAAATCGAATTGGTAGAACCAGGGTTATGGATCAAAGTGTAAGACAACCTCCAAAAATTTTGATAATTTTCACATGATTTTTTGTGACTTTGGGTAAATTCATTGCAGAGAATACCATGAAATTTTGCACTCATTATTTATATGGTACTAGCTGAACCCGGTCCGCGTTGCTGGCCCTTAGAAAACATCTGTTTTATATTGCATCTCGGTCTCGATTTTTATATACAGTGTCGGACAAAGTCGGTGATCCAACCTTCAATTTTAATACATGTGGTGGCAGTCCGGCTGGTTCCAATGATTTCAAAAATTCAGTAGGATAATCGACGGCTTGTTCTTCGTTCATTACTGTGTCAATCGATTTGCATTTTATTGTTTCGCCAGGCAGTTTCAATTGTATTTGTTCATAATTTGTTGGTGCCAAAATTGCATGTTTCCACAGCCAATCCAAATTTTTGTAGTTGGTTGTAAGACTTGGGAATACCTTGTCAACAACGAAATCTAATTTGTGGCGAGATCAATTGAAATTTTTCCATTTCTGATGTCCAACAATTGTTTTGAGAATGTTTCGGCAGAAGGGTATTGCAGCAAATGCACACGCATGTTCGTTGATAGCGTTCGGCTTCTGTATGTTACGTGACGTTTATTGCGCTTAGGTGGTTCACCGGCTATTTTAACTTTTTCTTGACACTCATCTGGGACGTAGTTCTCAACCCTTTCCTAAGGCTCAGCCACGCACCAATTATATATGTAACAAAATCTAACTTGCTAATTCATACTAAAACAATATTAGGGAAGTTTGGTTTTGTTCTTCCAGCCGCCCAAGTCCCATCCATGGCCATATTTATTGCCCTTCACAAATTACTTTATTATGGCCCCACTGAAGGTAATACACACACACTAATCACTTACTTACCAATATCCCCTTCGAAATTAAATTAATTAACCATTTCTAATTCAAAACATTACAATATATTAACATTTATATTCTATTAACTTAAAACTAAACATCTTTGATAATTCTCTAAATTTATTAAAAATTGACAACCAAATTTCATACTAGTTATAATTAACATTTACTATTGAACCTCTCTGTTAGATTCCAAATATCATTACACAAGTTGAACTACTTGAATATCTAGTTATATATCCTTTCTCGTTTTTTTTTTCTTCTTTAAAAAAAATATGTTTGTCTAAGTATTGGTTCACTACCTGAAAGAGCTCTCTAAGGTTAGTAATCGATCTGTCACTATTCAGATCAAATGTAAAATCTATTCAAAAATTTCGAGAAAATCCATATACCTAAATGTGGATCAAATATGATCATAACTCTTTCTTTGAATCTATTCCTAACAGATCAGTTTTCTTTTACACAATATTAAATCTTTCTCAAAAAAAATTACTTAATATCTAACAAATAATAACATAACTTAATACTATCCTTATCTATACATAAAACATAATACTACACATACCAATATAATTTTTGTATTTAATATATTCCACAGGAAAGTTACGTGGAACATCAGTCACGGCTTGGCAATTACTCTGATTACTTTGATCCTCGGCCTCACTTCTTTTAATAGCATCAGAAGCAGTCTCCTTCTCTAGACTTTTGGCATTAATCCCCAAGGCTTCAGTTTAATATATTTTGTCGTTTTCAGCTTTTATTATTTTCAGCTTTTATTTAGTTAAGCTTATCTAGCCACTTTAATTTATTTATTTAGGTTCCTTTTTTTTATATATGTTTTAACCTAATTAGTTATTGACTGTCCAATTTCGCTTAGGTTAATATTAATATTGTTCACAGGTATATATCTCAACAGCTTTATTTTGTTTCTTATTTAATTTTCTTTTTGCCTTTTTTTTTTTTTGTTTTTTTATTATAAAAAAAATCTTCCATTATTTAATATTCAGGCTCATTTTTGTTAAATACATATATAAATTTCCGTATATCACAATAAATTTTATTTTATTTCACAAAACTAACGAACATCTTTGGTCTTTATTTGTTTAAGTTTTTCTTGATTTAATTATTAAAATTTTTCATATATTCAATGTTCAGTTTTTTTTTTTTTTTTAGTCTTTAAGGGAATCCGCACAAGCCGCTTTTCATTCTCAATCTCAAAGTTAATCTCCTTATTTTTCTTAAGTTTTCGCTTTTATACCCTCAAATATTTTTCCATTATTACGGAATACATTTCCAAATATATTATGTATTTGTTTCAAATATATTAATCTTCCAAATAAATACAAACAAAAATACTTTTCTAAATAGTCCGCGCAATCGACATCTTTAATCGCCATATTTATTGAAATTCCCTCAAAAAAAAATCCATATGCCCTTCCCATACTGCTCCTATCCTGTCCTATTCAATATTTCGTTTAATATTGATGCTGAACTGCAGGACCAGGCGTTCATAAAGTTAGGTGGTTGAATCGGTTCATTCATAAATTTCAAATAAATATCCAAAAAGATTCAATACGTTATTAACTAACAGCCCTGTTATTTACGCAAATTAATTTCGTTGCCAACTCTCTTGTTGAATTTCATTCATTAAACATACCCTAACACATAAACATATGGAATGAAAAATATAAACAAAACAAAAGAAGCAGACATGAGGTAAGTATCACATTGTAATTCTATTCTTACATTTATTTTTAGTTTCTTGTCTTAATTTTATAAAATGTTTGTATCTTTTCAGGGAATTGGATAAGGTAAAGTAATGTATCGTTCCAAATTTTGTAACATTCATATTCTTTAATATTTTTTTTTTTGCTTTCTTCTCTTTTCAGGACAAATACAAAATGAGCATTCATAATATGCGGTCTTGCTCAGCCGCCAATAAAAGTTGGTCCAAAAATGGTTCCACTGCGGGAGGCCAGCCGCATGAGGGAAGTGGACCATTAAAAATAAAACAAAAAACAAACAAAATTTACTAACAATACTAACCCCGGCAAACGAAAACTAACAAAATTAACAAAATAATACATTTGAACTGGGACTTGGGCCGGAGAGTGGTTCCTCCAAATTCTGAGTGGCCCCTCCCCTATTATTTATGAGGGACTCGAGGTAGTAGGTACTTTTGACCTCCTCCCGAAGCATTCCATAAGGTGGGGCTACGCAAAAATTTTTTCTGCCTCCAACTTAGAAAATTTTACTTCCCACCGCAACAAAACACCAGATTTGACAACAAAGGAAGGCGAAAATGGTGTGCGTGGGTTAAATTTTGTGATAAAAACTTCAACGTGGGGAACTCCCACACCCTGAAATCGTCTCATTAAAGCGACGGGCACACGTACATAAAATATACTTGTGTTTTCGACGTACTTATTGTTGATTACGGGAAGTATTTCCTTATATTATTAATAATATTACTTTTACTTTGTTTATACTTTGTTGCTTTCTTTTCAGTTTGCGAGCACGGCTACTAAGTATCTAAAGCAGGAAAGCGTATTCTAATCACATATAAGGTCATATACATCTAGTGAGTATACTATATTAAAACTTGGCTAAAAAAATGTAATATATAATAACTCACTAGACTATCATATAAATAAATATTGCACTTATGTTGTATATTGCCCTGGGGTTCATCACAGTTTTTCTAAAAATCTACATTCATAAATAAAAGCAGGTACGCAGTGACATAAAAAAAAACTAGCGTCTAAAAATGTCCAAAACTTTAGTCATTAAAAAAAATGTTTTGTTAATCCTAACATTGCACTGAACTTTTGTATTATCACAGAACTTAAAAATTTACATTTATAATCAGGTACTCAGTGAGATGAAAACAAAAACAAAACAAAAAAAAAAAAACAAAATTCAAGACATTCAAAACGTTTAATTAATTCTAATATTGCACTGGTATATTGCTGTTATTAAAGATTTTCGTCTAAACTTTAATGTCCTTTAGGTGAAATATCCCTATTGGCTTGCCCTGTAGGTTCTCCAACTCATACATATTATTCCCTATTGGCTTAACAATTCGGCATTTTAAAAACTTGTGACAGAATTTTGCATTTCTACCTTTTTCAAAGTCGCTTAGAATAGTATTCTTTCGAAAGACTTCCTGACCAGGAATTAGTTTTACAATACGGGCTCTCTTGTTATATCTTGTTGCACTTCTTTCATATGCCTCATGCATGTTCTTACGAACTTTTTCTCTGATTATGGCAAGTCTATCGTTATTTAATAAGCTATTAATTTCATGATCACTTAATGATTGTAGTTTTCTTGCCAATTTATAATCATTTCCGCTGGTATACATGTGGTAACCGAAAAGAACGAAGAAGGGCGTAAATCCGGTTGCCGAATGTACGGAATTTCGTAGAGCACATTCTATTTCTGAGAGATAAAGGTCCCAGTCGCGGTGATCTTCCTCCAGATACGCTCTAATTGCCGCCAAAACAGACTGATTCACCCTTTCTGAGGCATTAGCCTGTGGTGAATAAACTGCTGTTTTCAAATGTTTTATTTTATATGTGATTATCATAGCCTGAAAACTTTTGGAAATAAATTGAGAACCATTGTCGCTGTGAATAATTTCTGGGACACCAAATTTATGAAAAATTTCATGAATTAAAAACTGAATGACATTATTAGTAGTTGCATCCCGCATGGCTTTCAAAAATGTAAATTTTGAAAAGTGATCAACTACTATAAAAATGTAGCTATTACCGCTTTTGGACCTCGGATATTTGCCAAGAAAATCGATATAAAGTTTTTGAAATGGTCGATTTGTCACAACTTCCATACCAATTTCAGGCCGCAGGTTTTGATTAGTAGGTTTTATTTCTTTACACAAATCACAGGACTTAATATATTCTTTAATTTGCACTGCCATCCTGGGCCAATAAAAGAATCTCTTGACTTTCTCTAAGGTTTTTGCAATACCACCATGAGAAGCTGTTTTTACTGCATGGGCCTTTTCTATTATATTATTTGTCATACTTGCAGGTACCCAAAGTTTCCAAATGAATTCCTCACCAGAATTTTGATCAAAATGCATTTTTTTAAAAATTAAACCATCTTGAATTTTTAGATCCGACAGCTTATCTAAATTTTCAGTAATATTCTTTATAAGGTCTAAGTATTCATCACTCTTGAATTCATTCGATTCGATATCGATTAGATCTTCAAGCTCAGCCTCATTGATTTCTTTATCTATAGGAGATCTTGACAATGTATCAGCTACGATATTTTCCGACCCTTTTCGATGCTCAATATTGAAATTAAATGTTTGTAATTGTAGGGACCATCGGGCAAGTCTACCGTTAAGATCTTTTGTTGTCATTAGCCATTTGAGGCTGGCATGGTCTGTAATTATAGTGAATGGCATCAATTCAACATATGGTCTAAATTTTTGTATGGCCATCACAGCTGCTAGGCACTCTTTTTCTGTTACCGTGTAGTTTCTTTGACACGAGTTTAATTTCTGTGAATAAAACGCTATTGGGTTTTCCTCCTTCTGCTCGTTGTGTTGAAATAAAATGGCCCCGATTCCATAATCTGAGGCATCGCATTGTATATAAAAATGCTTGGAGAAATCTGCATGTTTTAATACCGGCGATGATGTGAGAGCTTTTTTGAGTTGATCAAATGATTTTATAGCTTCTGGTGTTAGTAAAAATTTCTTTGTTTTCTTTAATGTGTCCGTAAGTGGGGCGGCGATTGCTGCAAAGTCCTTAATGAACCGCCTATACCATCCTGCGGTCCCGAGGAAACTTCGTACTTCTCGTGTTGTCTTTGGTATTGGAATGTTCTTAATTGCTTCAATCTTATCCGGATCAGTTCTTAAAATTCCACCTCCAACTATAAAGCCTAAATATTTTAGTTCCTGGTAACAAAACTGTGATTTTTTTAAACCAATTGTTAAATTAGCATCTTTTAGGCATTTAGCAACTTGGTGTAGTAAATCCAAATGCTCTTCAAATCCTGCTGAGATGACAAGAAGATCATCGAGGTACACGAATACGTTGGTCTTTAATCTATTTGGTATCACTCTGTCCATTAGTCTGCATAATCTTTGCGCGGCATTACAAAGGCCGAATGGCATGACACGAAACTGGTACAATGGACGGCCCGCCACAGTAAAAGCAGTGTACGGCTTAGACTCTTCATCCAGCTCAATTTGCCAGAAGGCATATTTTAAGTCTACACTACTGATAAAGTACGTCTCATCTATTCGACTCAGAATACCATTTATGTTTTGAAGTGGGTAAGCATCTTTTATTGTTAACGCGTTTAATTTTCGGGCATCTAGGCAAAAACGGTTTTTTCCGGGCTTCCTTACTACCGTAGTTCGATTGCTCCATGGGCTTTCACTTTCCTCTATTACACCCAGTTTAAGCATGTTATCTATTTCGTTGAAAGTGATTTCCTGGACTGCAGGGGAGATAGGGTAGTATCTGTCTTTTACCGGCACTGCACCTTCTATTAGCTTTATCGTATGTTTCTCCAATTTTGTACGCCCTAGTCCTTTTTCTTCGAAAGTATAAAAACATTTAATAACTTCTTCCAGACGTTTCTGTTGCTCTTCATTTAGACAGTGAGGTTTCAATCTATGTTCTTTTTCTGTATTCGTGAAATCTTGCTGAATCTTCTCCATATTTACTTCAGCTAACTCTAGCACTTCCGGAGCCAGTTCAAATAATCTGAAGAAGTCTACACCTAAATATAGATCTTGTTCCAGATCCGGACATAAATACAAAACCATTTGATTCACTTGGTGTTTGAATTTAATAGAAACGTCTATCTTTCCTAGTATCCTATATTGCTTACCCCCAGCTGTTTTTACGGCAGCACACATCGGAATTATATCAATATTGCTGTTATTGACGAATTCTCTGCAATTTCTTCCCAAAATGCTTACTGTTGCTCCAGTATCTAATAAGCCCTTTACCTGATTTTCTTCTATATCAACATCTAAATAGATCCTAGTATCTGCTTTATTCATATTTATTTTTAAAATTGAGTCTATTATGATTTTTCTATTCTTTCGACGTTCGGCAAATTTCCTTCTTATCTTTAATATGCGTTCAGAGGGTTTCCTGGTTTCGTTTGTTTTAGCAAAAATTTGAGATCTAATTCTCTCATAATTTTCTTTTCTTATGTTTTGTGGCAGATAATGTCTTAATTGAGATAGATTTTTATTATTTATTTTCATTATACTGTGAATTAAATTTGGTTTATTAGCATTTGTATTGGCTTTATTTAAAAGTTCATTTATATTTAGGGGTTCTGAGACTGACGTGAGACCCCCGTCATTCCCACGCCTTTCTTGAAGTTTACCTGCTTACAGTCTGGACACTTTGGAGCGACAACATTAGGCCTTCCGCATCGGTAACAAAACAATTTTCTTTCCATTGATTCACATTCCCGGAATCCATGTCCTACAGACTGACAGTTCCAACAAATGAGGGGATGCGTTTCCCTAATAGAAGCTATTTCTTCCGCTGCTGACTGTTCCTTATCTATTTCCTGATTTTCACTACTTTGAAAATAGATTTCATTTACGGCCCTAGTTGTTCGTGATGTTGGAAAAGAATTCCTCACTTCCCTCCTGAAGAAGTTACGCTCTGCTTCAAGGCATTCCAGACGAAGTTGCTCGACTGACGAAACTGAAATTGGGTAAACTATCCGTGCAAGACTATCCTTAATATTTCTCTTCAGTATCTTGATCATGTCAAACTCTGGTATTGGTTGTACTAATCTTGATCGCAGTTTGTTCATCGAATAAAAATAATTATCTATTGATTCATTAATCTGTTGTTTTCTCTCTACCAGGTCGCGCATAATTTCAAAATTTGACGTATTGGTTTTAAATTGATTTAATAGTTCGCATCGGAGTGTTGGCCATTTCATTACACCATGCGTCCGGATAATTAGCCAGTACCAATCTTTTGCGGGTCCTGTGACCAATAAATGAAAATCCCTGAGTATCTCATCCCAAAGGACGTCATAGTGAGCTTGTAAATGCTCTAAGCGAAAGATAAAATCTTCAACATTAAGGTGAGTATTATTCCCATTAAATATTAAACCCCATTTATCGACTCTGATGCCAACTTTTTCTGCAGGACGCACATTACATATATTTGAGTCCTTCTGAGTTGCGGGCGTATTAACGTTACGAAATATGGGTGTTGCAGAATTATTCACAACTGGCTCGGGCAGAAAATTTATTCCAGCATTTACTCTATTAGGTAAGAATTGCCCTCCATTATTATTATCCATATTATGTGATGGTGGTCTTGAATTTTGAAGGTAGAAGTTGGTATCTTGCCTTATGGGAGTAGGATTAAAGTCAAATCGATTATTATCTTGTGTCATGCCTCTATTAGCAATAGTTGCATTATTAACACATTCACTATTCATATTTGGCGGTTGTACTGTTGATGTTATATTATTTTGGGACCTAATATTTGCCAAATCCCTTACCACTGTAGACAAATCTCCCACTATCTTCTTAATGTCTGCCATTTCACTTTGAATCATTTTCTCTTCTAATGTTCTTTGAACGCTTAAGGTTTCGTCTACCACTAAATCCCTAACTACCGGATCTAAATTCGTATCTACCACCGAGGCATCTCTCTGTTCAAGTCCTGATAATCCTGACCTAGCGTTGACCGGCTGTTGTGAGCGAGAATTAATAGTATCGGACATATCTACAAAAAGACCTTCTTGCGTATTATTGTTTGCCATTATTGGATCACTTATTTTCCTCTGTTTAGGCGGTACTCTGTATGAAATACTGGTATTTTGATCTATTTGCTGTTGCCTATCTCGTTTTCGATTTGAATATTGTGATCTAGTAGCCCTATTCATAACTTATTCACCCTTTTATTAAAGGACTTTTGACGTTTAACCCGGATTTTCTAGTATTGACAAAGAGTTTGGTTTGAATAATTAAATATCACAGAAAATTTTAATAATTAAAAATTTCACTGTTGAGGATATATATAACACTGAAAAATTACGATAATTCAATAAAATAATATAAATAATACAATGTATACAGACAATAACTAAAAACACTAAAATACGAAAAACAATAATATCTACGCAAAATAAGTAATAAATAATTAAAATAAATTCTATAATAAAAATAAGAAATAAATAAATTATAATAAGAATAATATTAAATAATTTAAATAAATAGTATATAAAAAAAACAATAAATAAATAATTAAATAAATAAAAAAAAATATCTTATCAAACAAAAAAAAATTATATAAACTGTAAAAAAAAACGATAATAATAATTTATTAAATTTTTAAAAAAAACTTTTCTATTAAATTTTCTTGGGGATTATTGAATTCAGTGATGTGTGTGTGTATAAACCTTTTTTTTTGGCTTTCTACTTACGAGAACTAATATATATGTTTTAGTTAATCGGACTTAAGTATTAAAACTATCATTATTTTCATTTCACCTGTGCCCTACAATAATATCCCTAATTAGTAGTCGAATATGATAGGGGTGGTTTATTAATATTTTGACTCTAACTCGATTTTACATCGATACGGCTTAACAAAATAACACCACTTTACAAGTGAAATTACTTATTTATTTATATATAAAAAAAAAACGAAGATTAGTAGGTAGTACGATTAGATTAATCTCATTATTCTAAGAACTTTTCCCACAATTCTCTTTAGCATGAAAAAAATAACATCCTAACAACATAAAAATTTCTATTAATACTTTTGTACAACGGACTTTCAGATATTTTTCTGAAACGGCTACAAAAGATGCATGGATATTTTATTGGCTTAAAATGCGTTTGGTTTATTGCTGAAAATCTATTGGGCTATGGTGTTGTGTTTCGATCATCTACACAACTTGAAATAATTCTTGTTATCTTTCATTTTAATGTTTGGGCGCCATATTGTTACGTGACGTTTATTGCGCTTAGGTGGTTCACCGGCTATTTTAACTTTTTCTTGACACTCATCTGGGACGTAGTTCTCAACCCTTTCCTAAGGCTCAGCCACGCACCAATTATATATGTAACAAAATCTAACTTGCTAATTCATACTAAAACAATATTAGGGAAGTTTGGTTTTGTTCTTCCAGCCGCCCAAGTCCCATCCATGGCCATATTTATTGCCCTTCACAAATTACTTTATTATGGCCCCACTGAAGGTAATACACACACACTAATCACTTACTTACCAATATCCCCTTCGAAATTAAATTAATTAACCATTTCTAATTCAAAACATTACAATATATTAACATTTATATTCTATTAACTTAAAACTAAACATCTTTGATAATTCTCTAAATTTATTAAAAATTGACAACCAAATTTCATACTAGTTATAATTAACATTTACTATTGAACCTCTCTGTTAGATTCCAAATATCATTACACAAGTTGAACTACTTGAATATCTAGTTATATATCCTTTCTCGTTTTTTTTTTTTCTTCTTTAAAAAAAATATGTTTGTCTAAGTATTGGTTCACTACCTGAAAGAGCTCTCTAAGGTTAGTAATCGATCTGCCACTATTCAGATCAAATGTAAAATCTATTCAAAAATTTCGAGAAAATCCATATACCTAAATGTGGATCAAATATGATCATAACTCTTTCTTTGAATCTATTCCTAACAGATCAGTTTTCTTTTACACAATATTAAATCTTTCTCAAAAAAAATTACTTAATATCTAACAAATAATAACATAACTTAATACTATCCTTATCTATACATAAAACATAATACTACACATACCAATATAATTTTTGTATTTAATATATTCCACAGGAAAGTTACGTGGAACATCAGTCACGGCTTGGCAATTACTCTGATTACTTTGATCCTCGGCCTCACTTCTTTTAATAGCATCAGAAGCAGTCTCCTTCTCTAGACTTTTGGCATTAATCCCCAAGGCTTCAGTTTAATATATTTTGTCGTTTTCAGCTTTTATTATTTTCAGCTTTTATTTAGTTAAGCTTATCTAGCCACTTTAATTTATTTATTTAGGTTCCTTTTTTTTTATATATGTTTTAACCTAATTAGTTATTGACTGTCCAATTTCGCTTAGGTTAATATTAATATTGTTCACAGGTATATATCTCAACAGCTTTATTTTGTTTCTTATTTAATTTTCTTTTTGCCTTTTTTTTTTTTTTGTTTTTTTATTATAAAAAAAATCTTCCATTATTTAATATTCAGGCTCATTTTTGTTAAATACATATATAAATTTCCGTATATCACAATAAATTTTATTTTATTTCACAAAACTAACGAACATCTTTGGTCTTTATTTGTTTAAGTTTTTCTTGATTTAATTATTAAAATTTTTCATATATTCAATGTTCAGTTTTTTTTTTTTTTTTAGTCTTTAAGGGAATCCGCACAAGCCGCTTTTCATTCTCAATCTCAAAGTTAATCTCCTTATTTTTCTTAAGTTTTCGCTTTTATACCCTCAAATATTTTTCCATTATTACGGAATACATTTCCAAATATATAATGTATTTGTTTCAAATATATTAATCTTCCAAATAAATACAAACAAAAATACTTTTCTAAATAGTCCGCGCAATCGACATCTTTAATCGCCATATTTATTGAAATTCCCTCAAAAAAAAATCCATATGCCCTTCCCATACTGCTCCTATCCTGTCCTATTCAATATTTCGTTTAATATTGATGCTGAACTGCAGGACCAGGCGTTCATAAAGTTAGGTGGTTGAATCGGTTCATTCATAAATTTCAAATAAATATCCAAAAAGATTCAATACGTTATTAACTAACAGCCCTGTTATTTACGCAAATTAATTTCGTTGCCAACTCTCTTGTTGAATTTCATTCATTAAACATACCCTAACACATAAACATATGGAATGAAAAATATAAACAAAACAAAAGAAGCAGACATGAGGTAAGTATCACATTGTAATTCTATTCTTACATTTATTTTTAGTTTCTTGTCTTAATTTTATAAAATGTTTGTATCTTTTCAGGGAATTGGATAAGGTAAAGTAATGTATCGTTCCAAATTTTGTAACATTCATATTCTTTAATATTTTTTTTTTTTGCTTTCTTCTCTTTTCAGGACAAATACAAAATGAGCATTCATAATATGCGGTCTTGCTCAGCCGCCAATAAAAGTTGGTCCAAAAATGGTTCCACTGCGGGAGGCCAGCCGCATGAGGGAAGTGGACCATTAAAAATAAAACAAAAAACAAACAAAATTTACTAACAATACTAACCCCGGCAAACGAAAACTAACAAAATTAACAAAATAATACATTTGAACTGGGACTTGGGCCGGAGAGTGGTTCCTCCAAATTCTGAGTGGCCCCTCCCCTATTATTTATGAGGGACTCGAGGTAGTAGGTACTTTTGACCTCCTCCCGAAGCATTCCATAAGGTGGGGCTACGCAAAAATTTTTTCTGCCTCCAACTTAGAAAATTTTACTTCCCACCGCAACATGTAGCTTCATTTCCAGTGAAATAAATTTGAAGGAACTTCGCATCATCATTGGGAAGCGGGAGCAATGATCCAATTCTGTGGTACATTTAGCCTTGAACTTTAAAGGTGGGCATGAAGCCGACGTCGTTTGAAATCATCAGTTGCATTTTTATATATTTTGAAGGAAGTGCTTGGAAATAGGATTGACGCCGGAAATGTAACTTAGAAGCAGCTTAGGCGGCTCAATAACTGGTGGCAGAATAACTTTACCGTTCGAACAGCACATTCCCGGGGATTCCTTAGGGAACTTCAAAACGCGGCAATGTAAGCAATGTTTGTCCATTGCGCAATCAGTACGTCCTTGTGATTCTTGTAGTCATCATACTTATTGTAATAAAATACCGGCAACTTTAAATCGATTCTTTCTCTTGATCGAGCCATTCGGGAGCGATTGGCTTCTAGTCTTTCGATATGCTGTTGAGGTGTCTCTGCAGCACTCGATGAAGATACAATGCGACGCATTTGCTGAAGCCGTGATTCTCGTACTCTTCCCGTTTCTGCGGCTCTAGACGTAGATGCCATTTCTAAAACAAATTTTATTTGAATAAAACCGTTATTTTTTATTAAAAGTGGAACGCGGAGAGTTATTCAAAATATTATTTTATTTCAAAGATTTCATATGGAAATTTCTTATTCATGCACCTAATATGCAAGAGTAAACAAAATTGTTTATCATCTATTGATAATATAAAAGAACTTTTATAGTACCGGATATGTGTTGAAATGTATTCCTTTCTTCGCTTACACCAAATAATTCGCTTCAGAGTGCACCACTTTGAATTAAAATTTTTAGAATGATGTTAAAAAACAAAATGAAAATTGTCATTGTTTGAACGTTGGGAATAAAAAAAAGTATTTATGTATTACTCCAATTGAAAAAAAATTTTTGTTCGACAAAATTAATTTTGTTTGCCAAATTTTTTTTTACAACAATCACTGACTTTGTAAGCCTTTATATAGGAAACTAAATAAACTATCTGTGAGAATTGAAGAAAATGTCGATCAACAATTATACAATAATCTTTTTTTTATGTCATTAGCGGTATAGTATAAAAATTTGATTCTGCCACGCCATTCCGTCCATAGACCGAAAATCAGTGTTACCCGCTAGGCTTTTCTGAAGATTCCGTAAAATTTTTATCAAAATCGGTTTAGCCGTTTTTGAGTCCATGCGGAACGTACATACACAAATCTGTTTTTATATATAGATGGCATTAACGGTATAATGTAAAAATTTGATTTTTACACACCCCTCCGCCCACAGACCGAATATCAAAAATCTGACTTTACAGTGTTACCCGCTGAGCTATTCTGAAGATTCCCTGAAAATTCGATCAAAACCGGTTCTGCCGTTTTTTATATATTAGATGGCATTAGCGGCAAAAAATAAAAATTTAATTTTGCCACGTCCCTACGCACACAGACCTAAAATCAAAAATCTGACTCTACAGTGTTACCCGCTAGGCTTTTCTGAAGATTCTCTGAAAATTTCATCAAAATCGGTTCTGCCGTTTTTGAGTTCATTCGGAACATACATACATACCCATATACATACAAACATCCATTTTTATGTATATAGAAAAGGAAAAATTCTGTTAAAAATGAAAAGAATCGGTTTATAATTTCTTGTAGCCCCCATACAAATTTTTTCCCGAAATATGGTGCTATGGTATATAAATGCCCATAGAATTGCAGTATCCATACAAAATTCAGCACAACTAAGTTTCGTGGAAACAGAAATCGCGAGACCAATTTTTTTTTGGATCGGGCACTATTTGACCGTAGCCCCCATATAAAGTTTACTTCCGAAAATCACTTAAATATCTTATATATATCGGTATAAGGTTGAAATTCGACTTGCATAATCCCCTTGCACATTAAAATCGCTGTAGGAAATTTCATGAAGATCGGCCCATAATAGGTTATAGCACCCATATAAGGACCACTTCCAAAAAACACATTAATTTTCATAAATATCGTTATCGAATTAAAATTTTACAGAGATCGGTAGTATTAATTTACAAATGATACTACTAGATTGTGTGAATATCGGTTCATATTTGACCATAGCTCCCATATCAGGACCATTTCCGAAAATTACATAAATACTAATAAATATCTTATAAAAGCTTCTATCTGGTTAAAATTTAAAATAAATATATCCCATATATACGAAAATCGATGTGTTGAATTTTATGAAGAGCTGCCGATAAGTGGTCATAGCTCCCATATAAGGACCACTTCCAAAATACATATTAACCTCTATAAATATTTTAAATATATGGATATCGAACTAAAATTGTATGCAGATCAATATATTGTGTCCAAAAATTATTCTACTGGGTTTTGTGAATATCGGTCCATATTTGACCATAGCGCCCATATTAGCTCCATTTCAGATAATCACAATAATACCCATAAAACTCTTGTAAATAATGTTATGGAGAAAAATATCAAGCAAAATAGGCCTCAAATACATAGAAATCACGTTAAAATATATAATTGTATCTTTCAAATAAGTCGCACATCTGAAAAATACATTAACGCATATATACACTCATATCGGTAAAAAATGTAACAGATATAAGTTTCAAGTAGATTTGGTGACTATGGGTTAATAACTATATGTAGAAGGCTCACATCCGGAAAAATCATTAGAACAGAACAAAAATATACTTTTGAAGTTTGACTAAATATATTTGTTTACATCTTATTCTTATTATAAAATTATAGACTATAATGGAAATGGTAGGTGTTTGTTCGTGGAAAGAAAATAAAACAAAGTGATGAATTGTATGTTTTAAATAAATTTATTTTATTTATATTACCTTGTGTAGAATAACGTTGTGTATGTCACACTTAAAGGGCAATCAACGATTAGATCTTAATTAAAAACTTAACATAAAAAGTGGCGAACAATGTTGCAAAAGGGTACCGTTAACGGTTTTACTCGTTAGAATCTATAGAAATATCCCCACCCAAGGGTGTAAAATAGGGAGTATATTAGATCCTAACAAGTAATAAGAATTCAAGAAAAATACACGTATAAAAAAATCTAAATTGAACATTGCCGGCCACCTTGCAACAACAAAGTATGTTGCAACAATTAGATTTAACTTAAAGGTAATACTAATAAAAGAAATTATAAATTAAATTAATATATATATATATATATGTTTTTATTTATTCATTTTTATTTTTATTATTTTTTCGAAATACAATTTGGTCATAGGACCAGACCAGACCAGCTGGTAAAAAAGTTCCCACAGAGCAAGATCTGTGGGATGTAGTTTTACGCAGACTACATACTGTACCCAAAATGGATATGGTTTTGATTAGACCATGAACTGGTCCCCTTAAACAGGAGATTGGCCAGTAATGACCCATCCAAAAATGGTATATTGTGCCATTGGAAGTCCCGGGTTCGAATATATCCTGCCTTTCATAACTTGAGGAGCTACTTCGGGGCCAATTACGAGGGCGAAATTTCCAGAAACGTTAAAATTAGGATCTGCTAATTGCAGACCTTCAAAATGTCCCTTTACCGCATCCGAAACCGATTCTATGGGCGTATTTATGCCGTTCATTTGTCTTACTTTTACGGTCAAATCAATTATTTGCGACGAATCGTGAATGGAACTTATCCGAATACGGCACATTTTGTCTTTGCCGACTGTAGAAACAGGCAGCTTTAGATTTGCAACTAAACTGGAGCAAATATAGCTCATGTTACAGCACAAATCTAAAGCCGCGCGTACAGGAATATTCCTGTTGGACAGAATCAAAATAACCTTTGCAGTGGGCGAAAAAGACACAATGTGACGTATTGACAGCGATGTAGAGGTAGTGCTAGGGGCGGAAGTAATACGGTTTTCGGTTCGCGTAACGTTTTTGTTGGCATTATTTGAGGCATGAAGCATCGAATGATGTTTGCCTTTGCACTTTTTGCATCGACCCGAGCTCTTGCAATCGCGAGAAATATGCTGTGCCGAAAGGCACCGTGAACAATAGTGGTGAAGAAGAACCATTCTTATTCTTTTCTCAAAGGTCATCTGTTTAAAAGCGCGACAGGATGACAATTGATGTTTACGATTACAAATTCTGCAATTCGCGATTACCCGCTGGATATCTTTAGTCGACGGATTCGAACCCGAGGCTTCAACGACACCTGACATTTCATCAGGATTTGACGGAGTTTGGGCTTCAGGAGCCACTACCACTGTAGAATCAGAGGTATTAGATATTATGGTATCTTCAGGAGCCGATCCCACAACAGGCGTTGAGGTACTTATATCCGTAGATATAGGTGCTACAGGAGCCGGTACCACAACGGAAGTTGGGGTCTCTTCCATATCGTCAGCAGTAGAGACGTCAGCCGTAGTTGTTGTTTTGGGCCCTCAGTAGTCACTAGGGCACTAAGCCCAGATTTAACGGCTGCATGATCTACCTCCATTGCTTCCTCATAATCCTCTAGCAAAGCGTCCTCAAAGAAATTATTTAAAGAGACCATGATACTAGGAAACAATGAAAGTTAGCAAAATTTGAAAATAAATGTTTAACTAGTCAGAACGACCAGTTTAGTGATTGGTCGCTTTACAACACCGTTTTCAGTACGTAAGTCCGCGACGCGTACGTGACTATCACTTCCCGGATAAGTTTTAACGACTCGACCTAATTTCCAGGAAGTCGGTGACAGTTGCTCGTTCCTAATGACTACTAAATCACCTATAGCGATGTCACGTTGTGGCCATTTCCATTTATATCTCTTATGTAAGTTCGCTAAATATTCCTCCTTCCATCGTCGACAGAAGTGATGTGTTAGTGCCTTGACTTTTCGATAACGATTTACCAAACTTAGAGGGGATTCGTAAATAGAAGGTTCTGGGGGAGCTAATATGGGCGAGCCAATCAAAAAATGGCCAGGAGTGAGAGCTACTGGCTCATTAGGATTGTCGCTCATGGGGCAAAGCGGCCTCGAATTAAGACAAGCTTCAATTCTCGCGAGGACCGTCGATAATTCCTCAAATGTGTATTTCACAGACTGGGCTTCTTTACGAAAATGAAGTCTAAAACTTCGAACTCCAGCTTCCCATAAGCCTCCCATATGAGGAGCACCGGCTGGAATAAATCGCCATGACAGTCCATTAATACCAAAAGTGGAACACATCCGAGCTCGACTTTCTAATAAAAATGTTTTAAAATCCCTTTCTAACTCACGAGAGGCTCCAACAAAGTTTGTACCGTTATCGGAAAACATGGTAGTTGGACAACCTCGTCTCGATATAAATCGATTAAAAGCGGATAAGAATTTATCCGTTGATAAATCGGAACATACTTCTAAGTGAATGGCCTTTGTTGAAAAACAAACGAAAATACAGACGTATGCCTTCATAATTTGACACGACCTACTATTCAAATTCCTCATATCAAAAGGCCCAGCGAAATCAACACCAGTTGTTGTAAAGGGACGATTTAAATTAGTCCTTTCAGGCGGTAAGGCAGCCATTATCTGCGTACATGCGCGCTTACGGTCAATTATACAGCGCTTGCAACGATTTATAATCGTTCGAACCAATGTTTTGATTCTAGGGATCCAGTATTCAATCCTTAAGATTCGTAGCATTAATTGATTTCCACCGTGGATAGAAATCAAATGGACAAATTTAGTTAAAAGTAGAGTGAAGCGACAGGTATATGGTAATAAAATAGGATGCCGTTCGGTATAAACCAATGATGGAGATTTAGCCAATCGACCGTTGAGTCTCATGATACCCTCATTATCAAGAAATGGGTTCAGGGTAAGAAGAGAACTTTTTGAAGAAAGTGGCCTTCTTTCTAAAAGGCATTTGTATTCCTCTGCGAAATTGACCTTCTGGGCAACAATGGCCAAACGTAATTTCACTTGTCTCATCTCCATCTGCGAAATATTAGTAGAATCATACGAGTTGCGATTCCTATACGCCGAATGGGTATTATGAAAAAATCTGAATACATAGGCTATTACCCTAATCGCTCGATCGAATGATGAAAACCTCTCCAAAACATCCTCAAAATTTATAAAAAACGAAGCATGCGACTTTACTGGCCGAGCTTCAAGGTCAGTATCTGGCAGGGAACGACTTTCCATATTCCAAACGGATTTACACTCACGAAGTCAATGCGGTCCATGCCACCAAATAGTGCTATGATTCAAAACAGATGGCGAAACACCACGACTTCCTAAATCAGCAGGATTGTCCTCAGATTTCACGTGATGCCAATTATGTCTGCCAACAATTTCCTGGATTCTGCAAACTCTATTTGCAACAAATGTAGCCCATGAACTTGGATCCTTTCTTAACCAAGAAAGGACGATTGTAGAATCTGTCCAACAATATATTTGTTGCAGTGGAATATCAATTTCTCTCAAAACCGACTCTAGAAGATCAGCAGCCAAAACTGCACCACAAAGTTCAAGACGCGGTAAAGTAACCGATTTTATCGGAGCCACTTTTGTCTTACAAGTAAGCAAATTGGTAAAAATTTCGCCCTTTGGGGTCTCAACCCGAACATATATCACCCCCGCATATGCCTTTTCCGAGGCATCAGAAAAAACGTGAAGCTCCACTGAAGCGTCAGGTTCATAATGAACCCATCTAGGGATTTGTATATTATTCACTTCATGGTATCAAGCAACAAATTTCTCCCATTCAGCTTCCGTTGAACTTTTAAGGCAATCATCCCAATCCACCTGATCTTGCCAAACTTTCTGCATGATCATCTTTGCAACAACTATAACAGGACCTAACCAACCAACAGGATCAAATAACTTAGCTATTATGGACAGAACTTCCCTTTTCGTGTAGTTTGATCGCTTAGCAATAGGATCCACATTAAAATAAAAAGCATCGTAATGAGCATTCCACTGAAGACCGAGGGTCTTTGAGCTACTTGCCTCCACGAAACTTAAAAGTTTAGCATCAACCAAATGTTCAGAAGGAAATCCGGCCAAAATGGCCTTATCATTTGATGTCCATTTTCGAAGGTCAAACCCAGCGGATGACAATGCCGCTATAAGTTGATCACGAGCGATCAAAGCGGTTTCAACATCATGATTTCCAGTTAAAACGTCGTCAACGTACATATATTTACGAATAATTTGTGATGCAAGAGGGTATTTACTTTCAGAATCATCGGCCAATTGTAACAACGTACGTATGGCAAAATAAGGTGCACAATTGACGCCAAAGGTCACAGTTTGTAACTCATACTCCGTTATTTCTTCCGAAGGAAAATCGCGAAACAAAATACGCTGAAATGGAGTATGAGCCTCAGCAAGCCTTATCTGTCTATACATTTGCGTAATATCGCAGTTAAAAACAAATCTAAAAAATCGCCAACGTAAAATCAAAAGAACCAGATCTGTTTGTAATGTGGGTCCCACAAAAAGACAATCATTTAGACTATTCCCATTAGAAGTCTTGTTAGATGCATTGAAAACTACGCGTAATTTTGTAGTTTTCCTATCCAACTTTATCACTGGATGATGAGGTAGATAACAGGAGGAAGTTGAAGACGAATCTTCACTTATCTTCCTCATATGACCCAAAACTAAATATTCTCTAACTACTTCATCATACATCCTTTATCTGCGGTTTCCTCAAGAGTGAAGCTTCATTCCTTAAAAACTGCGCCCTAACATTATGTTTAGAAGTACCTAGTGAAAGTTTCTCAGGAAATTCAGAGTCACGACGAGTGGTTCGCTTATAATTGTCCTCACACATTCAATCATAAGAGGACATAATCTTCCTCTTAGGGGGTTCCTCCAATTCCCAAAATCTTAGTAAGTTTCGATTCAAATTATCTTCTTCAGAAAACTCAACACGAGTGGTATATACTTGAACTGATGATTGAAGTACAGGGCCCGTGATGATCCAGCCAAAGATCGTTTTCTGAGCTAACAAACTTCCTAAAACGTTCCTATGAATCTCACTTAAAATCACCTGTGGATACAAATCTGCACCTAGTAGTAGATCAACGGGTCTGCAGTCGAAAAACTGTGAATCCGCTAATTGCAAATTTGGTACTTCCCTACGAAATTCATCCGATACAACAAATGATGGTAAATTACCCGAAATATTCGGTAAAACAAGTGCCGTAGTCCTTAAAATAATTGAAGTGTCCAAAGGAGAGCCTATTTCAATCGAACAAAGTTTTCTAGAAGTTGCTGAAATCGTTTGGTTTACACCCGAAATTTTGGCATTCGTCAAATGCGCAGAAATTTTCAAACGATTCTGCACCCGTTCAGAAATAAACGAATTTTCCGAAGCAGGGTCAATGAGGGCTCGAGCTGGGTATGTCATACCTTGGTGACGTATATTCACCATTGCAGTCCCTAAAAGAACAGTCCGATTTTGTGACACGTGGAACACTTGTCGATTAGAAGGAGCTGAGGAGTTGATGCCGCTAGAAGTAGATGGTTGTGAGAGTTCAGTTGGTCTAGAGTTGGTTTGTTGAGAAGTCCCAACAGTACCCGCACTCTTATTAGAAGTGGAAGCACTTCCTGTTGAAATATCCGAAGAGGGCATATCTCTATGCAGCATAGTATGATGCCTCTTATCACAAGCGGAACAACTATGAACACTCTTACAATTCTTTACTTCATGTGTCCTTGATAAACAATTGACACAACAATGAAATTTCTTTACTGTTGAAAACCTTTCCGATATTGAAAGATTTTTGAATCGCTTACAGTCTGCAAAAAATGGCCTTGGTTCTTACAAAGAACACAATTAGTGGATGTCGAAGTAGTATAATGCGTCTTTACCTTTTGTATCGAGGTCTTTGTTGTCTGTGGTGTCTCCCTAATATCCCGTAGGCACTCTAATGTTTGAATCCTCTCCGTTAGAAAGGCATCCAAATCTTTCCAAGCAGATAATGCGAATTTATCCCTTATACTTTGTTCCCATAAGGCAATGGTACAATCGGGAAGTCTTTGAACACAAATGAATACAATCATTGGGTCCCAATTATCTGTAGGTACTTTGTAAATCGACAACGATGAAAGACAACTATTTATACCTCTTTGTAAAGTTTTCAGACCCGTTTAAGTCTCCTTATCCAAAGTAGGAAGAGCAAAAAGTGTCTTAAGTTGGTTATTAACCAACATACGCGGATTCTCATACGCGGCCCTAAGACTACTCCATGCCATTTCAAAACCTAAATTCGATAGTGGATATTTAGAAACTATTTCTTTCGCATAGCCACTAGTTTTCCGTAAAAGATGACACAATCTTTCAATATTGCTAAGACGAGAGCTATTAATATATAACGCAGTAAATAAATCTCTAAAAGTGGGCCAAGACAAATAGTCACCTTTAAAGGTATCTACGTCACATGGCGGTAGTACCAAATTGTGATGAGATTCATCAGAAGTATTTTGATTAACTACCGGTGAGTCACTTGACTTTTGAGTGGATTTGATGTTGTGTAGCCGTTCATTGATTTTCGACAAACATCCAATGAATGCATCATAAGAGGCGTGATATTTTGCCGTAGTTACATCAACATCATCAGGACTAACACTGTCCGAAGTATTCAAATAGTCCAGACAATTCTCATAAGTCATTTTAAGTTTGTCCCATAAAATTTTTAATTCACCGCCATGAAGCTCTAAAGTAAATAATGTGTGAATATCATCCCTCATGTCATTAAAATTAGCAACAAATCCGATAAGAGCATCAGAAGCTCGAATGAACCTATCAAGTGCTGAAACAGACATGTTTGTTCTTCTTCAATTACTCACCAAAAAAAAATATAAACGTAATTATATTGCGTATAATAAAAATTCAAAAAAAACTTCAATTATTAGAATAATAATTTTATTCTATAACACAAATTTTAATTATTCCCGCAAAATTTAATAAAAATTAAATTAAAATCACTTTATTAATTTGAATCAACCGAATTAGTCAAATCGACCGACCGTAGAGTGCAAGTTTGCAATGAAGAAGAAGACAACAAGCAAACAAACAACTTCAATGTGTAAGAATATATTTGTATAAATACACAAAAAAAACACAAGAATGTTTTCAACACTTGATTGTATCAATAAATTTACACGAAAAATAATATTAATAAAAATAATAGCTTAGTATACACGACGCGATCGAGTTATTAGTTTAGAAATAAAATTAAAAAAAAATAATTTTATTATTACAAATTCTGTCCGTCCACGTAAACAAACGCACAGTCGATATTTTTGCACTAAAGAAAAAGGGCACAAAGCAAGTGTCAAAATTGTACTGTATAATAAAACTGATGTAAGTAATGCGATCAATCACAGTAACACAAAGTAATATCAATACACACAAATGTGTGTATATTTTAAACACAATTGATACAAATATAAAATTCACTTTAATTTTCTTCCACACTTTTAGCACTTTTAAAAAATGTATTTATTTACGCACCTTTTTTTAAAATAAAATTTCCCAAAATTTAAAATTGATGAAAAGATTGTTGGTGGTGTCCAAAAAAATGGCGATCCTTGTGAAAAAGATATAAATACAATTATTCGAAGTGCTCACAATGTTTTGCCAAAAAATCCGGTTCGAAGGACCAAATGTTTGTTCGTGGAAAGAAAATAAAACAAAGTGATGAATTGTATGTTTTAAATAAATTTATTTTATTTATATTACCTTGTGTAGAATAACGTTGTGTATGTCACACTTAAAGGGCAATCAACGATTAGATCTTAATTAAAAACTTAACATAAAAAGTGGCGAACAATGTTGCAAAAGGGTACCGTTAACGGTTTTACTCGTTAGAATCTATAGAAATATCCCCACCCAAGGGTGTAAAATAGGGAGTATATTAGATCCTAACAAGTAATAAGAATTCAAGAAAAATACACGTATAAAAAATCTAAATTGAACAGTAGGAATATGTAGTCGTAACAGTGAATTACTAAAAATTAATCGATTTGGTAGCACCAAAATATTGTTAAAAACACTCATTACTGATCTGGCAGCACATGTATAAATTCTGCACAAAAAAGAGAAAACACTCAATTGTCTGCACCAAGGCGAATCTAATAAGGTGACGTCGAAAAGCCAGCTGACTATTTTTTGCTCGATATGTTTTTTCACTGCTATCTATCAAAGTTTGTTTACATTTTTTTGTTAATTTAAATATAACGTTTTTGTCTCTTTTAAGAAAAAATATAAAACAGTAGAAAAGTGAATAAGTGATCGTTTTAAACAATCAACATATAAATAAAAAGCGTTGCTGTACTTCGTGAAAGTAAATTTCACGTACAGTGGCACAGATAAAAGTACGTACTCCCTCTAAAATTTCGGTTTAAGAATAACCCTGGATTTCTGATCGATATTTTTGCTTGCTTTTGAAAGGCATCGAAACACTGTCAAAAACTAACTACAAAAAGTCCGGTTAACTTTCCGCTTATTGTACTTTTACACATAAAACTTAATATGGCAGCACAGATAATTATACGTACGATGCCAAATAGAAACGGTACTTTTTAAAAATAAGTAGATTTAATAAAAAAAAAATATTATACGGAAAGTGTTAAAAGCTTAGTTTGTAAGCAATTCTTAAAGACTGCAGTAATTTTAGAAAAAAATTTACTTTTTTGTTAAAATGGGTAAGAAAACAAAGGACATTTGTATCGAAATGCGTGAACATATTTTAAAATTGAGGAAAGATGGGAATTCCTTAAGTTCAATTGCTCAAATTGTTGGACGTGCCAAGTCTACGGTGCAGACCGTAATAAAAAACTTTTCTGAATCTCAATCCCTAGCAAGCAAGCCAAAAACTGGACGTCCACCCAAAATTACCCCACGAGTTGAGCGATTTATAAAAAGAGCTGTTAGTAAAAATCCTAAAACAACAGCCGTGGAAATTCGAAATACTTTGGAAAATGACCACAATATTAATGTTCATTCAGAAACAGTGCGAAGTGTTTTGCGAAAAAACGGATTCCATAGCCGCGTACCAAGAAAAAAACCATTAATAAGCGAAATAAACAGAAAAAAGCGGCTCGACTTCGCACTTAAGTATGTGTACAAAACAACAGATTTCTGGGCGAATGTGATTTTTAGTGATGAAAGCAAGTACAATTTATTCGGTTGTGATGGCAAACAAAAAATTTGGCGCAAACCTAATGAAGAGCTGCAACCGAAGAACCTCATTCCAACAGTTAAGCACGGTGGTGGTTCGGTCATGGTTTGGGGCTGCATGTCGGCGAATGGAGTTGGAAAACTGCGATTTGTGGAAACAAATATGGACCGATTTCTTTATTTAGATATTTTGAAAAGCAGTTTGAAAGATTCCGCAAGTGTTTTGGGTCTTAGTGGCACCTGGTATTTCCAGCAGGACAACGACCCAAAGCACACTTCGCATATTGTCAAAGAATGGCTTCTCTATAATGTCCCGAAACAACTCCATTCGCCTCCCCAACCACCAGACCTGAATCCCATAGAGCATTTATGGGATGAATTGGAACGGCGCATTCGAAAAAAAACTTACAGAAACAAACAACAACTTAAAGATGGCTTGGAATATGAGTGGAATAAAATAACGTCTGAGACAACAAAAAAACTGGTATTTTCAATGAGTAATCGATTGAAAGCAGTAATTGAGGCAAAAGGAGGTCCAACAAAATACTAATGAAATAATATATACCTGAAATTCTTTTTGTACATTAATCTTTTTTAGAGTACGTATAATTATTTGTGATATTAAATAGGCTTTTGTGTTTTTTTTATTAAATTGAAGTTTTTAATTTTAAATTTAAATAATGAAATAAATATTTGTGTTCATTTAAAAATTATTGATTCATTTACTTTTTTTAAATATCACCAATTTTTGGAAAATTAAAGAATTTTTAAGGGGTACGTACTATTATCTGTGTGACTGTATTTATTTATTTTCACCCCTGTTTTTGATTTTTTCAGTCTACCGTTGTTTTGCTGTTTGACAGCTAGGAAATATTTTTACAAAAACAAAATATATGTTGTTTTTTGTAAAATTGTATTTGTTGTAGAATTGGGTATACCTGTAAATAAATTTGCCTTGGTCTGCACAATTCGCGTAATATTCTCTCAAAGGCGAATTCATACAAGGTGGTGGCAGTTCTACAAAAACAACAATTGGTCTTAACAAATGTCAAAAAACAAAAATAAAAAATTAAACAAATATGTATTATAACTTAATATAGTGTAGATAATTGAATAGTGAGGGCTTCACTTATTTATGTAAAAAATAAATATTTTGTTAATAGATAGATATTGAAATATAGATAGATAGATAGATAGATATTGAAATATAAAAACAAGCCTTGACAACTGTTAGAACCAAAAAGCGAAAAAAAAGTTATCAGCTGATTGACTGACTCCACCTTGTATAAATTCGCCTTGATTCTCTCTCTTCATAATGAGTGGAAAAATTAGTTTGATAAACTACTTTGTTATTTTCTCGTCCGCAAAAAAGTTTGCTAAAAAGTTTGTTTTCTTCAGCTCGGTTAGCTTTATTACTTATTAAATATATATTGAAATGTAGTTAGGGTTCTATAGTTGAAACAAAAAGTCGACTTTTCGAACTATCGACTTTTTTAAATTTTTAAAAGGTCGACTTTTTGAACTTTCGACTTTTGGTAATTTATGAAAAGTCGACTTTACGAACTCTCTACTTTTGGTAATTTATGAAAAGTCGACTTTTGTTAATATGCTTAGAATATGTAGATATTTAAAAATAAAACAAGCTTTGACATCTGTTAGAACCAAAAAGCGAAAAAAATTTTTAATTAGGCTTAAGTTCATTTATTATAATTAATCTGTAATAATTAAAAATTTACTTTCAAATTATATAAAATAAAAAGTTCAAATAATTACCAAAAAATCTAAAAATAATAATTGTAATTGTAAAAAATACTATTTTCAAAATACATATCGCTTATTTGCTGCATGAACGTCATAATTCAAAAACAATCGTTTCGAGAAAAACGGCTTTGAATGTTTTATGACATTTTACTATTTCTTAAATAAATTTTCAACAAATCATAAGATTTCAGATATAAAAGCTGATTTAGATAGTATATGTTAATATCCTTCTAATCTCTATTTAACCCACATTTTTTCTTGTCAAATATACGAGAAAACATGAATTTTAATTTTGATGTTTACAAAAAAAAAAAACACTCTCACTCTCAAAAACATGGATTTTGAGTTATGACGTTGTTTCATCAAATGAGCGATATGAGCGAGATTTTTTATCCGAAAATTACCAAAATTTTCCACTGTGCAATAAATTTTGGTCATTTTCGGATAAAAAATCTATAACTTTTGAATGGATGAGGATTTTTGTAAGGTTTTAGTTTAAGCTTTAATTTGTTTTTTTAATTATAAAAGTCGAATCATAATAAAAAAGTTAAAAATACATGTTTGATTTTTTTTCAATTTTTGTATAAAAGTGATATGTAAAGACAAGTAAAAGTTTTGATTTTTGTACTTTTTCATTAGTTTTAATACAACTGACATTTTTTTTAAGACTTTTAAGCCCCAATATTTACAAGTTTTTTTTTAAACTTTCTTAGGGTAGGCCGTAGTACTTTAGTACCTCTAAGAGCTAGTTTCTAACTTGTCAGTTAAACGTAGCTTAACACGTTGTTATGTTAAACCTGAAACATATTTAGCCGGGATTTAACCAATGATTGTGTTTCTCACTAATGGATTAATTAGTCAAATCACATGTGCATTCCTCTAAATGTTTCATATAAATATGGCAATACTTTATAATTTTATAAGAAAAAACAACCTCGTACATAACTTTTGTTTGGTAAATTTTAACTTTGTAAAAGAAAAATTGACATTAAAGTATGTAAAATGTATAATAGAAATTATATTGATGTTTGTGATGATGTTGATGTGCTAAATTATTTATTTTATTTTTCATCTGTTTGTGCTTTGGCATTTTATACTTAAGTTTAACTCACCAATGATGCTCAGTTAAACCTAGATTATATATTATATACAATAAGTGAGAAACACAATTTTTAGTTTAATCTAGGTTAAATCGAATAATGTAGATTATCTTTATCCAAGAAACTAGCTCTAATTCACACATTTTTATACCGATTTAAAAATTTTAAACAATTGTGGAGAGGCAAGGAATTAATTTTTCATAAAATGTATATTTCAAAAAATTATTTAAGTTTTTATAAAAAGTGTACAAATTGGGAATTTGTTATTAAAATATTTATTTAATAATAAATAAATATTTTTGCAACTTATAATTTCTCAACAATGAGAAATTATAAGTTGATACGGATTTGGTGCTTGAGAAAAGAAAAAGGAGAAATAAAAACCAATGGAATTAGTTTTTTTAAATAAAAGAGATTTTATTTTTAGCAAGAGATGCTTACCCTTTGGATGATATGTTGAAACTTACAGCCTGGCCCACGATGTCGAAAGAAAACTTAAGCGAAAGAAAGTCAGTCACTCACTTTCATTCGAAACAGTGGCCCACTATCTTACGACTTATCGTTCGCTTTGCTTTACGTTTCAAACGTAATCCAAATATAATTGAGAAACAATCGACAATATATTTAAAACCATTATTTGACAAAAAATAAAATAATTAAGCAGTGGTGTAGTGGGTACAGCACTTGACTAGCAGCCGGAAGGTTGTGGGATCAACTCGTGGCTGCGACTTATTTTTTTCTTTATTTTTTTTTTATTTTTTATTATTGTAAATACATAATTCTATAAATAACTCTACTAAAGAATATAAAGGAGTACTTTCGGGACATCTCGAACAAAAATAAATAGACTTTTTGTCAAATTGTACATATTTTTCTACAACAAACCAGTAAGTATGAGTGAAAATATATGTAATTATGTTATATTATGCACAAATGTACAATAATAAATAAGTACGCATCCGTTTTGTACTAGATTCTTGCATAGACGACAATAAATAAAAAGTGAATGAATTTGACATTTCAGTTCGAACAAATATCAGAAAATGTAAATAGTGAGCCTCAAATTTTGTATTGAGTTGCTTACGTTATCGTTCGTATTTGTTTTCTTTCGACTAGGAATATTAGTGAGCCGCAAAACAGCTGTTTGTCGTTTGAAACGACAACGTTCGACATTGTGGGCCAGGCTGTTAATTTTATTATTTTATGTTTTATGCCTTGAAGGCTTTTTTTCACAACGTTATAACGGTTTTAGTAATTTTCGTTAAGTTTAACATAGATTTTTTATACATGTTAATTCTGTGTTGACAATTCATAAAATATATCGCGATTTTCATTAAAATAGAAGAAACAGAATTTAAACTTATAACTAATTAGAATATTTAGACAGAAATGTGTCTAAGATTATCATGGGTACCTGCCGCGTAGGCTTAGACCTCATGGTGCTCTTAACACCGGATAGAAACAATGCGTCTATCAGCGCCATTGAATGACTTGCAAGGTACACTCAATTGGCAACTTCTTGTACAAAGATTGCACAGATCAATGTACAATCCCCTTGCTCGAGAGCACGGGCTATCTAATCCCTGCCATCCATAGCTAGCTAGCCAACTGACCAGCCCAGGACAATTATCAAAGCTGCAACATCCGTCCTGGTAATCCAGTCCAATGTATGGTCTCTGACTTCAAAAGCTCCCTGCCGATAAAAGTCAAAGTGAGTGTACTATTATCACACACTTTTGACCTCGACAGAGAGCCAAGTCCAACGACCAGTTATTTTCTCGTCCGCAAAAAAGTTTGCTAAAAAGTTTGTTTTCTTCAGCTCGGTTAGCTTTATTACTTATTAAATATATATTGAAATGTAGTTAGGGTTCTATAGTTGAAACAAAAAGTCGACTTTTCGAACTATCGACTTTTTTAAATTTTTAAAAGGTCGACTTTTTGAACTTTCGACTTTTGGTAATTTATGAAAAGTCGACTTTACGAACTCTCTACTTTTGGTAATTTATGAAAAGTCGACTTTTGTTAATATGCTTAGAATATGTAGATATTTAAAAATAAAACAAGCTTTGACATCTGTTAGAACCAAAAAGCGAAAAAAATTTTTAATTAGGCTTAAGTTCATTTATTATAATTAATCTGTAATAATTAAAAATTTACTTTCAAATTATATAAAATAAAAAGTTCAAATAATTACCAAAAAATCTAAAAATAATAATTGTAATTGTAAAAAATACTATTTTCAAAATACATATCGCTTATTTGCTGCATGAACGTCATAATTCAAAAACAATCGTTTCGAGAAAAACGGCTTTGAATGTTTTATGACATTTTACTATTTCTTAAATAAATTTTCAACAAATCATAAGATTTCAGATATAAAAGCTGATTTAGATAGTATATGTTAATATCCTTCTAATCTCTATTTAACCCACATTTTTTCTTGTCAAATATACGAGAAAACATGAATTTTAATTTTGATGTTTACAAAAAAAAAAACACTCTCACTCTCAAAAACATGGATTTTGAGTTATGACGTTGTTTCATCAAATGAGCGATATGAGCGAGATTTTTTATCCGAAAATTACCAAAATTTTCCACTGTGCAATAAATTTTGGTCATTTTCGGATAAAAAATCTATAACTTTTGAATGGATGAGGATTTTTGTAAGGTTTTAGTTTAAGCTTTAATTTGTTTTTTTAATTATAAAAGTCGAATCATAATAAAAAAGTTAAAAATACATGTTTGATTTTTTTTCAATTTTTGTATAAAAGTGATATGTAAAGACAAGTAAAAGTTTTGATTTTTGTACTTTTTCATTAGTTTTAATACAACTGACATTTTTTTTAAGACTTTTAAGCCCCAATATTTACAAGTTTTTTTTTAAACTTTCTTAGGGTAGGCCGTAGTACTTTAGTACCTCTAAGAGCTAGTTTCTAACTTGTCAGTTAAACGTAGCTTAACACGTTGTTATGTTAAACCTGAAACATATTTAGCCGGGATTTAACCAATGATTGTGTTTCTCACTAATGGATTAATTAGTCAAATCACATGTGCATTCCTCTAAATGTTTCATATAAATATGGCAATACTTTATAATTTTATAAGAAAAAACAACCTCGTACATAACTTTTGTTTGGTAAATTTTAACTTTGTAAAAGAAAAATTGACATTAAAGTATGTAAAATGTATAATAGAAATTATATTGATGTTTGTGATGATGTTGATGTGCTAAATTATTTATTTTATTTTTCATCTGTTTGTGCTTTGGCATTTTATACTTAAGTTTAACTCACCAATGATGCTCAGTTAAACCTAGATTATATATTATATACAATAAGTGAGAAACACAATTTTTAGTTTAATCTAGGTTAAATCGAATAATGTAGATTATCTTTATCCAAGAAACTAGCTCTAATTCACACATTTTTATACCGATTTAAAAATTTTAAACAATTGTGGAGAGGCAAGGAATTAATTTTTCATAAAATGTATATTTCAAAAAATTATTTAAGTTTTTATAAAAAGTGTACAAATTGGGAATTTGTTATTAAAATATTTATTTAATAATAAATAAATATTTTTGCAACTTATAATTTCTCAACAATGAGAAATTATAAGTTGATACGGATTTGGTGCTTGAGAAAAGAAAAAGGAGAAATAAAAACCAATGGAATTAGTTTTTTTAAATAAAAGAGATTTTATTTTTAGCAAGAGATGCTTACCCTTTGGATGATATGTTGAAACTTAATTTTATTATTTTATGTTTTATGCCTTGAAGGCTTTTTTTCACAACGTTATAACGGTTTTAGTAATTTTCGTTAAGTTTAACATAGATTTTTTATACATGTTAATTCTGTGTTGACAATTCATAAAATATATCGCGATTTTCATTAAAATAGAAGAAACAGAATTTAAACTTATAACTAATTAGAATATTTAGACAGAAATGTGTCTAAGATTATCATGGGTACCTGCCGCGTAGGCTTAGACCTCATGGTGCTCTTAACACCGGATAGAAACAATGCGTCTATCAGCGCCATTGAATGACTTGCAAGGTACACTCAATTGGCAACTTCTTGTACAAAGATTGCACAGATCAATGTACAATCCCCTTGCTCGAGAGCACGGGCTATCTAATCCCTGCCATCCATAGCTAGCTAGCCAACTGACCAGCCCAGGACAATTATCAAAGCTGCAACATCCGTCCTGGTAATCCAGTCCAATGTATGGTCTCTGACTTCAAAAGCTCCCTGCCGATAAAAGTCAAAGTGAGTGTACTATTATCACACACTTTTGACCTCGACAGAGAGCCAAGTCCAACGACCAGTACATCACGAATGCTACTGCCTCAATACATTTCCTGAGCTCAAACGCCAGTTGGTTATCTGCTACTTTCAATGGCTCTGTTGAGTCAGCAACAGCACCTAGTAAGATACAATTGGTAGTACGAAATTTAGCACTAGCCCAAATATCAGTCGTTTAACCAACGATCTTCTTCCCGCTTTGGGTTTTAACCACAACCATAGCGTACTCACCGAAGTGACCTCACCAATGTTCCTACAGGACCATAGGTCCTGGGGCAAAGGACCCCCGTTATACTAGATAAGACTCTAGTCAGCTGCGAGTTAATAAATTAACTCTTACCAGGAATGAGGTCCGTGCACCTCGGAGCCCCGGTTTCGCTCCATATTTCCCCTTGAGGCATAACATTAAGGTGTGGAGCTCACCAAGATGCTTATCCATACCCCAAAGGGGGGGGGGAATATTTAGACAATGCAATATATATATAATTCAATTCATACAATTCATTTTATACTAAAACTAAATCCAAAATACTTTATGGTAATTTAGACATGGCGCCCCTCGTTGCACTTGTGCAAATTACATTTTTGAGGAGGACGCGCATAGGACAACGGCTAACGAACGGATCGCTTCTGAAAGTATACGTTGATTTGGGGCCGGTGGTTGGGTGTTGTTTCGGTTGTTGTTGCGAATGTTGTTGTTGTGGTTGATGTTGTTGCGAATGTTGTGATGGATGTTGCGACTGGTGTTGTGGTTGAGGTTGGGATTTCGGGGGCGGATGGTGTGGTGTCTGATGTTGGTAGTGTTGGTATAGCGGCGTCGGGTGCAGTTGTTGCCGTTTCTTGCGGTGTGGCCCGTAGTGTTGGAGCATATTCTGCGTATGTTTGTGGCATGCACTACGGACAACCTACCTCGGATGGGTGAGCCACTGTTGCTAGGCCGTTCTCCCAGACGTTCGTGCACTGTGCGACTGCGTCTATTGGGGTGAAGCAGTGTATGGTGTAGTTGCTTGCAGTACAAACAGGTGTCACTACTGTCACATTCAGCAACGACATGGGTCCGGGCCAAACAATTCACACAGTACCTAAGGCTGCGAGCCACTTGACTTCTCTGAGTTGGCCCCATCGCTAAGAAGCAGAATCGGAGGGAGTGGTAGCGGTAGCACAGTTGGCACTGATGAACGGCTGGGTTGCGTGGACGTTGATTTGGCATGCTGTAAGTAGAAATAAATATAAGTGATGTGGACTATACAAAGTTGGTGAAATGGATATATATCTGAAATATAGGGGAGAGATTTGGAAAATATTGTATGTAAAAGTAATTTTACATTTTAATTTTTACTTGCCGCCAACCAACTAATAATGAAAAGATATTATTGGTTTATGAATTATTATAGGGCAAGTAGCATAGTTTCGTTATGGGACGAGTTATAGTCCCGTTTTGTGTCCGAACGTCTACTACCCGTACGTGATGATCAGACCCACTATGAACCTTTCCGATTCGTCCTAGACGCCACTCGCAAGGAGGCAAAAGATCATCAATTACTACCACAAAGTCGCCTATTTTTAAATTGGGAGTGGAAAACTTCCACTTATATCTTTTATGCAATGATTTTAAATATTCTTCTTTCCATTGTAGGGAGAGTTTATGATGAATAGCTTTTAGCTTTTCCCATCGGTTAATTAGAGATAGATTATCATTTGTCTGTTCAGGGAAAGACATAATTGGACCACCTCGAAGATAATGTCCGGGGGTTAAGGCAGCTAGATCGCTGAGGTCTTCAGATAAAGAGGAAATCGGCCGAGAATTTAATACTCCTTCAATTCGTGCTAATAAAGTAGTGAACTCTTCAAAATTGAAACGATAGGCTCCTGCCACTCGTTTTAGGTGGAATTTAAAACTCTTAACTGCCGCTTCCCAGAGGCCTCCCATGTGAGGAGCTTGTGGGGGAATAAAAGACCATTCAAAACCATGGGAAATGTATTTCTGAGCTATATCTTGGGAAGTAGTGTTGATGAATGTGGTGAATTCTCGACGTAGAGCTCGGTTTGCACCAACGAAGTTTCGTCCGTTATCGGAAACTATTCGCTGTGGAAGACCACGTCGTCCTATAAAACGCGAAAACGTTGCTTGGAAAGCTGGAGTTGACAGGCTTGAGCAAGGTTCCAAATAGATCGCTTTTGTGGCGAAGCATACAAAAACGCAGACATATTCTTTTACGATAGCTGCTCTTCTGAGAGTGGAACTTTTTAGTTCAAAAGGCCCTGCGAAGTCGATGCCGGTAACATTGAAAGGGAGGAGGCAGCAATCAGGAGGAAGAGCTGCCATGATTTGTGAGCAAGCCTGCCTTTTATATATTAGGCATGTTTTACAGTATCTGATCACCTTTTTTACCCTAAGTTTTAGACGAGAGATGTAAAACTCCGTTTGTATCATACGACACATTAGACTGCATTCAGCATGAGCTAGAAATTCATGTAAATGTAATAGATACAATTCGCAAAGTTTGGAATCTCGTGGTAATATGATTGGGAATCGTTCCTTAAAGGGTAGTGAGGAGTTGGCTCTTAAAATACCTTCTTGGTCTAATAATGGGTTGAGGGTAAATAACGAAGAACTTTTTGGAATTGGCTCGGATTTTGAAAGAGCATCATATTCTACCTGATAGCACCTTTTTTGAGCAAGCATTATTAGTCTGGATTTGACTGATTTAATTTCTTCTTGGCCAAGTTCAGTATTATTATATTGTAAAGGAAAATTTGGATTTGCAAACGAACTTTTAAATCGTCTTATATATCGAAAAACGTAAGCTAAAACTCTTAAAGCTCGAGTATAAGATGAGAATCTTTTGAGTACATCTTCTGGGAGAATAGAAGTATGAAAACTACTGGTGGAAACCGGTAAGCTTATATTCTTCATAGCATTTTTGGGACTTTGTTCATAAGATTTAAAGGAATTTAATGGGTTATTCCGTGGCCATTCAGTTTTTGGATTTATTAACCAAGCAGGGCCATGCTACCAAAGAGTGTTACCGATGAGATCCTGCGGTCTACAACCTCTTGAGCCTAGGTCAGCTGGATTACAGTGTGTTGGTACATGACGCCATTTTGCATTTGGGAGTAGCTTGTGAATTTGTCCAATACGATTAGCCACATAAATTTCCTTCCAAGTAGATGGTGGTTTTGCTAGCCATCCTAATACAATTGATGAGTCACACCATAGAATTATTTCGGCATTAGGCAGGTTAAGTGAAGTGATTGTATGATGTACTAGTTTTGCGAGCATAACGCTGCCAGAAAGTTCCAGTCTAGGTAGAGTGATTGAGGCTAATGGCGCTACTTTAGTTTTGGCTACTAACAAATTCGAGAACACGACTGAGGAAGAGGTTTCTATTCGTATGTATATGGTAGCACAATAGGCTAATTTGGAGGCATCACAGAACCCATGAATTTGAATATTGTCCACGGGAGTGAACTGAATCCAACGAGGAATTTGGATTTCTTGAATTTTTGTAAATCAGTTATAATTTCATTCCAGATTCGGAGAGAATCTGGACTTACCAAATCATCCCAATCAATTTTTTCTAGCCAAAGTTGTTGAATTAGAATTTTTCCTTTGACAACTACTGGAGAGATCCAGCCAGCGGGGTCAAACAACTTGGCAACGGATGATACTATTTTTCTTTTGGTTATTTGTGATGCCTGAGGGATAGGCTCATAGTAATAACTGAAGGAATCAGTTAATGCGTTCCAACGAATGCCGAGAGGTTTCATTGTACTAGTGTCGTGGAATTTTAGAAAGTCTGAATCGTATAAGTCTTCTTTGGGAAAAGAAGTTAACAACTGGGAGTTGTTTGCAGTGATCTTTTTGAGTAAAAGACGAGCGGATTCTAGTGTTTTTATAAGTTAAGCTTGTGATTCTAATGCGCTTTCTATCGAATGACCTCCAGTAAGAATGTCATCGACATATGTTTCTTTTTGCAGTATTACTGCTGCTTTTGGGAACTGATTTTGATAATCTGAAGCCAATTGAAGTAAAGTTCTAAAGGTAAGGAAAGGTGCACAATTCACTCCAAATGTAACCGTTTTCATTTGGTAATCTTTGCAGCCTCCCGGATGGACTTTTGAAAAAGTATTCGCTGGAATGGTCTGTCTATTGGATCTATCAATATTTGACGATACATTTTTTGTATGTCACCGTTAAATACAAATTTATAAAACCGCCAAAATATTATTACTGTCATTAGATCTGCTTGTAATGTGGGACCTGTGTATAAAACATCGTTTAGTGAAAAACCAGATTTTGTTCTACGGGAAGCATTAAACACTACTCTAACTTTTGTTGTTTTACTTTCGGGACGAACTACTGCATGATGTGGGAGGTAAAAAGAGTCGCATTTTTCATTTGAGAAGAATTCCTTTGATGTTGTCTCTTCCATGTGATCTAAGGTAATATATTCTTTGAGAACTTCATTATATTGATTCTGTAGTAGAGGGTCTTTTGTTAAAGTTTGTTCTAGTCGAACGTATTGACTTAGAGCTACAAATCTTGATGGGCCAAGGAATCTTGTATTAGAAGCAAAAAAAAATTTTTAAAATGCCAAAAATGTTTCGAAAATTTTGTAAAATTTTTTCGTTCAGAAGCAAGCAATTTAATTCTAAATTTTGTAAATTGCCAAAATTTTTAGTAGATTTTTTCCGTCACTGTATTTAAAATTTGTAAATTGCCAAAATTTTTCATAATTTTTTTTACTCACTGTGTTTAGAAGCAAAATTTTTAAATTTTAATAAGTATTTTCACTCACTGTATTTAGAAGCAAGCAATTGCTTCATTTAAAAAAAATTTTGATAAATTTTTTCACTCACTGTGTTTATTTTCAAAATTTATTAATTTTCCAAAATTATTATAAAAATTTGTTTTGGTTTTTTAAGAATTTGCTTTAATTAAAAAATTTTTCTTTATTGCCAAAAAAATAACTTTTGTTGAATTTGATTCAATTTTGTATAAGCAAGGAATTGCTTATTGTGTGCAAATTTTAATTTGTTAATTTCTTTTCCCACTGTGCATTTAAATTTCCACTCTGTAAGAGATTCACTTTTATTTAAATTTAAATTTTTTTTTACCAAAGAGATTTGGGTGTTGAATTTTTTATTTATCAACTTAATATCAAAATAATTACACCTAATTTCTTTTATTTTCGTTTAGCTGGCATAAAAATGTAAAACACACCACCGAAGAGCTTAAACCAACTGTTTAGCTTTAACTAATTTATTAGTTTCTCTTAATTCCGACTCCCTTTAATTGCTCATATATTTTTCGCTGCTATGTATTTTTATTGAGTTGAAATTGCTGTATTTATTGAGAACAATTAATTCGTTTAATATTCTTTAATATAAGTAATCTTCATTTATCAGTAATTTATTGATAATTGTGTATTTTTAAATTTTCACAAAATTTTTTATTGGTATAACCCACTGTACTTGTTTTCGTTGTTTTCTTTTCTTCTTTCACAGTTATATTAGGAGCAAATTGAAGAGAGTATGAGTCTTGTTATTCAGCTGTTTATTTAAGATGTGTGTGCGTGTGTTTTTCTCTTTTGTTAATCTTAGCTTTTATCATATATATTTATATTGAAAAAGGTGGTGGTTTTTTGTACTTAATATGCACTCTTATAGCAAACTAAATTTTTATGCAATTTTAAATAAAAGAAATTATTCACTTTTTGGAAATGCTTTTGGATTTTTATTTTTTGACGGTATTTATGGGAAAAATTATATTTTTAATATTTTCGGCAATTTAAATACACTTTGGTTTTTTTTCTAGACAACTTTTATTTATTATTTTTTTGACTTTTTCTTTTAAGTTAAATTATTCTTTGACACAAAAGATTTTTCTTTTATTACTTCAAGTTATTTTTTGGCACTTTGAATTTTTTTTTTACAAATTTCCCGACACCTTTATTATTTTAATGGAAATTTGTGGCATTTATTTTGGAAAAATAAAAATTTCGGACATATTTAAAAAAAAAAATTTTTATTTTTTTTTTTGGAATTTTTCGGCACTTTTCCAGATTTTTTATAAAAATTTTTGGCTTTTCACTTTGACAATTTCACTCGGAACTTTTACAGACGTTTTCTACAAATTTTGGCTTTGTTAAATTCTTAATTTTATTTGGCAATTTCACTTTTATTAAATAACACTTATAAATTTCATGAATACTCACTTTGGCTCAGCTTTTTGTTTTACTTGCGTGTTTTCCGTCGGCAAAACGTTGTTGGGAACAACTTCAATATTTTTCCAAGGCAACTGGTTCAAAACCCTTGAAGGTGAGAAGGACCATGTACAAATTGGGAATTTGTTATTAAAATATTTATTTAATAATAAATAAATATTTTTGCAACTTATAATTTCTCAACAATGAGAAATTATAAGTTGATACGGATTTGGTGCTTGAGAAAAGAAAAAGGAGAAATAAAAACCAATGGAATTAGTTTTTTTTAAATAAAAGAGATTTTATTTTTAGCAAGAGATGCTTACACTTTGGATGATATGTTAAAACTTAATTTTATTATTTTATGTTTTATGCCTTGAAGGCTTTTTTTCACAACTTTATAACGGTTTTAGTAATTTTCGTTAAGTTTAACATAGATTTTTTATACATGTTATTTCTGTGTTGAGAATTCATAAAATATATCGCGATTTTCATTAAAATAGAAGAAACAGAATTTAAACTTATAACTAATTAGAATATTTAGACAATGCAATATATATATAATTCAATTCATACAATTCATTTTATACTAAAACTAAATCCAAAATACTTTATGGTAATTTATACAAAAAGTTTAGCTTTTTTACTTTTTTCGTAATTTTTAAAATTCAGCAATAGTTATTTTAATTTTTTTCTATAAAAACATATTTTTTTGCTCACTGTTTTAAAGACAATTTTATATAGAAACAAGTTAGAGTGCTGTATTCGGCTATGCCGAATCTTAAATACCCTCCACCTAAATTAGATGAAAATTATAGGAATTACATTGGTATAAACACTCTAATATCCATATTTAGTGTTTGTTATTGGGACTTAGCTCCGATTATGAAGATTGGTAGAATATTACTGTAATACAGTAGTTTTCGCTTATAGTCTACAAATAAAGTTGCAAATTTTTTGTGGACTATAAGCGTATTAGGACTATAACCGAATTTCTTTTTAAGCCACTTTATGGATTATAGATGAATCCTGATATAATACACATTTTGGACTATATAAAAGTTTATTTAAAGTATAGTAGTATTTTATATATTGTTAGAAAATCTAGTTTCAAATGTATAAAAATGTTATCTAATTCAGCAATTTATAATTGAAATAACTACATATTCCTACCATTTCCAACAGAGTCTATAATTTTATATTAGGAAAAAAATGTACTATATAACAATTTATATACTTAATAATTGGTTAACATTACCGATTGGCTCAACATTTTCCTTATTCACCACAAGTGAAGTAAAAGAGTATAAAAAAGGGTAAACAAATAAATTTAGTCAAACTTCAAAAGTATATTTTTGTTCTGTTCTAATGAATTTTCCGGATGTGAGCCTTATATAATAATTATTGAAGGTTGTCTTACATTTTGATCCATAGCCCTGGTGCTACTAATTCGAATTTGCTGATTTTCAATACCAAACTGCTTAGAAAAAATAAACATTTTGGTATACATTTCATTAATTTTGCTTATGTATTTTGGACGTGAGAGTGTTTTACACAGACAGACAGACGGACATTGCTCAATCGACTTAGAATTTCATAAGGATTAATAATATATATACTTTGTTGGGTCTCAGATGAATATTTCTCAATGTTACACACGGAATGACAAACTTATATATACCCTCTTTCACCACTGTGGTGGTGGAGGGTATAAAAACGAGACATAGCTATTTAAAATCGGTTTATATTTGCAAATGTTATTAAACTTTTTCGAATAAATTTATCGTAAATTAATAACAGTCTAATTTTTTTTATAGTTTTTTTTTATATATGCGCTGAGGGAGAAAATACTATAAAAGTTGTTAATGAAAAGTTGAATTCATCCGCTTAAAAAAAATCAAAACATTATTTCGTGAAGAACTAAATTTTCTTCATATATTGTTACAAATTTCTATAAGCTTTCATATCAAAATAAGCAATGAAAAATTGATAATTTTTTTTTTTAATTTCTGAATTGGTCAATATTTTTGCATGCCATTTATTTATAGGCACGAAAAGACATCTAGTTTTGATATATCTTTTAGATAATAAGGTAAACTTTATGTTAAAACTAGATCGGCGGCAAACGGCGACAACAGTTAAAATCCTAGTGAAAGTTGCGTAGGTAAGCCAAAAAACATTATATATTTTAAATTAATAAATTTCAAGTCTGCTAATAATATATTCAAAACTCATAACGATATAGAAAACAAGGTAAAACAATCCTAAAACTAATAATTATAAATATTAAAAACACGCCCTTGAATATGGTATAATTTTAACTCCCCAAATCTTTAAAGTAGAAAGTAGTGTGTTCTGTCGCCATTTTCGAATACTTCTGTTGACATAATAATTACAATTTCTGCAAATAATTATTGCCTGACATCTTAGCTTTACGATAGATCTTGTTTTATGGTTAATTTCAAACATTTGCAAAAATCAATTATGAGATGCATACACCTTATATTATCTACTGTGCATTGGTGGGATTATATCTATCAAAAAGAAAATAATTAAAAAAACTACAAATTACTGATATTGTTAATTAAATTTTTTTTTTTTTATTAATTTATTGAATCTGCCTTTTATAAGCCTAACCAAAGAATAATATCAAGAAGTGAAACGCTGTCAAAAAAAACCTAAGTCGGTTGTCAAAAAAAAAAACTTAACTCTAATGCATTAAACACATTCACGACAGCAGGCTGCCGACCACAACCTGTCAAAAATAGAATACATGTGTGTATATGACAATAATTATTTTCACGACAACACGACTACATGACTATACAACCACAGCTGTAGTTGTGCCCAATTTAAACTAATTTCTATTTTTTAGGCGGCAATCAAGGTATATTAATTTATAAGGTAGTGTCATCGGCGAATTCAGAATACCGAGCGAATTGGTTATATTTTTTTTATATGTAGTTTGACATTGTGCCTGCACTTGAAGGCGAATTGGCTGTCAGGGAAAAATATCAAAAACAGCTGAGAAATAAATCAAAGCGAATTTTTGTTAAACAAAAAATGTTTATAAATTTGAATCTGTTTGTAATTTAATTTATGTTTTTTAAAAATAAAACTAATTTCGTGTAGTATTATTATTGGTTTTAAAACATAAACGAATTTAACAGCAAAACAAAGTTTGACATTTACAAAATGTAAACAAAGTTTGACATTTATACTGCACCACGGCGAAAAATGAACATAGTAGCAAAAAACGATCAGCTGGTCTGATAACACTACCTTATAATTAATATACCTTGGCGGCAATGAACAGAAATAATGCTGTCAATACAATAATTTACATGATATACAACTTTTAAAATCGCCAAAAAAAAAATTAAAGTGGCACCATTGAAAGACCAGGTGTTCATTTATTTAAATACTTCATTTAAACAGTTTTAGGTTTTTATTTATTTTAATTTGTGTTTTTTATTGATTGGTAAGTATTTTATTGTTACTTTTATTGTTACTATTTATTTATTGTATTGTTTAAAAACTACAGGGCAAAATATAATATGGACGTCGACGAACAGCACATCGAGGAAGTGCGCCACCGTATAATATTATACGATCTTGGCCAACCGGACTACAAAAACTTGAAAAACGAGTTAGCCTGGAGAGAAGTAGCTGCTGCTATGAAAATAAATGGTAAGACAATAATATAATTCTTTTCTTAATTTTAATTGCAAGTTCTTTTACAGAAATAGAATGCAAGAAGTGGTGGAAGGGGCTTCGAGACTCTTACAAGCGGTGTAAGAGGATGGAACAGGTTGCTTCTGGCAGTGCCGCTGAAGCCACAAGAAAGAGGTGGAGATATTTTGAAGCCATGACATTTTTGGACAATGTCACAAGTTCCAGACAGTAAGTAATGTATTTTCAGTGCTATAGAAGTGTAATCAATTTTGTGTTGTACTTTTCTGAACTATTGGAAATCTCAGCTATGCCCTGTCTGAGGAAGACATTATCGAGTTGGTTGATGATTCCAGTGACGGCTTTGCATCTCCGGCTTCACAATGCTCAACAAGCTTACGCGAAAAAAGGTATGTAGTATATATAAATTTTGTTTTCCGAAAATGTTTGTAATTGGTTCTGAAATTATTTATTTTTTCAGAAAAGTGATAGTGAAAAGTTTCAAAAATTTCTCGATTTTGCAGCGTCGAGCATTTCGCAAACTTGTGGGGCAGTTGCAAAACCAAATAATGAAGACTCCACCGCTGTTTATTTGCTGGCTTGGCAGCCAAAATTAAAGCAGCCAACATGCCACCAAGTGTGGTAAACAAAATAGAAGGAAAGCTGTCTGCTTTAGTTTTTGCTGAAATTGAAGCATTTTTTTCCCAGCAGCAGTATTTTTTTTTTTATAGATTTAAGTATATTCCTGTTGTGATAAACACCTCTATTGCGTAAGTCGTTGTCGACACAAAGTCACGTCGACAGATAAAAATTGTATAAGTTTCGTCGATATTGAAAGAATTGGTAACTATTGACACCATTTCAATCTATAAAATTACAAAATTCTGTCAATTTTGAGCTGTCGACGTGACTGTGTCGACAACGACTTATACAATGTGTATTAATAAGGTGAAGTTACGAACACAGCTGATTATTTTTTGTTTGTTTATGTTGAGTTTGAGTTTGTCAAATTTTCTTTATATTTTTTGTTGTTATTGAAAAAAAAAATATTGTAAATAGAAAATTATAATTTTGTAGAAAATATGAAAAAAAATTAAATCTTTTGAAATTGTGTTTTAAACGAAAAAGTGTGTACAAAAATTGCAAGAAAATACATAAAACATTAACATCGGGTAAGTTGCAGTGATATTGAATCCTCAAAAGTCCAATGGATGACCAAAATAACATAATTTTTTTGTTTGATTGTTTTTTATGTGCCACAACATATTTTGACATTCTCAATCATTTGACAAATAACAAATATTGTCTTTGTTGTATTTGTTGCCGAGACGCTCTCACCTGATTAATACGCCTTGGACTTATATAATAGGGGTAATAATATGTTCTCATACATATTTAATTATATTGTGATTTTTATTTAGTTTTAAATTATTGTAGGACAATATTTTTGATTTTGTTTTTATTCTTTTATTTTATGTTTTTTAGTTTAAATTATTGTAGGACAATATTTTTTATTTTTTTTTTTATTCTTTTATTTTATGTTTTTTGTTTTAAATTATTGTAGGACAATATTTTTGATTTTGTTTTTATTCTTTTATTTATGTTTTTTGTTTTAAATTATTGTAGAACAATAATTTCAATTATGTTTACTTTTTATTTAATATTATATGTAATAAAACTGTATAGAATTGAAAAACAAAATTTCTAGCAACTATTTATTTTTGAAATAATAATTGAAATTGAAACACATGTTTATTACATAGTAATATTTTCAATAAAATCTTTTAGTATATCCCGTAGTTGAAAAGCACTTGTGGATGAGCGGTTAGCTGCTCTAGTGTGATATGATGGCAGAGAATTTACTTGATCCCTCTACTGACCTTGAATTTCTCGATTGTCAGCCGAGTGGTCAACAAGCTCAAGAGTGAAATAGTTCCTGTCATTTTTATACCCTTCACCTTCGTGAGAAGGGTATATATAAATTTGTCATTCCGTTTGTAATTTCCACAATATAATTTTCCGACCCTATAAAGTATATATATTCTGGATCCTTATAGATAGGGGAGTCGATTAAGCCATGTCCGTCTGTCTGTCTGTTGAAATCAATTTTCTGAAGACCCCAGATATCTTCAGGATCCAAATCTTCAATAATTCTGTCAGACATGCTTTCGAGAATTTTGCTATTTAAAATCAGCAAAATCCGTCCATAAATAACGGAGATATGAGCAAAAATCCGAAACAACCTCTGAAAATTTCATCAAAAAAAGACAATTTATTGCATGCTTTGACAAAAAAGCAACAAAACGTATGTGTATTGGATTTATTGTGTGTTGGCTTCATGCTTCATGCTTTGTGTATTTTGTTTTTGTTTTTTTTTTGTGTTTCACAAAAAAGCAACAAAACGTGCATATGTATGGATGTTTGTTGGCTTCAATATTTTGTTTTTGTTTTTTTTGGTGTTTGACAAAAAAAGCAACAAAACGTACATATGTATGTTTAGATGTGAGTTGGTTTCACTACTTTGCGTATTTTGTTTTTGTTTTTTTGGTGTTTCGTTTCGTTTGACGTTGTTGTTTTTGAGGGTATATATAAGATTGTTGTTTCGTTTGTAACTTCTACAATATAGCAATAGCAATTAAATGTAAAATTTTTAAAAGTTTTCTTGTTATATTTAGGATGATATACGCTGAAAATGGGCAAGTAATGCATCCACAACAAAGGTGAAGGGTATATAAGATTCGGCATAGCCGAATATAGTACTCTTACTTGTTCAACATCAAAAAGTTATGTAGAACTACACTCGCTAAGAAAATTTTGTCTGCATTTTTTGGAGACAAAATGCCAAAAGCATTTTCTATATGCACTCGAGCTTTGGACAACATAGTATTAAATTTATCTTTATCTGGTGGCAAGTGGTGTCCGGGAAACGGCTGCATTAAATTATTTTTTAATGGGAATGCGTTATCTCCAACAAAATAATGTGAAAAATTTGTAGAAGTGCCCGATAAATTAGTACAGCCAGGAACTTCCAAAGTTTCATTTAATATTTACTTTCCAAATTTACTTGGAGCAAGTACTCCACCATCACTCTGACTGCCTAAAGCCCCAACGTCTACGTATGTGAAGACGTAGTTAGCATCACAAGCTGCCATTAATACAATGCTAAACGTTTTCTTGTAATTATAATATAAAGGACCGCTTTTTCTTGGACAAACTATATGAATATATTTACCATCAATGGCTCCTAAGCAATTTGGCATTCCAGTCTTCACATAGAACTTGTCAGACATGGCTACAAATTGATTAATGTTTGGAGGTGACAAATAAACAACATGTAGCTCGTCCAAAATTTCTTCACATGTTTCGTAAATGATTTTCCTTACAGTGGAAATTCCCAGCTTGTACGCCCAAGCAAGAACTTGGATATTGCATCCTTGCGCCAAGTAACTGAAATTACAAGTTTATTTACTTTAAAATACGGATAATTGAAAAGTTTACTTACGTTATTGTTACTGCCAAGCGCGTATTGGCATCTATGGCTTTTCTGTGGGAAAATCGTTCCATTTTGTCTTTCAAAAGAGATAGCAATAAATTGTAGTTGGCTACGGTCATCCGAGATGCTTTAAAAAAATGCTCTTCATCTTTTTCTATAAGCTGCCGTACACATGTTTGAGAGAAGCCATCCTCATCTCGGGTTATATTTACCGGCCGGACCCACCATCTTCTGTTATTTCTTTTATATAGTTTATCTTTTACTTCATACACTGAAACCGTTGTTCGCACTATTTTAGTAATGGTTGTTACGAAGTTTATTAAATTTTCTGCAGACATTTTTTCACACATATATTAAAAAGTAATTTTATTATTATCAAAACGTAAAAAATACAGATCAGCTGTCGTATTTAAAATAATTCAGTAGCTGCCACACGACTACAACTGCAGGCAACAGCATTTGTGTTCGTGTAGTCGTGTAGCCTGCTGTCGTGAATGTGTTTAATGCATAAGAATGTATTGGTAACATTTTGTTTATATTATTGGTATTCAAACCACTTTAAAAATTCAAACAATTCTCAAATCATTTAATGTATATTTGACCTGGAAAGATTTTATAAATAGATTTTTCTGGTTTTTATTCCATAATTTCTGGAAAAATTTAATATATTTTAATTTTTTTATTAATTTTTAATACGAAATTTTCCAAATGTGTTTTTTTCAGTTTTATTTTCAACCCCCAAAAATTTAATGTCAAGAAAATTAAAAAAATATATTTTTCGTCTGTGCAAAATAAGCATGTTTCGACGACTTTAATAGTTTAAATATATGTAAAAAAATATAAAAATATTATGTGTTTGTAAAATAGTGTGTTAGAATTGCAATTTTATTGCAAATTTCAAGAAAAAGTTTTGAAGCAAAGAATAATAACATGAAGTGAAACGCTGTCAAAAAAAACCTAAGTCGGTTGGCAAAAAAACCTAACTCTAAGAATGTATTGGTAACATTTTGTTTATATGTATTGGTATTCAAACCACTTTCACCACACTCCTCAAACACACATAGTTGTAAAAAAGCGACCTTAAAAATTATAACAAAATTTTATTACAATTAAATTTAAAAATTGTGACGGGTATGTTGTTTTCAGTAACAGCCCACAATATTGAACAACAAATCCATAAATACACTACACTACACACTACGTGTGGTTGAGGCACTCATCTTCACGAGATTTCTAATTGCATTCAATGCACTTCTTTATTTGATTAAATTCTTTTCAAATTAAAATTTAACAATCTTGTATACGTTCTGCTCTTGTATTGTTTGTTTACCTTTTTTTTCTGAGTACTGTCATATGGTTATTATGATAATGACGCCCTATGATAGTAACGTGCGGATGGTAATGACGTTCTCAGATTAAAAGGGTCGTTCACAATAAAGAACACTGAGAAGAACATAGAATGACCTTACAGTGCTCTTGAAAAGACAAACAATTTCAAAAAACCCGAGGGATGTTGATGGGAACGATCGTGCACATCGACTTTAACACGCATGTTTTAAGACCATCTTAATAATTGTGTGACTTGCGTTTAGAGTGCATGTTGGTAACGATTCTTCCAATATAAAGAAAGTGTATTTTGAGCTGCAGAAAATATCTGCTATAAAAACCCTTTAATTATAAAGTAAAACTTGATAATAAATAAAAAAGAAAGAATTAATTACAATTAATTACAATAAAGGTAAGTAATTAATTGAAAAATTCTTTTACAAAATTCAAAGTAAAATATGTAATTGTTTGTTTCGTGGTTTTGAAATATTTGTCATATTATGCAATATCACAATACCCTTCTTAAATATAATTATTTTATAATTGTATGTTAAGTATAATATTGTTAATATTGCATAGTATCATAAATAATGTTCATAAAAATAAATAATAGCAATCATTAATTTGTTTGTTTTATAAAAATAAAGGAATCAATCACCAGTGTCGAAGAGCCATCTATGTACAAGAATCTGAACTAATACTAGAGTTTAGTGAGCACAACGACAATAGTACGGCAGCCACGGGTGAATTCGCCCTATGTACAAAATCCCTATTTTTTGTAACCCGGACAACAACCTAAAAAAACTGGGAAGATCATATAGATGTCAAACTGTGACGTAAGATTTAGTATACATTAAGTATACACAAAAAAAAAACAGGGTAAGCCGTTATATTTAAAAAAAGAAAGAAACCCGTTAGAAGACACTGGTGATATAGTGCAAGACAAAATAACCTAAAGGACCTTTGAAGGTCAATATTTCTACAAAAGTCACCGTGAAGTTAAGAAATATAATTGATAAAAAAAGAAATGCATTAACCCAAAACTTATTGTTATATGTTGTGTAAATGTATAAGTTATATAGTAGTTTAAAATTAAAAAAAAATATTTATAATTATTTAAAATTCCTATTATTTTTCTAATTTCATTACAAAATCCCTAACTATTGCTTAATTAAAATATTTAAATCAGTATACATATATAAAAATTATAGTATTATTTATACTCAATATACTAAAAAAAAAAAAAATTTATTTTAATATTTACATATATACGAATATATGTCAACATGTATTACAAAATATTACATTTTTGATGTTTTAAGAATTTATATATATTATTTTAAAATATCGTTTAATATGTTGAAATGATGGAATAAGTTAATTTATAAAGAATAACAAATAAGATTTATATGTCCTAAAACAAATAAAATTAACCAATTCTAAATGAATAAATAACTAAATATAAATAAATATAATAAACAAATTAATTAACAACTAAATTAACGAATAACTAAATAAATATATTAATAAATTAACATATTACATAAATCAATATAATAACAAATAAACTAATATATATAAGTACAATAACAAACAAACTAAAATAATGAATAAATAAATAAATAAATAAATAGATAAATAAAATAATAAACTGATAAACGAATTAATAAATAAATAGATAAATAAAATAATAAACTAAAATAATGAGTAAATAAATAAACAGATAAATAAAATAATAAACTGATAAACGAATTAATAAATAGATAGAATAAATAAAATAATGAATAAATAAATAGATAAATAAAATAATAAACTGATAAACGAATTAATAAATAAATAGATAAATAAAATAATAAATTAATAATTGATATAAAATAATATAAAAAGAAAATCTAAAATACAATAATAAATAAAACCAAAACTTACTAATAAATGATATAAAAGACAAAACAATAAATAACACAATAATAATTAAGTATTCTAAAAATAAAGACATAGAACTCAAAAAAAAAAAAATAAATAAAACAAATTTATTTGATAAAAAAGAGTAAAACAACAATAAAGAAAACCAATAGCAAATCTAAAATTAAATAAACTGATTTAAAAATATTGAATTGTAATGATTTACTTTTAGATATTTTTGCTTTTCTTTATTGGCAATCAAAGTTTTGTTACTCGATGTTGAAATCTTTGTTAAATATAGAATTGATATAATATTCATATTGAATATTATTAAACAGTTGTAAACATAAAAGATAATATTATATTTAAAATTATACTTTATTAAAATTACTTTATATTTAAAATTATATTGTATTGAAATTACATTATATTAAAATTATATTTATATTATATCGTGTTATATTTATATTATGTTCTGGAGTAGTATTTCGTTTGTTAATTATTCTTATTAATTTGTCAATTAGTGCATAATTTATAGTTGTTTAATAAAAATATTGTTTATAAACATTATGATTATTTGAACTACGCAGCATATTATTAATTATGGAAGGCTAAGCTAGAAAAAAGGTGATGGTGTGAATATTTTGATGTGTGAGTAGTTATATTAAGGGGCTCTAAGAAATATTAAAGCAGGTGAACTAGAGCCAAGGATGGCTGCAATAGTGCCATACTAGGGGTGGGCAACCCGTGAAGGTAACTCCAACTTAACCTCCAATGACTCTATCCTCCTATAGGAAACTAGTGAATCTACTGTCATATGTCCGTCTGGTCTATTTTGGTTTCCAGTCCCATGTGATCTTGTGAAGTGTTTAATGTTTCAATAAAAATGGCACGAATAAATATTTTAAATGTTGAAGAACTAAGTGGAAAAGAACCTACACCATTCCGACGAGCTAATGCCGTGCCTAGACCAGCGTGCCAATTCCACTTGTCCCAAAGGTTCCTCACATTTATGGCGCCCAACGTATGAGCATTTTTCAAAATACCATACAAAATTAATACCTTAATGTTTATATAATAAACGCAAGTCCCGGAAGGTGCTATATTAAAGACACCATCATTAAAGTATTAGAGAACTTCTCAACTTTAGATTCGAAATAATTTTTTCAAAGTAAGTCATAAAGCGTCTGACTAAATCGTCTTGACTTTATTCGGGACTTTAAGGAATTCATTGAGATGACAGTTGAATAGTTTCCCTTTATGTAGTATTGTCCTGTGTATATAGTCTAGTTTTTTTTTTGACAGTAGAACTAATAGAGAAATAAGATCCAACTCAAAATCATTATTTATTCTATGGGTTCAGAATTTTATTTAATTTTTGTAATTAAAATCAATCTAAAATTTAATAATTTTGATGTTTAATCAAATAAAACTACATTTCACTTATGATTTAATTCATAATTTATAGAAAATGTATTATAATATTTGCAACTGTAAGCATCAAAGAATAGGATTTAGAGTCACCATGTACAAAGTGCCACACAATCAAATTCAATGATTCACACCAACCAGCCATATCTGAAATCGAAAAAAAGAGTAGAAACAATAATTATTAAAAATTAAAACATAACATTATTTAAAACTATTTATAATAACAATAAAAGAAAACTAACAAAAATAAAACTACCTAATATACTGTTGTACAAAGTGTCTTGTAGAAGTTGAAAAAAGTAAAGTTTGAAAATTCTAACCATCACTAAATTAACTGTTGAAATTTATTAGTGAAAAAGTTAAAACAACTTCTTACTAAATTTCTTCATAATTTTTCATATATAAAATATAAGATCTATATTTGTTTTTCCTAGAAAATACTTATTAATTCAATTACTGTTTGATTTCCTTTTTTTGTCATTAAAAAAAAACAATTTAATTCAATAATTAAATGTACTTTTTAATTATATTAAAGAATAATATTTATTCAAATTGTTCTTGTATGAAGAACAATTATTTCACGATTGTGTTCTAAGTCTTTCGTTTTGTTTATTTATTTGCTCTAAGCAGTGTTGCCAGTTTAGCCTTTTTGAGGCTAAATTTAGCCTTTTTATTTACTCTTTAGCCTCGAAATTTTGGTTTTAGCTTCGTGGCTTTTTTCTAGCCTTTTTTTAATTTGAAAATAGCCTTTTTTAAATAAAAAAAGGCTAGAAAAAACCATGAAACTAAAACCAAAATATCGAGGATAAAGAGAAAATAAAAAGGCTAAATTTATATTTGTGAGACATTTTCATTTTATTTCTTTACTGTTTTTCATTTAGCTTTTCAACATACTCAAGAATTGTGCAGTATTATAACAATTGCCAATACCAAGTGTTTCAAAATGAAATATAGTATTTTATATCTGAAAGCTATAAATGTCTAGCAAATTCGCTTTCAAGACAAAATTGTTATTACACATTATATTCATCGTTATATAATGGACAAGAGCCCCACAAACTCTGGAAGGCTTGTGATACAAGATGGCTGTCATTTGAAATAGCCGTTAAACGTATTGTGAATCTGTGCTTCGAGTTAAAACCGGCAATGCTTCAAAACCAAACATTTAAGTGATTAATATACTGATTATAATTTGGTGTATTATTTTTTTTTTAAACCAGTAAGCAATGCAGCGGATCCAACAAAGCTATTTTCTGATTTAAAATTTCTTGTCCATAGTTTGTGTTTTCAAATTGTAATACAATGCAAAGAATTTGATACATTATCGTCCCCAATTGAAAATTGTTTAATGTTTTCGCCACATTTTTCATGCAAGTTTTTAGAACGAGAGATAAAATAACGAACGGTTAAATTAGTGACGATTCTGGAAAAAATAATACGTCACATTAAACTAATTGAGCAATTGCGACAAAGATTTTCATATGAAAACTCTTCGCTAAATCGATTTTTTATCCGTTAATAATATACTTAAAATAGTACTCGTAAAACCAAAAATATATATTATGTATGTGAAAAATAGTAAATGCTTAGCACTTAAATTAAAAAAAAAAAACAAAATTTAAGTTTTGTCTGTATAAAAATATATATGGGGCATTTAATGTCAAGTGAACCATCTTTTGAAATTGATGTCTTCCGATAGTTAGTTCTATTAGATAGTAATTCAGACACAATTTTTCAACAAGATCGGTCGAAAACTTTCTGAGTTGGAGGGGATTTGTATTTGACATTTTGGCCAAGCAGGTGTTTTTTCTCATCCATGTAACTTATTACCTATTGTTCTTAGCTCTTTTTTTCAAAATGGGCCATTTTTTAATTTTTTTTTTTGCTCAAGAGTAAGCTTATTTCCATTGCTTTAAGAGGTTTTTGATCGCTTATGTATATGTGTATATTTATTATTAATGATTAATGTTATTTTTTGTTTGCTGCTGAAGTGAACCTTTATAATTTTATTTATTTTTATGAATTTTATGAACATATTTTCTAATTTTTTATTTAAAAATATATATAAAGGGGCCCATAGACACATACTGCTCATGCTCATGCAATAAGCATGTGTTGATAAATTTTAAATTTTTGTTTATGTATGCGATACACAGACAATGCAGTATGAAAAATCAAAATAGTTTTGATTTTGAAATGAACTCGTACTGCTGACAGTTGTTCAAATGAACAATAGTATACATTTTTGCATTTTTGTGAAATATAATTTTTAAATTTGACGTTTTAGTTACTGAAAAATTGAAAATAATAATTTTTTTTTTATTCTCAAACGCATTTTTTAAATGATGATTGATAAGTGTGTAGTAAAATATCAATCACACACGTATAAGAAGGGTTCATCGGCAGTTTGTATCAGCAGTATGTGTCTATGGGCCCCTTAAAACTAAATTCTTAATTTATAATATTTTAGCTTTTTCTTTTGGCATTTTTTTAAAGCAGTTTGGCTTTTTCTGGCCTTTTTTTGAAGTCAATATAGTTTTTTTTTTGCCAGCTCCTGGCAACACTGGCTCTAAGTAATAGCTTTATTTATAATTTTTTTTTTTAATTTTACTATTTATAGTTTTTTTTTAATAACGTCTTTAACACTAAGAGTGTTGCTAATATTTAAAAGCAAACAAGAAAAACAAAACAAATTCTTCAAAGTAAAGTTAAAATATTATATTATATATTATTTTCTATTATAATTTTCCATTTTTTTAAATTATTGTTTAAAAAATCACATACTACAATCAAAAGAGCATAAACAACATTCAAATAAAATCCAGAGTATTTATTAGTTATAAATAAATTGGTAATGTGTCAATATTTAATAATATATACTAACCATAATAAAAACAACTACTGTTTTATCGTTTATATTGTCATTATTATCTCTAATCTTTTCTTATTTAATTCCAACTTATATTATAAAATTTTTTATATTGTTAATTGGATATAGATGTTTTGTGTCAGGAAGATTTGTCCATTTACTTATTGACCTTTTTTCAGTGACTAATTTACGTAATTGCCTTACTAGGGTTATTTTTTTGGAGATTCTTAAGAGTTTAGTCTTTGATTCTCTGGAATGTAGGGATCTTGATATTAGGAGATTTACATTTAATCATGGCAACTGTCTCAAAAGGGGCAATAAGTAAGAGAACTTCTAACCGTTTGCAAGCTAAAAATCTTAATAAGAACCTTCATTAATATCAAATCCAGTAACCAATACGACAACTACTTCGACTAATTCACAACCACCAAATAACAATCCTATAGCTCAAACAAGTACAACAACGATACCATCGTTAATGCCATTGCAGTTTCCTACGGGAACCGGACCACAAACAACATCATCGCCAGACAGAGTTAGTACTATTAACTCACCAGAATATAGTAGTATTACTGCTAGGAATCTAGTTCAACAACGCAAGAATATGCAACGAGCAAACACTCCTATGCCAAGGCTAGATGAGCAAGCGAGTCCGGATATGCCCGTTAACGGACATGGATTTTCACTACAAGATTATGTTAATGCCTCAGTAGGTGCTGCTCAGGCTACGATAATGAGACAGGTGCAGGAAAACTTAATGACTCTTGTTCCTCAAATTATTCGGGATTTCCTAAGATCGGATCAAAATTCTACTTTTGAAAACCAACCAAGGATTCAGACCAACAGATTCAATACCCATGACCGCTTTCCAAACCATAACAGTAACCACAGAAACTACCCAGATCAGAATTTTTTACCACCACAATCTCAACCGCAACACCAATATATTCCACAAAATACACCTATTTATAATCATAATTCGCCACTACAGATGGAAAAATGGGGTGTCAAATATGATGGCAACAACCAAACTTTGTATTCCGTGTAGAAGCTTTACGTGAAGATTATCAATGTCCGTGGAGTATCTTCATGAAAGGATTTCACCATTTAGTAGCTGGAAGTGCACAACAGTGGTTTTGGAACTTCCGAAGGCAAAATCCTTCATGTGAATGGGGACATTTAAAATACCACCTTATACATAAATTTAGGAGATACGAAAGCGATTTCGAGATACAAAGACGAATAATGGAAAGACGTCAACATCCAACGGAATCAGCTGATACTTTCATAGCCGAAATCGTGAAACTGCAAAATCAACTTAGATTTAGTATTCCAGAATACGAGCTGGTAAGATTGGTGAAAGACAATCTCAAAGACGGCATGACACAACTAATTTTTCCTATGGAGATAAGCACATTAGACCAGTTGCTTGAGGAATGTCGCAGAGCCGAACGTAACCTTGCAAAGAGACCATCCTACCACCCACAGCCAAACAATATTCGCAGAATTAACGAATTGGATTATGAAGGAATTATTGAAAACGACTGTCAATATCACACAAATACTCCAGGCAAACAACTAGTGTGCTGGAATTGTAAAACTCCTGGCCATTCTTTTGTCGACTGCACGGTAACCCAGAGAAATCTATTTTGTTACAGATGTGGGTTCGACAATGTAATCACACCAAACTGTCCAAAATGTAAAGGAAACATCCAGAAGAACATCTTGAAAACTGGACCAACATGTTCTACACAAAACCTGCTCCAGTAAATTGTAATTCTAAAAAAAATGTAATAAACGATTCTATACCGGAAGAAAAGTACAAAATACAAGAAAATGAAAGCAAAACTAACAATATTAAAATTACTTCTGAAGGTACAGAAAATGGTGCAAATGTTATGTTACAACATAGGAATTCAGAGAAGAACTTAAAAGAAATAATCCCATATGCAATCAGATTAGAAAACTATAATAAAAAAAGAGCAGAGATTTTTAACGATATAGATTCGGAGCAAACAAGAATACATACAATTAGGAAAAGATTTAGAAAACGAAAACAAGAAAGAAAGGAAATAGCTGGTGCTACGATAAGTTGCTTGGGCAGAGACTGCATTGTAAATGCAGATAAGATGAAAACTCAAATTATCAATTTTAAATCTTCAATTCGAACTGCAGATGGCAAAACACATCAGATAATAGGAAAAATCAATATCAGAATACAATGTGGAAATAAAAGCGAGGAAATTACACTATATTTGGTTCCAAATCTACAACAAGACCTTATCTTAGGTTACGACTTCTGGCAGCGTTCAGGGATTAAAATATGTGTGGACACAGGCATTATTAACGAGGTAACAATGGCAGAACAGGAAACGAAATGTCACGAGTTAACAGAACAGCAAACCATAGAACTCGAAAAAGCAAAACTGTCGTTTAGATGTTATACTAAGTATGGCCTAGGCAAAACACATTTGGAGACTCATACAATTAACACAGGAGACGCACAAGCAAAAAAAATGCGATACTACCCAGTTAGCCCAGCTATACAAATGTTAACATATGCCGAATTAGACCGAATGTTAGAACTTGATGTCATTGAAGTTGCTACAAACGCTGAATGGAACAATCGCACAACCCTCATCATTAAACGAAATAAGAATCGCCTATGTCTAGACGCAAGAGAATTGAATAAAGTAACAAGAAAAGATGCGTATCCATTTCCCAATATTGATGGACTACTGGCTCGATTAGGTGACACCTATTTTATTTCAGCCATAGATTTGAAGGATGCCTTTTGGCAGATTCCGCTGGAAGAATCGGCCAGACCAAAGACTGCGCTCACAGTCCCAGGTAGACCTCACTACCAGTTTAAGGTAATGCCATTCGGACTGTGTAACGCAGCTCAACGTCTCTGTCGCCTTATGGACAAAATAATTCCATCAGAATTAAAAGATCGCGTTTTTGTCTATTTAGACGACTTGTTAATAGTGTCACCAGACTTTAATACACATATGCAAATGCTAAAAGTTGTGGGAGATAAGCTCACGGCAGCTGGACTCACTATTAACATGCAAAAATCCAAATTTTGCTATAAAGAACTACGCTATCTTGGTTATATCGTAGGGGGTGGAAAAATAAAACCAGACATGACCAAAATGGAGGCGATATTAAACATAAAACCACCTAAGAATCCTAAAGACGTGAGAAGATTTCTCGGTATAGTCGGATGGTACCGAAGTTTTATACAAGACTTCTCCACACTAACCTCACCACTCACAGACACACTAAAAAAATCATCAAAATTTGTCCTTACACCCGAAGCTTGTAAATCTTTCGAGGAGCTGAAGCAAAGACTGGTGTCCAGCCCTGTTCTGACAAGTCCAGATTTCGAACGACCATTTTTTGTACAGTGTAATGCTTCAAATGTTGGAATTGGGGCCTTTTTATTTCAAAAAGACGACGAAGATGGCGAGCACTCTATAGAATTCTTTTCGAAGAAGCTGAACACTGCACAAAAAAACTATTCTACCACCGAAAAAGAATTTCTTGCGGTCGTACTCGCAATAGACAAATTTAGACAGTACATAGAGCTCATGGAGTTTACAGTTATTACCGATCATTCTAGCCTTAAATGGCTAATGAAGCAGAATGACTTAAACGGACGTTTAGCCCGTTGGAGCCTCAAACTTCAACATTACAAATTTAATATTGAGCGTAGGAAAGGTAGTAAGAATGTGGTGCCCGATATGCTGTCGAGACTAGAGATAGAAGAAGTCACAACACTCTCTCCTATAATCGATTTTAACTCCGAAGAATTCAAATGTATGGAATATATTACCCTAATCGACACAATTCAACAAAACCAAAATAGATTACCAGATTTGAAAGTGGAAGACAACATCGTATACAAAAGAAAATTCAATCGGGGCGAAGTTGATAATGAAAAGACTGCTGGAAAATTTGGTTGCCAAATGGACTTACAAATGAAATAATAAAGAAATCACATGTAAACAATACAGCTCACGGCGGCACAGCAAAAACGCTTTTCAACATTAGGGAATTCTTTTACTGGCCCTCGATGGTCAAACAAATAAAGAAGTTTGTAAGCGAATGCGATACATGCAAGGAAATAAAACATCCGAAACAGACGCTAAGGCCTACTATGGGAAAAGAAGTAGTGACACAAAGGCCTTTTCAAAAAATATACGTCGACTTTCTAGGCCCTTACCCCAGGTCAAAGGCAGGTAACGCATATATATTTATCGTATTAGATCACAAAACAAAGTTCGTCTTACTAAGAGCTAAAGCAGTAAATAAATTCTTAACTGATGAACTTTTCCATAAATTCGGTGTTCCGGAGACATTGCACTCAGATAACGGAAAGCAGTTTATATCGGAGTCATTTCAAGTCATTTCTCCACAAGCTAACGCGAGTGAGAGAGTGAATCAGTCAATTAGAAGCTACCTACAACAAGACCAGACAAGATGGGACGAAAATCTATCCAAAATTGAATGTTGCTTGAGGCCCACAGTTCATGCGTCCACAGGAGTAACGCCATATTATGCTCTTACCGGCTACAATATGATCACTCATGCGCAAGCTTATTCAATTCTGCGTAAACTCGGAGCACTTGACAGTAATGAGCTCGTTTTACCTAAATCTGAACAAATTAAACTAATCCACGAAAGAATAAATACAAAAATACATGAAGCTTACAAAAGAAATACAAATTCGTATAATAAAAGGAGTAGATCTATAACTTTTCAACCCGGACAGGAAGTCTATAGAAAAAATTTCATACAAAGTAATTTTGCAAAAGGCATTAATGCTAAGTTATGTAGACCCTGGTTAAAGTGTAGGATAAGGTCGAAGATAGGATCAAATCAATATGAGGTCGAAAACTTAAGAGGACAGCTTATTGGCACTATACATGCCCAACATCTAAAACAATAAACTAAGCTTCAACAGCGTTAACAACAAGACTAACTTAAGTTTTCATAATGCCACAAGAAATGTATTATTTATTAATCGGTTTTGTTGTATTTTTGTATAAAACTGCCTGTAAAACACTGTGTGAAAAAAATAGATTTCCATATACAAAATTAAAACAACTATGGTTGAATTTGAAAACAAAAATTACAAAAAAAAAAAACTTCTTGCAAAAACTTTTCTGATTTCTTGCAATATTCATAAAAAAAAAAATTCATAAAAGCTTAAAGGGTGGATTAGCCGACCGTAATGTAATGTAACCTTAACGGAACGGAACAGCTGATCTTTTCTATTGTGTGTAAAGTAGTTAAAGCAGTTATAGTGACAAAATGTAACGTAACTGTAACGTCTGAACCTGTTAAAAACAGAATTTCTTTACGTTTCTACGTGACATTTACTAACGGTGTTGTCAACTTGTTGATTTTAAAAGTCTTGTATTAAAAATACTTATTTTGCATAGAATGCTTAAAAATATTTTCAATGTTCTAAACATGTTTTAAATATTTCAATAATATAAATACATAAATAAATAAAAAAAACTTTTTAATGTTATGGTAATATTTACTTATTATACAAATTAATTCATACAAATATTTATGAAATGTATACTAATAATCGTTGAAAGTATTTAAGTTTCAATATATTAAATTAATATTTTGTGTACACAAATTAACTATACTTATGGCCATTATTACAACCTGCCATTATGTTCGAAATAGTAAAAGTTAACTTTAAGCAAAGGTACCCTTAATGTTAACTTTTACTATTACGAACATAAAGGCAAGTTATAATAATGACCCTTAGTATAAAGTGCAATACAATATTAATTAATTTTTAAGTTATCGGACCTTTAATAAATAAATTCTGTATTACAAGGTAATATTTTTTAATTGCCTCCTAATGGAAAATGATGATGAATACATTGTGTCTAAATAAATACGGTTTATATGTAAGTACTATTACCAAACAAAGTTTAATACATTTTTTTTTAAATCGCAGAAAAAAAATATAAAATCGCTTGAACAGTATTTAAAATAATTGTGTTGACAACACTTTCAGACAGCTGTTTAAATTTTGGCAATTTCAATCAGCGACAAGCGCAAAATATTCAAGATAAGATTAAAATTAAACAAAACGTATTAAATTTGTCTTTATTAAAATGAACGACGAACAACTGATTTTATTGTTACGGGCCAATGAAAGTTTATACAACAAATATAGTTCCGGCTATATTTTGTTTAGTTTATGTCAAAAACATATGACACGTTGTTAATGTTCTATAATCGCACTAAAGTGTTACGTTAAGTCAACATTACGGTTACATTACATCAACGGTCGGCTAACCCAGCCTTAATTCTTTGTCTTTACAAAATTGTTTAAAATTTTGAAATCGATCTGAAAATGTGTGAGTTAGAGGTACTAAAGTACTAAGGCCTACCATAAAACATTTTTTTTTATATAACTTAAAATTTCGAGGATGTTTAAAAATCTTTGGAAACCATTTTTTTATGTCCTCGCCAATCCTAAAACCCTCATTAAGTCGCTTTTCAAGTTCAGACAAAGTGTTATTTTGTAACAGTGTGTAATTTCATTAATCGTTTTTTTTTAACATAAAATTTCTCAAATAAAAAAATTAATAATTTCATTAATTGTTTACGAATACAGTGGTAACTAGATCAACACTCATATAAATAAATAATTAGAAAGTTGAACTAAACTACAATGAATCATTAAAATCTGAATGTAAGGAAATAACTTTTAAGATTCAACCTAAACAATCGAAAAATCGTTTTTTTTACAGGTTTTAAACTCAAATGCATATAACATTGAAGTCAATCATGATTTTGAAACAATTCCTTTTTATTCGACAGATACATTTGTAGTTAGCTCATGTTACACGCAAATTTTGAAATAGTTTCTTCTAATTTGCCCTTTTTTTTAATTTGCTATTGTTTTCCTCATTAGTACTGATAGTTTTTTTATTTGTTTTGTAATGAAAATATTTTATTTTACTCACCAATAATTTATTAATGGCCTTGCTTCATTGTTGTACAAAATTGAATTTAGTTTTTTTTATCGATCAACTTTCCAAACTGCTAAGTAGCTAACACACCCAAATAGGACTGATATTGTTGACATAGCCATGAACCCTGAAAAAGAAATATTTCATCATTTACTAGCATGTGAGCTAATATATCAGAATACATACTATAATTTGTTTATTCGTATTAACATACATCATGTTGCCCGAAATCAAATGTAGTTTGTTATTTCCATTCATATCGCGGTCCAGATGAACATACCTGCAGAAAATATTTTGAAGTAATTAAAAATGGACATAACGATTATATATTTTAACAAAACATACAATACCCACCATATTCATGATTGAACCATAATACAAGACATCTAGGAAAATTTGATTATTTCATCTCAGACTTACCATCAAATAAGTTAATTTCCCACACTAACCATAACACAGTATATTAAAACGTTCCCGGACTTCGTGGTTCCCAACTTTTGTGGCTCCGCAAGACTCGCAACAAAAGTTGGCTTTGTGACGGGTACGTTGTTTTCAGTAACAGCCCACAATATTGAACAACAAATCCATAAATACACTAAACATACGTGTGGTTGAGGCACTCATCTTCACGAGATTTCTAATTGCACTCAATGCACTTCTTTATTTGATTAAATTCTTTTCAAATTAAAATTTAACAATCTTGTATACGTTCTGCTCTTGTATTGTTTGTTTACCTTTTTTTTCTGAGTACTGTCATATAGTTATTATGATAATGACGCCCTATGATAGTAACGTGCGGATGGTAATGACGTTCTCAGATTAAAAGGGTCATTCACAATAAAGAACACTGAGAAGAACATAGAATGACCTTACAGTGCTCTTGAAAAGACAAACAATTTCAAAAAACCCGAGGGATGTTGATGGGAACGATCGTGCACATCGACTTTAACACGCATGTTTTAAGACCATCTTAATCATTGTGTGACTTGCGTTTAGAGTGCATGTTGGTAACGATTCTTCCAACATAAAGAAAGTGTATTTTGAGCTGCAGAAAATATCTGCTATAAAAACCCTTTAATTATAAAGTAAAACTTGATAATAAATAAAAAAGAAAGAATTAATTACAATTAATTACAATAAAGGTAAGTAATTAATTGAAAAATACTTTTACAAAATTCAAAGTAAAATATGTAATTGTTTGTTTCGTGGTTTTGAAATATTTGTCATATTATGCAATATCACAATACCCTTCTTAAATATAATTATTTTATAATTGTATGTTAAGTATAATATTGTTAATATTGCATAGTATCATAAATAATGTTCATAAAAATAAATAATAGCAATCATTAATTTGTTTGTTTTATAAAAATAAAGGAATCAATCACCAGTGTCGAAGAGCCATCTATGTACAAGAATCTGAACTAATACTAGAGTTTAGTGAGGACAACGACAATAGTACGGCAGCCACGGGTGAATTCGCCCTATGTATAAAATCCCTATTTTTGTAACCCGGACAACAACCTAAAAAAACTGGGAAGATCATATAGATGTCAAACTGTGACGTAAGATTTATGGCCTCATTTTATAAAACGAAGCGTTCGTAAACGTAAGCAATTTGTATGAAGAATACTGGGAAAAAGGTTTGAAACTTGAATTTTTTCCATACAAAATCTGTTTAACGTTTGTCGTTTCGTTTTACAAAATTAGACCCTTAGTATACATTAATGGTCTCATTTTATAAAACGAAACGACAAACGTTAAAGAAATTTTGGGTTTCAAACCTTTTCCCCAGTATTTTTCATACTAATTGCTTACGTTTCTGAACGCTTCATTTTACAAAATGAGTCCGTTTGTATGGAAAATATTCAAGTTTCAAACCCTTTTCCAGTATTCTTCATATAAATTGCTTACGCTTCCAAACGTTTCGTTTTATAAAATGAGGCCCTAAGTATATACAAAAAAAAAACAGGGTAAGCCGTTACATTTAAAAAAAGAAAGAAACCCGTTAGAAGACACTGGTGATATAGTGCAAGACAAAATAACCTAAAGGACCTTTGAAGGTCAATATTTCTACAAAAGTCACCGTGAAGTTAAGAAATATAATTGATAAAAAAAGAAATGCATTAACCCAAAACTTATTGTTATATGTTGTGTAAATGTATAAGTTATATAGTAGTTTAAAATTAAAAAAAATATTTATAATTATTTAAAATTCCTATTATTTTTCTAATTTCATTACAAAATCCCTAACTATTGCTTAATTAAAATATTTAAATCAGTATACATATATAAAAATTATAGTATTATTTATACTCAATATACTAAAAAAAAACATTTAATATTATTTTAATATTTACATATATACGAATATATGTCAACATGTATTACAAAATATTACATTTTTGATGTTTTAAGAATTTATATATATTATATTAAAATATCGTTTAATATGTTGAAATGATGGAATAAGTTAATTTATAAAGAATAACAAATAAGATTTATATGTCCTAAAACAAATAAAATTAACCAATTCTAAATGAATAAATAACTTAATATAAATAAATATAATAAACAAATTAATTAACAACTAAATTAACGAATAACTAAATAAATATATTAATAAATTAACATATTACATAAATCAATATAATAACAAATAAACTAATATATATAAGTACAATAACAAACAAACTAAAATAATGAATAAATAAATAAATAGATAAATAAAATAATAAACTAAAATAATGAGTAAATAAATAAACAGATAAATAAAATAATAAACTGATAAACGAATTAATAAATAGATAGATAAATAAAATAATAAACTAAAATAATGAATAAATAAATAGATAAATAAAATAATAAACTGATAAACGAATTAATAAATAGATAGTTAAATAAAATAATAAATGATATAAAAGACAAAACAATAAATAACACAATAATAATTAAGTATTCTAAAAATAAAGACATAGAACTAAAAAAAAAAACAAATTTATTTGATAAAAGAAAGAGTAAAACAACAATAAAGAAAACCAATAACAAATCTAAAATTAAATAAACTGATTTAAAAATATTGAATTGTAATGATTTACTTTTAGATATTTTTGCTTTTCTTTATTGGCAATCAAAGTTTTGTTACTCGATGTTGAAATCTTTGTTAAATATAGAATTGATATAAAATTCAAACAATTCTCAAATCATTTAATGTATATTTGACCTGGAAAGATTTTATAAATAGATTTTTCTGGTTTTTATTCCATAATTTCTGGAAAAATTTAATATATTTTAATTTTTTTATTAATTTTTAATACGAAATTTTCCAAATGTGTTTTTTTCAGTTTTATTTTCAACCCCCAAAAATTTAATGTCAAAAAAATTTAAAAAATATATTTTTCGTCTGTGCAAAATAAGCATTTTTCGACGACTTTAATAGTTTAAATATGTGTAAAAAAATATAAAAATATTATGTGTTTGTAAAATAGTGTGTTAGAATTGCAATTTTATTGCAAATTTCAAGAAAAAGTTTTGAAGTTAAATTTCTCTCTCAAGTGTGTTGAATTCACATACAACCTGTATGTGAAAAGAGAGAGAAGTTGTTGTTGTAGAAAAATAGAGAGCCTTCCCTTCTTGTTATTCTTTGTTTTGAAGTTAAATTTCTTTCTCAATTCTGAATTCACATAATGTGTAGCCAGATGTGGGGATTTCTCCCCCAATTGGGGATTTCATGTATAATTTGGGGACAAAATTTCGTGGGGAGGGATTTGGGGATTTTAACAAAATTTGGGGATATTACATGCATTTTATCAAACTTGTAGAGATTTTAAATGTTTAAACAGTTTTAGTTTTGATTTTATACTATTTATTCATAGTTCGTGTAAACAAATTTTATTTTTTAAAATTTTTTTTATCTGCGTTTAAAAAATTTCATCACATTGTATCTAAATTTCGTGAAAAACACAAATATGTTTTACATGCATTTCGGGACTTTTTTGTTTTTAGTTAATTTTCTAATTTAATATCCAAAAATGAATAAAAATAAAGTTTAGAAACAAAGGGTTTCACTAAAGTTAACAACTATAACGTATCTTTTGTTTTTAATATCTTTTGAAGGGTAAATATCTGTCATTAATTCTCATTTATTTATTCAACATTATAGTGTAAACAAGGAAGTTTTTTCTTTCTTCGAAAATATCGAATTTTCTGCCAACAAAGCTTCATACGTGGTAAATTTTGCTTTACTTCTTTAATTTGAAAAAATCAAAGCTTATGGTGAATGTGTTTCATCAGTATGGTTTGTGTGGTTCAGAAGTGGTGATTTTGACACCGAAGACAAAGATCGCCCAGGCTAGCCGAAAAATGGAGGCATTACTCCATGATGTATTGTGTCATCTACTTTCATAGTGAATAGACGTGTTAAACTCCTTACGCAAATCAATTTCTGTATAATTTAAAAATTTTAATTTCCACAAACAATTTTGTGCTTTGCATTCAAAAACAATTTCGTGTGCTAACTAATTGTTGTTACATTTAAAACAACAATTACTAAAGAATTTAAAAATTCCAATCCCCACAAACAATTTTGTGTTTTACATTGAAAAACAATTTATTTTGTTACATTTAAAACAACAACATGCAAGCAGATGTTGATGAAGATGAAACAAGTGGTGAATCAAGTGATAATAGTTACTTAAACTGGCAAAAAATCATTAAAACAACGCGAAAAAGAAATTTGAATGAATCGCCAAAAATTTACAAAAACAAAAAGCCAACATTAACAAGTGATGATGTACCCTCAACCAGTAATAAATTTGCTATGTTACAAAACAACGATGATGATGATCATGATGATGCTAATGAAGAAACAACAACACCTAAACCTCCACCGATATACATTCCTGATGTAGTCAATGTGAATAGTATGATAAGTAATATAGCTAAGATTATACCTAAACAAGATTTTAATTATAAATCAGTAAGAAATGATCAGATTAGGCTTATGGTAAAGACTGTTGACTCATATAGGAAAACTGTTAAATATTTGCAAAGTTGTAATATAGGATTTCATACCTATCAGCTTAAACAGGAGCGATCCTATAGAGTAGTAATTAAAGGATTACATCACACAACTTCCCCTGAGGATATTAAGGCAGAGTTACTTTTGTTAGGTCATCAAATACGAAACGTTACAAATGTTCAAAGTCGAGTAAACAGGCAACCTTTGCCTATGTTCTTTGTTGATCTGGACCCTCAACCAAACAATAAAGACATTTTTAGTATAAAAGCTATAAACAATGCTCTTGTCACTATAGAGGCGCCTAGGAAGAGGAATGAAGTAGTTCAGTGCCATCGATGCCAACTGTTTGGCCATACAAAAACGTACTGTAACAGGCCATTTAATTGCGTTAAATATGGTTTAAATCACCCAACGGCTGAATGCAGTAAGGCAACTAATTCTTCTGCTCGTTGTATTAATTGCTTGCAAAATCATACCGCCAATTATCGAGGCTGTCAAGTTTACCAAAGGTTAATTTCAATTTCAGAATATACAATCGAAACATGAATAATAATATAAACCAGACTACCAATTTTTCGGCAAATAAATGATCGCAATTTTATAAATGCAAATGATAACCAATCGCCTACAACACATCAACCTAATCAGTTTTACTCTGAAGCATAAAGGAACACTAATAATGTAAACCCAAGCTCAATGGACAGAATTGAAGCTATGTTAGGAAACCTCATCAACATGATCACTATGTTAATTTCAAAACTATGCAAATGAATTTACGTATTGCAATATGGAATGCCAATGGGCTTTCTAACCATAAAACTGAAGTTGAAACTTTTATAAACATAAACTTCATTGACATATTTTTAATATCTGAAACACATTTTAATAAAAAATCATTCTTTAAAATCAATGGCTTTGACCTCGTATGTTGCAATCATCCAGATGACAGGTCTCATGGTGGTTCAGCTGTACTAATAAGATCAAATATACAATATGTTACTCTAGATGACTACAAAAAACCCTATCTACAAGCTGCTGGTATACAAATTAAGTGCAACAACAGCAAAATTAATATATATTCCGTATTTCCGTTTTATCAACTGGAAGGCCAACCTACTGGCCAAGTGACCGTAGAAAAATTCCAGACTTACTGGATTTTGTTATATATTCTGGCATTCCAAGTAATCTATTAGACATTCTATATTCAGATGATCTTAGCTCTGATCATTCACCGCTAATAGTAAACTATGACACATATTTACCAACAGAAAAAGCATTTAATTGTACCACTTCAAAAACTGATACTATTTTTTTCAAATATTGGCTAGATAAAAACATAAATCTTAATGTAAGAATCAAAGATTGCTACGAGTTAGATGATGTTGTGGAACAATTCACAAATTTAGTACACGAAGCAGCCTACTTATCTACGCCATCTACATTTCGAAAAAATAGAGTTGTGGTTTCTGCAGAGATTAGAAGTCTTATACAAAATAAAAGAAGACTGAGGCGATTATGGAAACTAAACAGAAATCCGTTGGATAAAAGAAATTTAAATAGAGCTACAAGTGAACTCAAAGAACGTTTAAATGAGATAAAAAATCAAAATTTTAATACATATTTAAAAAATCTTACAGTTCATAACAATCAAAATAATGAAAACAATTTATGGAAAGCGACAAAGTATCTGAAAAGACCGACAAAAAGAAATGTACCCATAAAAGATCTTAATGATTCTTGGTGCAAATCAGACCATAAAAAAACGTGCGCTTTTTCTCAATACCTTGAATCCACATTTCAACCTTTTTCTTTTAACAATGAAGAAAGCAATATTACGTCCCATTTAGATATTCCATGCCAAATGGATCTTCCTATTAGGCACATAACACCTAGGGAAGTTGAATTAGAAATATTCAAACTGAACAATAAAAAAACTCCAGGATATGATAAAATAAGTTCTAAAGATATTAAATTGTTTTATTAAAAAAGCTATAATTTTTCTTACTCTAATTTATAACTCGATAATGAGGCTATACATCACTTTCCATCGCAATGGAAATGTGCAGAAATTGTTATGGTGCTAAAACCAAATAAACCGGAAAATGTTATAAATTCTTATAGACCAATTAGCTTGCTATGTTCTCTTTCGAAAATATTTGAAAAACTTTTTTTGAAAAGATTACAAACCATATTGGATAGTAAAAAAATAATACCTTGTAACACGGAAATAGCAACTAAGATTTCAATTTCATGTACATATTTAATTTTCATTATTTTTAATATTTTTATAACACGCCACTGTCTCCCACAACACTATACATTTACATGAACACGCCACTGTCTCCCACAACACTATAGAAGAAACACAAACATACACACGCACAACAAACAGTTCGTTCATGTTGCGCTCACAACAGAACATTTAATAATATAATTCTCAAACAGTTTAGATGAAAATAACTATAAGTAAGCAAGGTTGAGTTACAGTCGGGGCGGTTCACACAAGACACGAATGCGCTATACAAGTCTCGGAAATTGTATTATTATAATTGAAGAGCCGACAGACTTTACGAAAGTAAAACCTGTTGTATATTTTTGGAGCAATACGAGACCTTTGGTTAAGTATTGAATAAATTACCTACACAGTGACTTCGGTTTTCTGTTCTCACAGTGGCTTTGGCTGTCTGTTCTCACAGTGGTTTCGACTGTCTGTTCTCACAGTGACTTCGGTTGTCTGTTCTCACAGTGGCTTCGGCTGTCTGTTCTCACAGTGGTTTCGACTGTCTGTTCTCACAGTGGTTTCGACTGTCTGTTCTCACAGTGACTTCGGTTGTCTGTTCTCACAGTGGCTTCGGCTGTCTGTTCTCACAGTGACTTCGGTTGTCTGTTCTCACAGTGGTTTCGACTGCCTGTTCTCGTAGCATAAGCAATCATTGTATTATTTAGAATTTAGACACTAAGAATTAAGCATTGTAGTATTCTAAAAGCCATCCCGATCAACAAGCACCCGAACCTGAATGCGGAACCTGCGTTAACCCGATCCTGATATAAATCCGAATGGAGAACGCCGAACCTGCGTGAAGCCGATCCTGATATAAACCCGAACCTGTTAGCACTGATCCCGATTATTCAACCCGAACCTGCGTTAAGTCGATCCTGATATAAACCCGAACCTGTTAGCATCGATCCCGATTACACAGCCCGATCCTGAACATAAACCGAATCTTAATAGTAGCCGATATTAACCCGACTGAATCAACGTAGCTATTCCATCGTAATTTATTTAATATATATTGATTGTATCTAAAATTAAGAAAGTTTTCAATAAAGAACTATTTTTAATTAAACCCTAAAAAGGTACAAAATAATCGTCTTGTTACTTAAGGTTTGTGGACCCGTAAGTAAGCCCTGGACACGACTAAGTTGCCTCAGCCGACGACAAAACCACGTTACAACCTGAATATCAGTTTGGTTTTCGTCAAAAACATGGGACGCCTGAACAGTGTCATCGTATTGTTAAAGTCATAAGAAATGCTCTAGAAAGAAAACAATACTGCTCAGCGATATTTTTGGATGTTGAGCAAGCATTTGACAGAGTATGGCACCCGGGTCTTCTGTACAAATTGAAATATATTCTTCCAGCTCCTTATTATTTTGTTCTTATGTCATACATAAAAGATCGTCACTTTTATGTTAAAATAAACGACAGTTTCTCTGAAATTTGTGATATAAAAGCTGGAATACCTCAAGGTAGCGTACTGGGACCTGTGCTTTACACTATTTACACCTCAGACATGCCAATAAGTGAGGAAACAACAATTGCCACGTATGCGGATGATACTGCTCTAATTGCGTGCAACAATGACCCCACAGAAGCCTCAAGAATGTTACATTGTCACGTTGATGTTATTTCAAATTGGTTTAAAAAGTGGAATATTTGTGTAAATCCAGAAAAGTCATCTCATATCACATTTGCACTAAGAAAAGGCGATTGTCCAGCTATATATATTGACAGACAACAAATTCCGAATTCAAATTGTGTTAAATATCTGGGAATGCACTTGGATAGGCGACTAACGTGGAAAAACCACATAAAAACAAAGAAAGAACACCTTAATATTAAAACAAAGCGAATGTACTGGTTGCTAGGTAGTAACTCGGAATTAAGTTTAGAAAATAAAGTTTTGCTTTATAAATCAATCCTAAAGCCTGTATGGACATATGGAATAGAACTATGGGGCACCGCCAGCAACTCCAATGTTGAAATTCTGCAACGTTACCAGTCGAAAACTCTTCGTATGATAGTTGACGCTCCCTGGTTTGTCACTAATGACAACATTCAAAAAGATTTATCTATGCCTAAAGTCAAACAGGAAATAAATAGATACAGCTCCAACTACCTTAAACGACTTAGTTATCATTCTAATGTTCTTGCTATAAACTTACTAGACGATAGTGATGAGGTCAATAAACTTAAAAGATATCATGTACTGGACCTGCCTTTTAGAAGTTAATCAATAAATGTATATTCAAACCTGTAAATATGTAAATTTGTATATTTGTAAATTGTTTAAATAACTGTTAAAAATAGAAAGACTAAGTTAATTATTATATAACTTCTTAAGATATGTTTCAAACTCAATGGGGTTTGAACAAATGTAATTTTGTATTTTTTAGCAAATTTGCTTATTATTGTAAAATAGATTGCAAATAAATATGGAAGAAAAAAAAAAAAAAAAAAAAATTACTTCATGAACATTGTTGTAAAACTCAACGAGAGCTTGCAAAATCATTGTGAGCTACTCAAGCAGCAATTTCAAAACGTTTACGAGCAGCAGGATTCATCCAAAAGCAGGAATAGGATTTGAAGCCGAGAGATCTTGAAAGACGATTTTGCATGTTCGAAATGAGAAAAGACAATTAAGAGAGCTATATTCGAATCTTTATACCCTTCACCAAATTATACTTTAAAATAATATTTTTTTTTTTTAAAGTTTTTTTCGATTTTTTTTTAATTTTTTTATCTGCGTTTAAAAAATTTCATCACATTATATCTAAATTTCGTGAAAAACACAAAAATGTTTTACATGCATTTCGGGACTTTTTTGTTTCTAGTTAATTTTCTAATTTAATATCCAAAAATTAATAAAAATAAAGTTTAGAAACAAAGGGTTTCACTAAAGTTAACAACTATGGCGTATCTTTTGTTTTTAATATCTTTTGAAGGGTAAATATCTGTCATTAATTCTCTTTTATTTATTGAACATTATAGTGTAAACAAGGAAGTTTTTTCTTTCTTCGAAAATATCGAATTTTCTGCTAACAAAGCTTCATACGTGGTAAATTTTGCTTTACTTCTTTAATTTGAAAAAATCAAAGCTTATGGTGAATGTGTTTAATCAGTATGGTTTGTGTGGTTCAGAAGTGGTGATTTTGACACCGAAGACAAAGATCGCCCAGGCTAGCCGAAAAATGGAGGCATTACTCCATGAAAATTATTGTAAAACTCAACGAGAGCTTGCAAAATCATTGTGAGCTACTCAAGCAGCAATTTCAAAACGTTTACGAGCAGCAGGATTCATCCAAAAGCAGGAATAGGATTTGAAGCCGAGAGATCTTGAAAGACGATTTTGCATGTTCGAAATGAGAAAAGACAATTAAGAGAGCTATATTCGAATCTTATATACCCTTCACCAAATTATACTTTAAAATAATATATTTTTTTTTTTAAGTTTTATTCGATTTTTTTTTTAATTTATTAGTGAAAAAAATTTATAACAAAAAATGTTTTTTTGTGAAAAAAAAAAAATCGGATTAAAAAATATTTTTCCTGATTTAGGTCCAACTTACTTTAGCCTTATATACATCATTGCAATGGACTTTGAAATATCTATCATTATCCATTTTGTGTATATAGAGGTTGTCTCGGATTTTTGCTTATATCTCCGTTATTTATGGACGGATTTTGCTGATTTTAAATAGGAAACTTCTCGAAAGCATGTCTGACAGAATTATTGAAGATTTGGATCCCGAAGATATCTGGGGTCTTCAGAAAGTTGATTTCAACAGACAGACAGACAGACGGACATGGCTTAATCGACTCCGCTATCTATAAGGATCCGGAATATATATACTTTATAGGGTCGGAAAATTATATTGTGGAAATTACAAACGGAATCACAAACTTATATATAGCCTTCTCACGAAGGTGAAGGTATAAAAATCATTTTTGCACCGAATCATTAATTGCAATGAAAAATTAATCCATTACGATAACCCGAAGCGTATGTGAAGAACGGCCAAGTAACCGAATCGACCCCAAAGCCAAGTATCCATGGCGCTAATTCTCTGTATTTGGTGGGTGCAAAAGGGTCTTAACTAATAATAGCTACTAAAATCTGACCAGACCATCACAGGGAACCTGTACCGAATGCAACTGATTCGTTTGAAACGTGCATTGACCGAAAAAGGCCCAGAATATCCGGCCATCATGACTCAGCCGCTTAATAGTTCAGACCGTGCCCCGTCCGACTAATATTTAATTCAAGCGTTGCAAAATGCTCTCTCTCTGGAATATTAACTTTCGAACAGAGTATCCGATGTTGTCTTGAAGATGAGCAGTTCTTTTGGCTCGGAATCCATATGTTGCCAGAAAGATGGGAAAAGGTCATAGCTAACAATGGCCAATACTTTAAATTTTAAAAAATTTCGCATTTTTAAGTCATACACCCGATATAAAATTGGTTATCAGCAATTATTTAATTTTAAATGTATCCGTTAGCTTATTCCTTAGTTTTGCAATAACTTCTGTCAAAATTCCCAGCAAAAACTTTACTTACTTAATAAGCCAGCAATTAATATTGCAGCAAACCGAAACCTACTTATTATTTGACTGAATAACTAGTTATTTTTGTTTCAGATTTCAAAAAATTCATAAGTACTTTTATATGTACCTACATTCAGCTCAGTTTTAAGTAGTTACATTCTCATCAAGAATATGTAGCTAAAAAATAAAACAGAAAAATATTGCCTCGTGTGGGAATCGAACCGACATTCGCAAAATGTTTGCTGTGTTATCATGTAATTTTCCGCAACTTGACCTATTTATAGCAACGAAAACCGTATTACTTCCTTTAAATCAAGTTTTCCAGCCTTAAAAAGATTACACAAATAAGAATCGGCTGTTTCCAGTAATATGAAAACAAGCAAAAGAAAATGTCAAAATGGTTGTGGTTTGGAAAGTGTATCACACCCGTTGCCCATTGAAAATTATATTTTTTCTCTCGATCTGCAAACCAGAACCATTGAAAAGTCAAAATAACTATCGGTTCGATATTACTTTTTTGGGGAATTGTCTTTTGATTCGTATCTGTAATAATCTATGTACAGAATCTTAGGATTATATTATCAAAAACTTAATTTTGTACAATAGAAAAAAACCGTTAATCGGGTTTTCATTATATGCAGTATTATTTTTTTTTTTTATATTTTTACTAAAAAAATAAAATTGCAAATATATTTTTGCAAAGGAATAGCAAATACAAAAGGTTAGAAACATTTTTTTTCTATAAAAATAAAATTTTGGTTACAAAATTGGGGATTTCAATTATGAAATGGGGATTTTTTGGGGATTAGGGACATGAGGTAAAATTTGTCTGGCAACACTATTCACATACAACCTATATGTGAAAAGAGAGAGTAGTTGTTATTGTAGAAAAAGAGAGAGCCTTCCCTTCTTGTTATTCCTTGGGCCTAACAATAAGTATTTAAATCTTATAACTAAAATTAAAACTAGTTGCTCTCCAACAAGAGTGCCTAAATGGTTAACTGGCACTCATCTTAGGGGGGTGGTAGATCAGATCTACGGAGCCTGGATCGGGTTTGGATCTGCACAAGTTGTCTTGCAAGCTTATTGGGATGGTTTTGCAGCTTAACAATATATTTCTCACGGACCTTCTTGAACTCTTCCTTTACCAATGTCACTTCTGTGGATGTTTTCATTTCTTATATACCATGGTGCTCCCGTCATGGTCCTAATAATTTTAGACTGGGCCCTCTGTATAAGATCAATACTGGTGTTGCTAGCCATTCCCCATAATTGAATTTCATACGTCCAAATTGGTTTTAAAACGGTCTTATACAGGATGACTTTATATTCAAGGCTTAATTTTGATTGATCACTGATTAACCAATGAAAACTAAAGGCTTTTAGCTTCATGTGAAGTCTTTTGGTTTCTATGTGTCGGCGCCAAGTAAGCCGTCAATCAAGATGAATACCAAGGTAGGTGACATAATCAGACTGCGGTATATTAACGTTGTTGGGTGTGACAGGTGGGCAATTTCCTCTCCTTAGAGCGAACATGTTTACTTTTCAGCTCATTCACCTTTATTCGCCAGTTTTTTAACCATGCCTCCACACGTACGAGATAATTTTGCAGTTGACTAGATGCTA